>WEKX01026041.1:0-42560 GCA_013390025.1 Pitta sordida
CTGTGATTGAGTCAAAGATCTTGACAAAGAGAAAATGCATCTTGTTTCTGTATTCCTATGGAGAGTTCTCCTTCTGCCTCCTGAATCTAGTAAATGCAACCAAGCTATCTTACTGTGGCTTCTAAAAGACCTAAAAAGAAATAAAATCGCAAGACTTATCCAGTGAGCCGTATACAGATTCGGATGGTGTGCAGGATGTGTTTCTTCTTGCTCTGTTACTCTTATGCACATACTACCAAGTCAGAGGGGTGGTTGAAGAAAAAAGCTAATATTCTTTTTTTCCCCTAAAGGTGAATTTCCTTCAACATCTACTTAAACCTTTTGTTTTTTGAAACAATATAGNTTTTGAAACAACATAGCACCTCAGACCCGAGATCCCCAAAGATCATACTGGGGGTATCTCTCTCACATCGTAGAAACTTGTGCAATTTTTTTGCCTTCATCTCAGTCAAGACTGACGTTGAATCCAGAGCAATTACTCAGCCTAGTCTTCCTCCAGGCATACTATCCTGTGGCCCCTCCCAGCCTCTTTTTGTGGTATAACTGAGACAACAACCCCTCTCATACAGTGGTCTTGGCTGCTATAGAAGTTCATGAAAATTTACAGTGTATGAGATGAACTGCATAGCTCAGAGCAGTATTTGTAAGGTGATTTATGAGGCAAGTACAGAATTAAGCTACTGTTTAACACAGGATCCCCTCTAGGAACTCTACATGAGCAATATGATTTAGATTAATATTCTGCCAATTTATCTGTAGGGTCCATAAAGAAATGTGATGTAGATACTTTTACCTCTCTACTTATATGCTCTGCGAGTAAGTAATCTTTCCTTGGTACAGAAGTATGAGGAGAAAATATTTCTTGCACACAGAAGACTGTCAAAATTAATTTTTTGTTTTCATTGAAAGAAAAACTTTTCTGCAAGAATCTTCTGTACATTTCCTGTTTGGATTTGAAATGTTCTTCAGAAACAAGCTTCTCATCAGGCACCATTTTCACTATATGCTAGCTCTTAATGTGGTCTCACTTGAAGTCTTGCATTGATTTCAGTGCTGACTTTGCATACCAAGTAGCAGAGGGAAGAGACAAACAATACATTCTGCATGTATTACCACATCATGTGAGAGAGGTATGGAATTAATGTGGAGAAGACTGAAGCATATGTTTCTGGTTTGAAGCTCTGTGGCACATATGGGACAGACTCCCTGCATTTAAAGGAGACCTCTGATGGAATATTGGGCTACAAGTGGGACAACTATCCACAGCACTTGCCTGTTGTCTGAACTCCATAAATATACTAGCAGACAACCAGAAACTTCTCCTAGTAGACTGAGAATAAATTTTTCCATGCAATATTCAAAATGTCATTTCCCCTGTATTTTCAATGACTTTACTGAAAGAAGAGACAAGACAAGGCTACAAAAAGACACAAATGCTAAATTTCTAAACCCTTTAATTTACTAGAAGATTTGCAAAAATATTTCCCCAGAAAACACATTTTAGTGGAAAGGAAAGCATCACAAAGAGAAAGTCTCACAGACCTATTTACTCCATACTGAGTTTTACATGTGGAAGCAATTGTAGAATCATAGAATGGTTTGGGCTGAAAGAGATCTAAAGGATCATCTACTTCCAACACCCAGCTATTGGCAGAGACACATCAACACTAGACCAAGTTGCTCAAATCCCCATAGCAACAGGTAAATGAAAAGGCACTGTGGGCTGAAAGAGATCCTTCTTTAGGGAAGGTACACCTGGTCCTCTACTGTTAGGTGCTTATCTTGCCTCTCACAGGGTATGCTTCTATATCTGTTTAAGTGGTTGCGAACAGGTTTGCCCTGGCCTTTTACTTCCTGGCCTCTGACAGTTTGGCTTATCTGATCCTGGCTGAACCAACTGATGGAAGAGAGCTGGCAGAAACTGCACAGCCTAGAGCAAAAAACCCCAAATCCACAACATAAATCCTGTTATGTTGCTCCCTCTCTTGAGAGAACAAATTATGCCAACTACAAGCACTCAGTTCTGCTGGACTTTACAGTGCGACCTGGGCACAGATCCTGCTCTGAAGGACAAGAGCTCAGGTTGTTCAGTTTGTCCTTTATATTATGTGGATAAGGTAGAGAATCATTCGTCCCCCCCTTAATTTTCTTCATAGATAAAGTATTTCCTTAAACATTACAGATAACTCAGATGCTTTAATGCAGATTTTCCACTTTCCGTGCGTCTCATTATTTATATTCAGCTTGGAGAAAAAAGACCTCAGTATTCAGACAGAATGTTTTCCTACAAAAATATTTTAGGGCTATGACATGATCATGTTTTTTCATACCAGCAAGAAGCTTTTCCTACCTAGACACTGAAAGGAACCAGTGTAATTATAATGCTCAGTAAAATCTGTTTGGGAAAAAACCTACATTTGAAATGTGACAAATTACTATAAATAGTTTCCCAGATTTTAGCTAAAATTATTATATTGCCTGCTTTTTGTTGTGCTTGTGGTTTTAAGTTTCTTAAAAAGAAGATAAAATATCTAGAATGCTGAGACTGGATGTGAAGAAATGAAAACACCTGACTCTTAGTCAAGGCTTTTTCAGGTATAATGGCATAGACAGGAACATTCATCCATATGTGAAAAGGCAAGCAATAAAGCAAAATAGAGAGAGAAACTGGGATTTGATAGGAACTAGTATTATTCGAAGGAGAAAAAACATGCTGCAGAAATGCTTTAGACCAGCGTAAGGCAAGACACCAAAGTGCCTTAAAGATATGGCATAGTTTGGACATTCAGGAATTACAGAACTATTCCAGGCCACTGTGTCTCAGTCAAGCAAAGGCTTTATTGCAGATAGAGGTGTTTTGGAAAAAAAACCCAAAACAAAATTAACACTAAGAGGAGAGAAGCAATAGGCTACTAGAGTGTACCTATGAATTCTGAGTAGCTGCACTATCTGCTGACACTGGAAAGACTTGCTCTGGCATAGTAAAGCTCTTCCAACATGCAGACAAAATAGTAGAGAAAGGAAAATGCTTGCTAACTTGGAGCTGCTGGAGCTGAAAAAGCCATTCTCTAGAGTAACTATTTATGAAAGTACAAGTAGACATGCAATCTACTTGAAGTAAAATAAAAGGATTCGTTGTATCAGAGCAAATCGCCAGTAAGCTACCTTTGACACTGGGCAGTAAAGAGCTCTTTAGTACAAGCATCTCTTCAGATCTTACATACCCAACTCTTGGCAAAGAGAAGGGAGGCGGGAAGGATAACAGTGGATGATCTTATTAAAGGCAAAATATTAATTAATTGGAATATTGTAATCACTCATGTACAGATATATTACTCTCAGGCCCATGGTGTGACTCTTGNACAAAATACCAAAATTATCACTGTATGTGACAATGTAATAATATCATACATTATGCAAGTTACATAAAGTGAATCTGTATCTAGGCCAATGAATTGACAAAATTAAGATTTTCAAACAGAAATACATTAGAATAAATAGAAATGACCTGACACTACTCCAAACCAGACTCTATTCAGCTGTAAGTAGCTGAACTAATCTACCTAAGTAAAGCAGAGAGACCATCCCAGAAGGTCCAAGATCGGCTTGTATCCTAGCTAGGAGCGCAAAAGGCAATGACATACAGTGCACAGTGATGGTGGTTGAATCCATCATGCTTTTGTCAGTCAGAGAGCATTTGTATTCTCCTGTTGCATTTCGCCTGACATCTGTCATTACATAAGTATCTGAGCTTCTTATGCCTTCTGTTTCTCCCTGCAGGTGGAAAACAAAACTTTTATTGTAAATGGGCCTGCTAAACCCACTAAATTTTGCTATGGATTTTTTAAATTATAAGGCTAGTGAAATACTCCAAAATACATAGAGACACAGCATCACTGAAGTGTAATTACCTATTAATTATAAATTTACTTCCTGTAGGACAACATAGCTGTAAAAAACATCTACAATGAAGAGCTTACTCTTTGAATGACTAACTCATTTTAAGAGGACATTAAAATAAAAAATTTGAAAGTTTAGCAGAAAGAAATAATCGATGAATAAGAATGTTGCAGAAATCAAAATAGCAAAACAAAGTTTTTAAATCTTATTCTGATACATTAAGTTTAGGAAAAATGAACTGAATTGCACTGCATTGCACATTTTGAACAGCACAAGCAAGGCTTGCTTATCCACATCATGATACAGAGCCTGCCAGGATAGACACTAATGTTTTGAATTAGTCAGAAAGTGCTGCTTTCTGGCTGTCCAGTTCCCCAAGTTTTCCCCTGATTATAACGGACAGACAGAACAACTTTGAAAAAGCACAGAATGATACTCTAAATTCCTGTCTCTCAATCCACAAAGAGATTTACGGTACCTATGAATCCTGCAAAAAAATCAACTCCAGCTCTCGAGGAAAAGGACTAGTATCTGGTACCAGGAAGAAAAAACATTAGACAAACTTGGGACGTTTTGCTCACTGACTGCGATAGTGGAAGAAGTACGATACCATACACGTTTTCCCTGGCATTTACTGAGTTCCTAGACTCACTGAATCTAAATGGCCATTCTAAGATATGAGGATTTCAGCTCCTAGTTTCCTCTGTTGCTCTTCACAAACTCAAAAGTGTCAATTATGTTCAGAGTGTGACATGCTGGTTTTGAAATACTTGAAACCATGCCACTTCTTTTGGCTTCTCTCAAGATCAGCTCTGCTTGCAACTGAAATCAGTGATATAAAATAGGAGCGAGAAGCAGAATATGAGAAGTAGGACCAGAATTCCTAGAATATAAAGCCACATCTATCTGTGGATTTCACCAATAGTAAGACAACTAATGGCAACAAAGCTTTTATTTTTCTCAATCTATGTCTTATGTATTTGACAGATCTGTTCTCCTGTGCTGTCACACACTTTTTGCGATTTTATGCCATCGAACAATTAATTAATTAATTAACTGAAGAAAAGAAATTGCACAAAGACTCTTCTGTGAAAGCCACAAAACTAACGGAATTAATTTCTCATACTTTCACAGCTGGAGTTTTGTTATGACAACAGATGAGATGGTTTTCTTCAAGATGCTAAACTGCCATAAACAAAACTGTTCATTAGAGTATGTGATGATGGGAAATGAAGGCTTATATCTTTTAGCAGCTCTAGACTTCTGAAAACTTCAGGTGGCCTGTTGGGAAGGAGAGGTTTTCTTTCAAAAATATACCTCCAACTGAGGTGAGGCTTTCTCACAGTCTGCGATAATGGCCAATGTCTATTGTCAGTGTGTCGTATTGAATTCCTTCATTCGTTACAAAATCATGTACACGCTGACATGTAGCAATGTCTGTAGGAAGGGATGATACAGAATATTTCACTGAACAGTGACAGCAATGCAGGACTTACTGGAATGTAAAACAGGAACTCCTGTGGAGGAGGGTTGCCATTTCCTGAGCACTTCAGAGTGATGTTATCGCCTTCTTTAATGGTACTGCTTTGTGACAGCACTTGAATAGTCACCTTCTCTGTTGGATCTGTGAAAATAATGCACACATTTAATAGCTTCTGCATAATCCACAAAGCAACATTATGCATATGATATTCATGGCCGAAGAGAACGCAATTTTATCTTGCTGCAGGTGGAGATACTCACATGCGTAGATCTTCTTACAGAAGAACTTGAAGTTAATATTTCTATATTTTTGCTGATTAAGTGCAAAGAAATCATGTAACATAAAATTCATTTTTCTTTTCCAGAGTACCCATAACTGAAACAGCAATGATTACAACCATGTCATGTGCTTAAAAGCAAAAGAAACCCTGATTACTATGAAACATTTCATGGTGTGATTTCATTACGAGGGATCAACTTGTCCTCTGTGAAGTTCCTTGTTTGGAGGACTGCAGCAATCAGAAAAACAACTGAAGCTCTCAATGTCTTGAATTAATACTAGATAATAGCCTTCTGACATTAAAAAGAAAGAAATATGAACTAAGTGACTATGTTCAGCCTACTCTATATGCTGATCACTACAGGCTTTCAGAAAGATGAATTTGGTGAACATAATAGGACCCTTAACATACTCAACAGAACAGTAAATGTAACATACTTCTGTCATGTTCAGTGAAGTTGAACTGTAACTTACATTTTACTTTTGTAATTTTTTTGAGGCAAAGATAGAGTATTCTTTAACAGATGCTATTCTTTCGAAGTAGAGACCTAAATATAGTTTTTCAAAAACAAAGTAAAATGAACAACATTCAAGAAAATAATATGGGCAGATAACTCCCACTGTTATATTTTTAAAGGATAAATAAAATTCCATCAAAGATGCCAGTCTTGCATTAAGATACAGTACAGTGCACCTTATTAGACACTAAAAAAATCTACACAGCAGAGAAACCCTTGGCTGACGGGCGATTTTGTATGTTTAGTGAAGCGTGTGCTCTATAGCCCTTCCGACCCTTAAGGCATTTATCATGTCTGTCTTTTGCTGTGGGATTTCTCAATAACAGGAGCTACATTCTATTGTAGCCTCATGGACTGAGAGCCCTAACAGGGCACAGCATCTCACTCCTCATAGGAGGAGGGGTACTGGGTTTCAACAAACCACATCCTCCCTCCTTGAGAAGCACTAGCCTGGGCTCCCTTCTACCTCAGTAACTTCAGCGCCAAAGCACAACTTTGCTTAGAAGAGGGAAGTCCAAGACCACTGCTGGTATGAAAAAGAAGAGATGCGATGAAATAGCTGGCCAGGAATGACATGCATGACTCTTGGTAGCTGCTGGGCCAAAATAATGTTTCAAGAGGTGCTACAGGAACTTGTCTCTCCTTCTGTAAAGTTTATATTAAGGTGAGCAAATGGGAAAAGGTCATAATAAGGGATGTTTAGACATATCCTGGAATTGCTTAGGTTTTGTGTCAGGACAGAAACAGGAGGAATTATAAACAGTAAGACTTTAGAACTTTAATATGGAAAAGGATTTCTCACAGAGATGAACAGAACTGCATTAAAAATGGACACAGTTAAACAACAGTGACATTCTTGCAAACCACTAGTCTTTCCTGTAGGATTATCTTTCTGTCAACTGCAATCAACCAGGAACAAATGTTTAATTTAGTTCTCTAAACTGGAAAAAAAAAATCTACAGAATTTAATAGGAAAAGACTAATTAAGGTGGTCTCCAAAGTGAAGTCATTCTTCTCAGGAAGACAGAGTGGCCTGTGCAATGCTGAGTGCTGCCTGGCAGAGTAATGTGCTCTCCTGCTTTCACTAATAAATGAGAGCAGCCTACTGAAGGTGTATCTTGCATCTCAGTGGCACATGTCTGGTTTGGCCTATCTTCCCTGGTGCTTCTGCAAAATCAAGATTCTGGCTTCTATAACAGCAAAATTCTAGGAGCCAGCACTAAAAAGCAGCTATTTAGTAAATGAAGGCTGCTCTCCAAGACCTGCCACAGCCACTGTGGAATTTCAAGGAAAACATGCATGCTGGAAGTATGAGTGTAAAGTGTCTTTGACTCTGTTACAGAAAACAATTTATCCATAACAAGACAGACACTTAACAATAGGGCATGACGTCTGTCTGACAAACATTATCTTTTTACACTGCTCAATGCTGAGCACAGCCCAACATAATTGCAGCCCATACAATTAGATATCTGAGACACTATCTAATGGTCCAGCTTCAAGAGTTCTCTTGTAGCACTCATGTTACTTTCAGTAGCTTCCTTGGTGCAGCTGCAAACCAGAGCTGATAACTGCTGCTAGCTGAGCTAAATTATCCTATTCCAAGTGGCATTCAATACATTAGGAGCTAATTCACTCTTTTTCACATATTAGGTTACAGTGGCTGGCTGCTTGCAGGATGTCAACTAGCTACGGAACACCTGAGTATTAAAGACTACCCTAACCCAAAACTCAAGATAAAAACCCAAACGATACAGTAAAACATTTCTTATATCTTGATTGAATAGGTCTACATTTTAGAAAATCTTTGTACAGGTATAGTTTTAAGCATGTTCTCCCTGTTTCTTTAGGAAAAAATGGGTAAGTTGCAAGGAATGAACAGCAGGTCTTTGTGATTTTGTTCTACTTGCTTTAGAGATGCAGAACATAATAGTTTTGACAGTAGGTTTTAAAAAAATGCTGAAGGACTTCCATTTCTTAAGAGTTGGAGTCACAGAATCACAGAATCACAGAATTAGTAAGGTTGGAAAAGACCATAGAGATCATCAAGTCCAACCTATTACCTATTACCTAACCTAGCCAAACCTGTTACCTAACCTGTTGCCATCCTGCTACCAACACACCATCCTACCTATAACACACTCTCCAACTATCTAGGTCATGCCACCAAGTACATCATCCAACCTTTTCCTGAACACCGCTAGGAACAGTAACTCTACCACCTCCTTNGGCGTAGCTTGAGGCTGTGCCCTCTCGTTCTGGTGTCGTCAGCCTGGAAGAAGAGGTCTACCCCCATCTGGCTGCAACCTCCCCGCAGGTAGTTGTAAACAGCAATGAGGTCCCCTATATTTTTTTATGTGCATTATATTTGACTCATTAAAAAAATCACATTTATTGAGAAAGAAACTAATTAGGATCACTGAACTAAATTAAAAAGCCAAAACCAAACCAGACTTGTCATTATCATCAACTAACATCAGTCATGAAATTCATCTGTTAAACTCTGGGCATCTATTAACAAAGAATTTCAGAAACTTATTTGAAAATGCATTTAAATAGAGTAAGGAACTGAAATTATGGCAGACAAAAATACTCAAAAATTGGGTAACCCCAAATTCGAAAGCCAAAATTCATACTTTAGGCCTCTTCCATGCTGAAGGGTGTGCCTGCCTCTCACTATTTACTAATTAGCAGCACACAGGAGGAAATAACTGTGTATTATTAGAGCAGGATTAGAAGACCTAGTCTTAGCAAACACTAAATCTTCAATACACATGGCACATTACACATGGCCAGTGTTTATCCTGCAGCCACCCTCACCCTCAACAGAAGTAGCAGCATAGCGCATGAAAGTGGTGGGGAAATGAGGACAGCACAGCATCTCATGGCAAGTAACAATTAATGCTTTCTAAGGTCATTACATTTCTTTCTTGTGAACATCTGCCATGCACAGCAGTAGTTATTCATGGTCATGGGGCTACACAGATGACAAAAAAAGCAGAATGAAATTTGGTAACCAACTTTAAAGCACAACCAAAAAAAAAAAGAAACGTCGCTAGTTTTAAAGCGAAATATACATGGTATTTCCATGGGTAATAGCTGCTGTCCCAGAGGTTTTCTTTTCCATTACTTCTGCTGTCTGCCATTTGCCAGAAACTCTCGGTGAAAAGATAACCTTAATTTACTCTGTCATCTCCAGATGAAACCAAAGAGCAGCTGCTCCACCAGTAGCACAGTAAGAAAGTAACTTTATAACTTAGTCCAGTTAGAGGCAATTATTTACACAAATTCTTTCTTTAAAGTCTACCAATATTCAAATATATATTTTAAATGTAAATTCATCATCTTTTAGTTGCAGAAAAGCATTTTGTGCAAGGTAGAGAAGCCAGGATTAACTGTTTGGTGCTGACCCTGCAACAATGAAAAACATTTGAATTTACTAAAAATTGTATTGTGTATTTACTGAATATTTCAGAGGGCATAGAGAGTCTCTTTAATCAATGTATAACTTCTCTTAAAGTTCTCAAAAGTCCATTTCACTGTAACTTCTTACCACTTTCTTCTTGTCAATGAAATTCTGATATTCAGCATTCCATTGCTAGGAAAAAATGAAATCTCAGGTAAATCTGAAGACAATAAAAATTACATAGACAACGTACACAGATCTTCTTGATGCAAATCAACTTTGAAGAAAACATTTTAATAGCTGAACAGCAATGTCTCCGTAATTTTGCAACTAGTTTCTGATTTTGCTTTCCCCCACCCTGAGGCAGACTTCATACAGCAAGAGATGCTTTTCTGTAACTTACAGTGAACATCGAAGACAACTGGTTCAGACTGTATTGTTTCCTGGCCAGAGGGTCCATAATAAGTCACAATACAAGAAAATTTGGCATCTGCATCTTCCTTTGTTGGCATGTACTGAAGAGATGATGTCATGGTGAAAAGTCCAGTTGATTTGTCCACAATCTTTTGCAAATTTATGACCACAACTGAAAAGAAAATAATGTCTCGGTGTCATACAGACAGAATTTCCAACCTTGTCCTGTATTTTGTTGCCTGTTCTGTATTTGTGATCAGGCTGCAAACATGCAAGCAAGATGACACATTACCCAAGAGACTGTACAAAGTTTTCCTCTAGTACTGCGATCCAGAAAATTTTATCAGCAACATACTCCTAACATACCAAACATTTTTCCTGTTGGTTTTTTTTTTAAATACAAATCTCATCTTAATTTGTAAGACAGAAAGTAGGCTTCAAAAATGATGGCAAAAAAATTTAGGATCATTTCTATATCTTTTTAAGCATTCTCTAATTTATGGAAGGTAAAATACTGTACTCTGAGCAGTCTGTCAAAATCAAAGTTGCAAAGAAGGAAAAAAAAAATGTTCTTAAATATCCTGGAAAAAAAATAAATACCTCTATGAAATGATGATCTACATGGTCCAAAATACAAGATTGGGTAGGGATGAAATTGAGACAGTAAATAATTATTAGACTTTGGAAATTAGATACAGGTTTTTACTAGTTACATAGCCTCAAGAGGAGCTTTGCAGTAGCATTAAGAAAGACAGTCCTCCTCCCCATTATGCTGTTTTGAAACTGGAACTAAAAGAGAGAGATTATATGGCGTAGCTTGAGTACTCTGAAAGGCCTAAAAGTTTCCTTCCAGCTATATCTTCGCACATGAGCAGTTTTTCTCAAAGGAAGAACAGATCACAACAAAACAGAGCAACTCTTACAAACACAGTTCTTCATGCATACACCCATCTGTGGATTCAGACTGGTCATTACTGAAACATACCATCATCCACAGGCTGCAAAATTCTCCCATTTTTGTACCACGTAACATTGCCTTCGGGATAACTATCCCTTGAAACACACTCCCCAAGCTGCAAAAACGGAGAAGAATTAGTAACAGTTTTTCTCCACTAGGTTTTAACATAATTCTATTTTTACTCATGCTGTTTTGGGTAAAAATTTCTAAAAAGTTCAAATGCTCAACCTCAACCACTTTTCTTAAATAGGACAAATCCAATCAGCAAGGCTTAGGTACAATTTGGAAGAAGGTGGTGGGTTTAAGATCAGGATGGCCTGTTTGTAGAATGAAGCAGGGATAAATACAGTCATGGTGAGGAAACTCCTCTGTTCTCAACCTGGCTGTAGACTATGATGTTTCATAGGCAAGTGTGCATGCATGCACACACCCCCTCTCTAGCCATCAGGAACATAACTTTGAGGGAGAACACTGCTCTTACCATTTGTAGCTTCTCTGTTTCTAAGAGGTCTGCTTGACGCAAAATTTCTGGTTGAGAGGGTTGTTCTAAAACATAAATAGGATAAAAGTACTGGTGAAGGGAGAACAAACAGCTGTTTGAAAAATGCAAAATTACTAAAAGATACATGGACTTTGTGACTAGACAGAATAATTTGGCCTGATTCAGTCTTACCTACGTTTTCCCATTAAAAGATAAAGTGAGGTACTTCTACCCCAGTATTAGCAAATGGATGGAAAAGAAGAAACTATCACCTTGAAATGTTGCATACCTTCCATAACAAATTTTATGTATTCTGACAATTCATATTTTAGCCAAGCAAGCTAGTTCAGCATCCAGGAGGAGAGAACCTGGTCCTATCTATTGACATATATGATACACATACCAGAGAAGGAGCCAGTGGTACAGAAACTACAGCAACAAAAAAAGCATTTTTTTGCAGATACTATTGTACCTGAGCTGTCATATTATAGAGGAACAAATTCAACCTAATCATTCTTCTAATATTTATTTCTCCTAACTGCGTATATTACATTTAAGAAATTCAGATGACAGAGAGGAGTGTAATTATTTCAAGTGATTCTGAGTTAGTTATGACTCTCTTAAAAAAAATAAACTACTTCTTCAGTGCCAGTGTATCATCTTATTTACTTTTATTATGGTAGATGGACCTCTTAGCTTGCCAAAGTAGAGGATACATCAGTGTTTCCATCATAAAAGACTACTTTCTAGAGACTATATAACTTGTCTGTTAAAATAGTTTGGCCTGAAGCCTGGAATGCAAATTTCTATCTCCAAAAGAGACCGTTTTCCCCACAATTTTAAAAGAAGAAGGGAAGAGTGAAGGGAAAAAATAAATCAATGTTTATACAGTTGAAACAAACCTCGACACTCTAGCTATACAGCCTAAATAGGGATACTCTTACAGACCAAAACATTCTTAACCATATCAGCTTACAGAACCCTTTTCCCAAATCAAGCTCCGTATGAAATACTGTATTTATGTCAGTAATCCCAGCCCAAAGTGATCTTCACTATCTTGCCAAAATCTTTCTACACACTGATGAAGCTACTGATGTGCAGGCATACTGCTCCTGCTGCCACAGAAATAACAAGGCTGCATGTTTTCACAATAATCCATTTTCTTTTTGTGCATTTTCTTTGCGTGCACACAAATGCACAGATATTTTTCACTTGGATGACTACACCAGGACAAAACAAAAACAGTTCAAAAGGGAAAAGAAAGGTACAAGAAGCTATTCATCTGACATTTTCAAACAACTTCGCTTGTGCTAAAACACCCCAAAATGTAATAAAAGAAATAGTAAACACTATACACTAAAATCATCGTATTTTCTTCAAAGGGCTAATAAAGATTTTTTTTTAAAGAGAGATATTTATGTTTATTTCTCTTTTGTAGTTTTAAAGGCAAAAGACTAATCTATTTTCTATAAGAATCTATCAGCTACAAAACATTTTCATTTCAACTCAAGCAAATGTGGTTTTACAAGACCATTATCAGGCCTTCTGGTTCAGATTTTCAGGTCTCATGAACAGGCATAATTGGCTGCCTGTCACAGTAACCAGCTGGTCAAGCCACAACACCTTCCTCCACCTCAGCCTTTCTTCCTTTCATCTCTCATCTCTCCCAGGACTTGTTTGAGAAGACCCTCTTTTTGGTGCTTCAGACACCCCTGCCCCACAACAATCTGACTGAGGAAAAGGGAGGACCTCTTGCTATGTGGCTGCTGTGTGGGACTCTCCCCGTCTAAAGTCCTCTGAGCAGATGCTCCAGTTGAGAGGCCACCACCTGCTCTCTGAGAGGAAATGCCTGCTGCCAGGTCCCCACAGCTGCTGCACGTGCACCAAGGTAATTCACTATAAAAGACTTACTTGGCATTTACTAGCTCAGCATCTGAAGCGAGGAAAAATTTTAAACTTGGCAGCAGCAGAGCCCACTTTGGTGGGTTTGCAACTTCAGCACACTGCTTATCTCTTGGCTTAAGAGCTTGCCAGAGTACTTTGCAACTCTATATAAGCCTTATAATAGAGGGAAAAGAGTTCACTGCTTGCAAAAGCCAAGCATCGGTGCAGCAGGACAACAGCTCAAGTCTGCTGGGCTGCTCTGCTTTGGAAACTGGCCATTTAATTTCAGAAAAAAGATGCTGACAGGATCCATCTGGAAAGCTGGTAGCGCTTGTTTGAGTAGTCCAGTGAGTGAGACTAGCAGGTGGTACCTGCGCAATGAGCCATTTCAGCTCGTTAGTTCTGAGTTAATCAGGTAGCACAGCTGAGGACATAACAAGCTTCAGCGAAGCCCAGCATCAGTCATGACTTCTGGGATGCAGCTGAGTTTCAGGTGCACAAGATTTTGGTTTATGAAGGTCACACGGCTGCAGGTTAGCTTTGTACCTGTGGTTCAATGAGTTAGAAACTCCACTTGGTTAAGTAAATGAAGCTTGCCAGCTACTCTTAGCTCTTTTGCAATTAAAGCAAGGAAGCATGCAACAAAAAATGAAAACTTAAAAACCGGACTTGATGAAATTAAATGCAAAGAAAAGTTAAGAGAACAACAAATAAAGCTGTGAACTCAAAATCAAAAAATGCAAAGGCAATTTTCCTTGCAAGATTAAGTTGGCCGTATTATGTGGCATCCTCACTTCCTATCTAACTTAGTAAATAAAAGTGCCCCCTATTAGTACATATTAATGCATACAATAACCCAGACAAGCTGTGCTCCATGGCTGAGTTAGCATTGTGTTAACACTTACTACAGTACACAGTAATTCAAGGAGTTAGCATTTCATTTCACCATATACCACTGTCTCATCTACATACTAACTACTGTGCAATAAGTAAACACAATAATTCTTTATCATTTCTTTCCAAGTATTGTGCTTACGATGTGTGCTCAGAGCACACTCCTCCTTGTTGTCATTAATTCCACTGTTCTTGCTGTCAAATTGAATGTGAAATGAAGGAGTTACTCTTGGCTTCTAATCTTGCTTCAAACTTATTTATGCCACTGACAGACTTCTGCTTGGAACTGACGACTCCCTGACACATTCTCCCTGAGAGATGCATATGGATGCCCTTCCAAAACATGAATTTTTGTTTTTCAAGCAGACTGTGGTCTCTTGGAAACTTCCCATCCCTGCAGTCAGTGTGCTCCCCCAAGAGATACTTCTATTAATTGTGTAAATCTGCATCTGAAGAGCAATAAAGGCCAAATCAAGCCATAACCCCGACAAAACTAAAAAGGTAAGATACTGCAGTCACAGATCTGTGTCCCTAAAAAGCCACAACAGGTGCCTCACATGCTGAGTCAGGGTTTGACAGATTACATTGCTTCTCTGAACCAGCACCAGGAAGATTCCAGGCCTGTCCACAGCACATCAGCCTTACAATGGGGCTGTACTGATACCAAATGCTAATAAATCCTGCTGTGCTCTGAGAGAAAAGTGAAGACTGGTATTCCTCCTGGTAGTGCATTAGGGGACATGATGAGCATTTGGGGCTAGTGGCTCGTTTTCCAGTCTCTTGCCCTCTCCCTCACAGTCTGTACAGTTGCACACTAACTGCTCAGAGCTGCTTCAAACCTCTGCTCTGATCTTACAGACCACACACAGTTAATGTTTCCCTCCTGAGAAAAATTTCCTCAGAGAACAAATGAAAAATAATCAATGCTAATTTTACATTTTTCATTTCCAAGGCTAAATGACATCACATAAGTGAGTCATTATCAAAGCCTAAAATTCTCTTTGAGCCAGCACTTATTATGAATAAACTGCAAGTGCAGGCAGTCCTGTTACATAAATGCCACCAGTAGATTATATTTTTGAAAGCTGCAGAAATTCACTAGTCTTAGTAATTTACCCAGCCAAACGTACTTTCTTGGCTTTTATCTTTAAACTTTTTAAACAAAAGTTTCTGTAATTTATGGTTCAGATGCTGATGAATGTTAATGGTAGTAACAACTAGATATACTTACTGAAAACTTTGACTATTGTTGGCTCTTCGGAAACATCATCTTCTGTAACTAGCATACATACAAATCTTTTTTCATCGCTGATTCTTGCATTCTTGATGGATAATGTATAGTTTTCTGAGAGACTCAACCTGTCTTTATAGTCTGGTACATCATCATACTGTACATTTTTTTTTGTTGATGATCTGAAGGCAATAAATACTGGAGATTCATTTGGCATTTCCTATAATAAAAGGATAAATACTTCTATTTTGCATAAGCACTCAGAAGTTGCAGAAGATTTGTAATTTCTACAAACCCATAATGTTAGAAAAAACCAGAAAACTGTATTAGATGGCCTCTTGATTAATTTCTGCTGTACATATAAGAAATTCAGTGTAATATGAGAGCTAGTTTAAGACTGCCTTGGTACACATTGAGAATAAAATTTGTAGAAATAATTTCAATCCCTTGGCTCAATCTCAGCATAGCAAAGGGCTTTCTCTGATAAAGACTGGTGTTTTTGGCACCACTTGCCTCCATCTGTATGAAGAAGTATTTGAAATAGAGGCATGCATGAGCTAGGCTCAAAAGCTTCAGTTTCCTTTTTCCCCATTATTGTTTTACATATTCATATTGTTTGTCTGGGATATTCAGACTTCATTCCAAATGCAAGATTTCATCAGGCATAACTGCCTATTTTATTCGAAATTAGTTTTTAGCTTTTTTTCCCCCTTTGTTTTTAAAGGATCCAAGAGCTTGTAGCATGGGACTATACAGACAATCAAATATTGTTATTTTGCATGTCAGTATAATCTGCAAAGTATCATTTTCTAGACATCCTTCTTATATTAATCAGTATGCAGTTGCCATCCTAAGAAGGAACACAAAGTTGACAGCCTTCCACAAACCTCCCATATAAAAAAATTTATTTTACGAGAGACAAAGTTACAGGAGTAGTTATATGGGATTCGATTCCCTCCTCCTTACACAAATACATGCATAGAGCAGGGAGGGACACTCTCTGCCTTTATTTAAAGTGAGGTGAAATGCTGACTCTGTCTTTATGTTCAGTATTGTGCTGAGGGCTGGAAAATATTTTCATTCCCTTTTATCCCTTACACCTTGCAGCAGTGATGTTGGTAGTGTTCCCTGCACAATACCTCAGCTTGACTGCAGAGCCCACAAAAGCATGATGATGCTGTGACAAGAGATGAGTGGTGTCAGAGCTCGGCAGAGAGCAGGAGGTGTCACGTCTCGTTGTGAAGTTTGAATTCCCTTACAGTCTTTCTTCCTCTCCTGCTTTTAACTCTTGGATTTGTCTAGATGTCTGTCAAAACATTGCCTTGACTCAATAGACAAGAAGCTGGTTGTGAAGTGTGAATGAGCTCTTAACACCAGAGCCTACCCAGTACAAACACACACAGGTAGACATTGAAATGAGCAACACCTGCTCCTGCCATGATGCAACTATCCTAGTGCCCTCAGGCTCCCACCAGGAACTCAAATTGCTCCTCCAAAGGCAGAACAGCAGAAAACAGAGTCCTTTACTTTCAATGAAATAATCACCTGACCAAACCCTTCTCTACCCTCAGAACAAATGTTGGCATGCTATGAGCTGCCTTGGGAGAATGGCGATTACTCACTTGGTTGTGTGGGATGTGTTAACAACTTCACATAACAGCAACTTAGATGGACTTTTTTTTTGTACATTAGGTTTTGCATCCCTTTCCATGTTCACAGGTTATTCTGAGTTGGAACGGACACACAGGTTCATCTAGTCCAACTNCTATGTAGAAGAAGTTACCACATCTCCATTTGCTGCTTGGTACTTGACCAATATAGACAATCCAAATGCAATGGAAAGAGAAAATGCATTTCTTTTTCTCAGAATATCCTTGTGTCTTCATAGAGATGGACTTGTGTCTTCCCATGAAACGTCAGCAGACTGAAGAAGGCATTGCAAAAGGTAAGCATTCCATCTTCTGAATATTCATATGAAATAATTTTACTGTCCCCTTTTGGGGGAGACATTCTCCACAGACTTTTGACGTCATTTCCCAAACGTGTTTGCAGAAAAGGAACCACTGAGTGGATGGGAGATGCAAAAGCTGCAAACCTGTAGGTATAAAGGAATCAGCCTGGGAGGAATAGGACACCCCCACCAGTGACAGATCATTCTGCTGTAAAATAGCCTGCTAGATGCCATTTGCAAGGAGAGAGTGAAATCCATAATGTTAAATCCACTTCCAAACTAGAAATCATCTATAACTGCAAGGTAACATCTGGCTTGAGCACAAGAGATTTAGATGAACTCCAAAGAAGCAGGAAAACAAGTTGTCTCGATGCCAGTCTGAGAAGCAAAAGGGTTTTGGTATCCCAATGTTTTTGTCCACATATGCTTCCAGGTTTCATTTGACTTGCATATGCTGATTGCCCTTTCAACCTTGGATACCAATCACATACAGGAGAAGCTCATCCTGCAGTGTTCCTACTGCAGGCTGACCGACACACCAAGAGCACACCCATGTTTTTGCCTCTGTTCTCTGCCAGAAATGGCAGAGTGAAACCACCAGCAATTCTGCCAAGGTCAGCATTCTGTTCTTCACTGTGCATTAAACACAATGAAGCATGAAACAGTTCCGAGTGACTGTCAGACCAACCAAACACAGGGACAGTGTTTTCCCAGGGATGAAGGATGCTCTGCTTCAGGCAGCCTACTTCAAAACTATTTAAATGTACAACGATGGCTCTGTCAAGTCAACGAGACACCACTGGGTAACGTGCCAGAGCTCTAATACAGGTTGGCAGAGAACTCTTGAACAATTATTTCTCTTGAAGAATGAGATTAATTCCTCAAACCTCTAATCTATGCTTGGCAGAAATTATACAGCTTGGAATACTGAAATCCTACAAACACAACAATAAATGTCTTCATATCTGAGGCAGACATCCTATTGTTTGGAATCCTGCAATCTCACACACACAAAAATACACATCATCTTATAACAGCTCTAATAAATATAAAGATAAGATATACTTACATATTTCCATTTTCCAAACATAAGACCATCTGGTACTTCTAGACGACAAGGCATAGTTATAGTATCTCCATATACTGCATTTACTGTGTACAATCCCAGAGCTAGAGGACAAACAGAAAGAGAGGAGACAATTTTAAGTCTTTTCCTGAATTCCCATATGCTAGCTACTACACCTACTACAAAAGCAGCAAATGGTTATTTTTCCAGCATGTAGTATTTATCTTTAAACCCTCCTAACAAAACAGAATTCCTTTCACTAAATTTGTTAAGTAAACATTACAACCGTTTTGGACCCCTATTTCCTACTGCAATCAATGGGAGCCAAGTGAATTTGCAAACACAAGTGCACCTGCTCAACCAGATAAATATATACTCTATAATTGGTCTCAAAACCTTTATTTTTTCATCTGAAAAACCAGACATATCTGCCTGGAAAAGTTACACTGCAATGCAATATCATGTGAGGTGCCCAGCAGAGAAGTCACACTCTGACTGCTGCATTACATTAAAAACTTAGAATAATGGAGAAAGAAAAGAGAATGATGGTATTAAAATATTGTGCTCCCTAAAATCTGCAAAAAAACCCTGGTCTGCACATTTAGATTTTGGAAAAATGAAGTGAAATGTTGCTATGAATTATTTAAGAATAGCATTTTGGAAACCTCAGCATAATGTTATTGTGCTAATGCATATACATTTACAGAATAAAACTGACCCACTTAGTGTCCAAAACATGTGAATTGAACAAAACCAACAGAACCTAAAGTCGTAAAATGCAAGGAAGTTTAAAGGGGAAGATGTTATAACTTGGTGCATTTGCTAAAATGCAAGTTTGCTTTGCTCCTATTTTCCGTAGTTGCCTCTTGCTCACTGCTCCTTACACTGGAGAGAGGTTTTGCCTCTGGTGCTTGCCCAGTGTCACTGAGAGAGTGTGCTGGCTGCCTGCTCTCACCTGTACATCTATGACTTTTGTCGGGGTCTTCTGCACAGAATCTAATGATCTCCCCCTTTGCTGTCCCTTCATTTGCACCTGTAGCCTCAAAGTCAATGGCTTGCTGCCAAAGAAAATTTTTTTAGGAGAGCAAAGTAGTATGCTGGTGATACGGCCAGGTGTTTCTGAGGTCAACCAACCAGCCCTTCTAGAAACATTCATTTTTCTGGAGATTAAGACCTTCTTTCTAAAGCTGGAAAAGGAAACCTGTTCCCATGCACCCCAGAAGACCTGAACCACAGACCTCTTTGCTTTTCTCAGTCCTGAGGCAGCCACTGGGAAAATCTGATAATTCTATCGAGTGCACATAGGCACTCTATAGGGAAGTTTTTCCAAGGAATTGTTTTCTGTTCTAAACAAAATCATGTCTTTTCAAAGAGCCAAACATAGAATCCCTTGCCTGCAATTTAAACCAGAAATACTCCAGAGCACTTGTCTTATGAGGACTTCAGAGCTCCCTGTTAGTATCAGCTCATATTTATTATTTGTATCACAGTGATGAATGAGGCTGTGGCTTGTGCTGCGTAGTATTGCACATTGTAGTATTCCAAAATTCATCACTCTTTCTGTGACCTGGCATCACATGGTGAAGGCAGAAAAGCAGGCAAGAAGGCTGCAGCTGAGTGGACTAAAGGTGCGCTGCAAATAACAGGCATTTATCTTAAATTTTCTTTCCTTCACACTGCTCCTTTTGAACTGCTAAGAATTGCTAATTTGGGATTCTGTTATATAATTAGTCACAAACATGCTTTAGGTGCATTATTCACACCGCAAGGACTTGATGCTCTAATTTGCTATATGGTTCATGGGGACCAGCTGTTTTCTAAATAACAATAGCAGTTGGTCCACTAGATGGTGCTGAGTAAGAGCGATCTTTAAAAATGAAACAAAAAAAAATTTAAAGATATCAGATAACTTTAATGTCATAGAAATAGGACCAATGTTTAACAAAAATCAAACTATAAATGGAATTCAAAGCTGGAAGAATTTTTTTCCTTGGCCTTTTCTTGCAGTCATCCTCATTCTGATCACTAGGAAGGGGGCAACACAACTTTGGCTTTGCAAGTTGAATGCTAATTTTCAGTTCTGCTAGAGCTAGAAAATAACGGGTTTTTTTGTTCCTTTCTCCCGTGGGTGCAAAATTACAACCGACTTGCAAATATATATTCAGTTAGTAAGCTGGTTAGTACTTGTTCAAATTCCAGTTAAGTGTCATTTATTAATTTGAAATTCTGTAACAGTATTCTGCATCACATTGAAAAACAGAAATTGCCCCTCATGCTATGAGATATGCACTCCCAGCCATTTGGGAAATACGTACTTCTTGTCATTAGGAGAAAACAAAATGATCCCCCAGGATCTGTGAAGTTGTTCCCTCCTAGACACCCATTTAGCCCCTGCAAAATTGCTAAGCTAAGGTAGCAAGTTGTTGCTACCAAAGACTCAACAGCTTCACAATGGGGAACGAAGCTGTTTCTGGAAAGGATTTACACTTAAAGCATTCAGAACAGGTAACTGAGGAATGCCCTGATAAAGGGAAAGGCTGGTTTCTGATTTTAGATCTCTTTCAGTTATTAAGACATTAAGATGGACAAACCACTCCAAAATCATGACCTAACATAAATTCTGACTATACTAAAATCATACACTTTTCTAGGAATGTTAACACAGAACCAGAAAGACACGGGTTTTACTTGAAATACAGAGAAATAGTCCTTACAAGAATACCAGAAATCCTGCTGCAAAATTTTCTCCTCTCACTTCCGTGGCAACAAATCTAGGACATTTAAGGAGTGTAAACTAATTGAATAGCTGCCAACTTTTAGTGTTAAAAGTGCAGTAATCTCCACAAAAATTACCCTACCAACCTACACATTTAGGAAACAAACAAAAGAACACCTCAACAGAATTGGGAATTTGTCTCTCTGTTCCTATTGGAGGTATTTGTAAAATGGTGGGTTGAAAAAGAGAAGAAAATTATTGCTTATTGATATTACAGTGCTTACAATCAACCATCATATTCTGAGATGTCTTTATATAATTTCCAGCTCATTGTAAGAAAAAGAAAATGATAGCGAGATCTACAAATACTAAACAAATTGCTTCATTCCCTAACACATCACAGGGTCAATATCAGGGCCCTCTTTTCTCATTAACTGCAGAGGGTGCAAAGCCAACTGTAGGGAATAAAACAACAAAATTTCACTGGACATCATGTCCTGCCTTGATCTATTTCTGATGCACCTTTCTATAGCTAATTAAGAGCTCAGCCACCTTTCTTACATGATTTTTAGACGTTGGCTTCTAAAAATGAGCCGCTGTTAATAACACCACCAATTTAGAGGCAAGATCTTGTCCCACGGACACTGAGAGAAGCTCTATTTGCTGGGTTTAAATTACACCTGTATACAAGGTTAAACCAACTCACTTTCCGTCCCTTTATTTACAGACAGGTTTGAGCAGGCTTAGGTTTACCTCATTTCCCTCTCTTTGATTCAGTGCTGAACGAACTCTGAGCCAGATTAAACCTTTCCACACAGGTTCAAACATGGGAAGAAAGCAGCAGCATGAGGTATGACAACTCAGAGAAAGATCCCAGCAGGATGCTGCTAAATTGGGATGACATTAGCTATTGATGCTTTTAATGAGAATACTTTCCATGTCCCTGTGACAGTGCTAACTGGCACCCTTCTTTTTCTCCATGTCTGCCTGTGTTTCACATGGGAAGAACTAAACAGTACTCATATATTTGTGTGACAAAACAAAAAATCTTCAACAGAAGCTTAAAGGCAGAGGAGGTGCTGTTGTTATTTTAAGTCCTTAAAAAGAGTACATGATGCAGGTAATACTTTAGACTAATTTTTATTTTTACATCAACAGGATCGTATAGGAAGAATGGATAGAAAGTGGGTATATAAAAATCACGAAGCTGATGTTTCTCCCATGAAATAACAAAAGCTGTTAGATGCATGGAAAGCAGCCATGTTTTCAACTCCTGCCTTCTGTTTGCAATACTGAGACTTCTTGTTACCATCACATCTCTTAAATTTAAATAAGAAAAAGGGCTGCTCAAACACCCTTTAGATGCAAGATCCATAGGAGACTATGAACCTGTATCTGAAAAGTATCACTAGAAGAGGTACTGGCTGAGACTTAGCGTCACTTGCCTGCTCAGCTGCCACAGAGCACATCTTACTTCCAGTTACTAAATCACTAGAAATCTGACAAGCTAAACCTCCCTCAATATCTTGGGAGCCCACTGATTTAAATGACATTTTGTGTGTACAAATATGTCCTGAATTTTTCTTTTGCCCTTACTTTTTACTACTGATACTTCTGCTGTGGCAGGTTCAGCAATGATGCCTTTTATTACACTTGCTGGACCCAAAGAGCAAGGTCTCATTACTAGAGAGCAGCAGCACATGTTCGCTGCTATGGTTCTTCAAAGCAATCGGCAGCATAGACAGTTAGCAGCTTCTGGAATGGAAGTGTCCAAACCCAAGAGCTAAAATGCCTATTTAGCATCTACTTCAGTAATTGTAGTTAACTACTTCAGAAACTCTAAATTAGGATTAGCACTCTATATCTTTACTGGAGACATTAGCCTTCCCTGCACTAGCCTGTACTAAATATGATCTAGGAGGTTAAAAAGCTTTGCCTCACGAAATAAAATTATTAAGTTAGTTGCTATCATCTACAAAGTAGCAAAATGTGGATTTTTCTTTCTGCCCACCACTTCTTAAAGGCATTTCAGCTATATAGGCATACACATAGGTCCTATTGAGGACTCACTTAGGTACAAGCCTAAATGGTTGGCACCGAACTAAATGATTTAGGGAAACATCAGTATTTCACAAACCCAGTATTTATATGTTCTTAAGATTAGGAAGGCACCTTTCAGAATTCTAGAATCTACATTGGCAAAAACCCTTAGATCATCCAGTCCAACTGTAAAACTACCGCTGCCAAATCCACCACCAAACTATGTTCCAAAGTGCCACATCTACACATCTTTTAAAGGGCTCCAAGAATGGTGACTCAACCTTGTCCCTGGGCAGCCTGTTCCAGGGCTTCACAGTCCTTTCAGTAAAGAAATTTTTCCTAACAGACAATCTACCTCTCCCCTGTCACAACTTGAGGCTGTTTCTTGACTCCCATCTTGCTGCAACCTTTCAGGTAGCTGTAGAGAGCAGTAAGCCACCTAGTCTCCAGACTAAACAACTCAGCTTCTCCAGCTGCTCAAGAGACATGTACCCTATACTCTTCACCAGCTTCGTTGTTCCTCCAGCTGGGTGTTGGTACAATGCAAAATGTATTACAGTGAGCCCTGGTATTTGCNTGCTTTAGATGTGATAAGACAAGACTTGAAAGCAGACCTTTACTGTCCCAACTGTTGATACCTGATAATGCCTTAAAGTAGATTCTAACACTGAAAAGTATTTTCCATTTAATTAAAAGCCCTATTTGGAAAAAAAAAGAGAGTTTACAAAATCACAGACTGATTGAGGCTGGAAAGGACCTTTGGATGCATTTGGTCTAACCATCCTGTTCAAGCAGGGCAATCTACACCCAGTTGTCCACGACTTTTGAATATCTCCCAGGAGGAATACTCCATAGCTTCTATGAGCAACCTGCACCAGTGCTTGGTCAGCCTCACAGGACAAAAATGCATTCTGATGTTCAGAGTTACACCCCGTATTTGAGACTGTGTTCGCTGCATCTTCTCCTGTCACTGGACATGACTGAGAAGATACTAGCTCCATATTCTTTGTATCATCCCTTTAGGTATTTGTACACGTTGATGAGATTCCCTCTAAGCCTTCACTTCTCCAGGCTGAACAGTCAAAGCTCTCTCAGACTTTTCTTACAGTCCATTATTTTCAGTGCCCCAGTCCATTATCTTCATGGCACTTGGCTGGACTCTCTCGAGTCTGCCCATGTCTCTCTTGTACAGAAGAGCTCAGAAACGTACATATTGTTCCAGATGTGGTTTCAGACCATCACTGAGTAAAGTGGCAGGATCCCTACCCACAACCTTCTGGCAATATCTTCCCTAATGCATACCAGAATATTATTAGCAGTCTTTGCTGCAAGAGTACATCGCTGGCTCATGTTCAACTCAGTGTCTACCAGGAGACCCCACACCACCCCACGATCTTCTCTCCAGAGCTGCTTTCCACGCTGTACGGAAGTTGAACTCCTCAGGTAGGGCAGATTTTAACTAGTCTTTCTCTTTTCCTTGCCAAGCAAAAAGTCACTTTCATTTACTAGGCTTTCAAACTTTCACAATAGTGGTGAAGAGAAGGTCACATACAGCAAACATATCACAGAATCACAGAATCACAGAAAATTATGAGTTGGAAGGGACCCACAAGGATCATCTAGTCCAACTCACCATCTAATACCCGTACAGTGACCAAGAGCACATCCTAGAGCGTAATACCAACCTAGATGCGGACCTCAAATTTCTCCAACTGGGCCTGACAAAGTCAGCAGAACAAGAAAAAACCTCTAAGGACATAATGGGCCTTTCATCATCCTTTTTTCTGAGCCACAACAGTCAGGCAGCCAGACATCACCCAGTCTTGAGTCTGTACTTCTCTAAAACAGAGTCCCATCTGCATTTTCTCAACAAGATCATCCTTGTGATTCACCTTGCTCTACTAAAAATAAGCCTCTTCACATGAGCTGCAACAGGCAGTCTAATGCACAGCTCACAATGGTCATTAATCTGACACAGACCAGAAAACACAATATACACTTCAGGATGTCAAAAGACTGGAAAAGCAAGCAGAAAAAAAGGCTTATGTGATCAAAACTCATGTATATGGCAGCCCCCATTTCAGCTGGGTGGCTATGATCATTCCTTGTTTCATCTGCTGGGCATCATATTGGGGAATCAGGGTAAACATTTTAAAGAAAATTCAAGCACTGATTATCTTTGCCATACAAATATAATTAAAAACAAAGGTGTGTTTGTTGATATGTTATCTGATATGGGTTATATAAACAGTATATTGGTTTTTATCTCTATCTGTTTAAATAGTGAAACAAATCCACACAGTGGGTGACTAGAAAATCAAACGGACAATTAGTTAGAAGAGAATTATCAATATTATCCAAGAGGGAAACAATCGCAGATAATATCCAACAGTATTTAATGCACCAAACACTTTTAAAGCAACGTAACAGAACTTGCTGAATGGTTTCTTATACTTCAACCCTGAATAATACAGCCCAGAAAATTTTAGCACCAAAGGAAAAAAATCCTTTATCATCTTATAAGCTGATGAAGCAGACAGCAATTACCCTTTGAAATCATCACTGCTAACTTGAGCTCTTTGAAGATGTGAAATAACTTGCATATTCGGGGCTGTATGTGGTTTGTGTTTTTTAATTTGGTTTTATTTGGGGTGGGAAGGTGGGGGGCGTGTTGGGAGGTGTGCGCGAAGGGGAAAAGATCCAACTCAAAACAACGGTTGTGACTCTGGATGTTGAGTTCCTTTTGACATACTTGCCAGATAAACACTTACTTAACTCCAAAGACACAAGTAGCCAAACCCAAATAAACAGGAGCACTTGTGTGCTTAACACTGATTTTGGCAAGTGCTTGGAATCCAGCAACATCCAGGCATCAGGTAGTGCACATCAGGAAACAACCAGGGTATTTAAAGCTAAAGAGATACTGAAAATGTCGGAGAGTACACATTAAGTGTCAGTAGAATTCATCTATCAGTGCCCTACATGAAGGACTGTGTTTAAAACACACAGTTTTTATGAATGAGGAAAAAATCCTGAAGAAAATGCGTTGCACTCTAGAAATTCTCTCATGAATACTAATAACTACTCCTTTCTAACTCCATATAAACCAAACTTTTTTCCTGTCAGTAAAAGAAATGAGCTATAATTAGAAATGAGAACTTGTCCCATCTGACCAAGGCTACATGGGCTCTATCACCTAATTAAAAAAGAAATCCTCATCCTCTTCGTTCAAGAGGACTAAGGCCAATGCATGCTTTTCACTGGCTCTTTCTTCTATAATTTACAGAATCACAGAATCACAGAAAATTTAGCCGGTCATGAACAGCATGAGATGCAGTTTTTCTACACAAGCACTTAGTTTGGCTTTCTATGTAATCCTAAATATGAGCTCCAGGCTGAGCCTCTGTGAGTTTAGGTTCAAAATCCCATGGAGCACTTCAACCACAATTTTCAAAGTCCTACAACATGACCAAATAGAACTCTAAATGCTGTGTGCCTGTTCACAAACCAGACTACTCAAACACTGTTTTTTTTCACTGAGGGTTACTTCTGTTCCAAGATTTCAAAACATCCAGCTGTTTCAGTAGTTCCATGGTTATCTTCCCCACTTCCCACACCAGAATACAGCTTTCCATCTGTATCCTGCCTTCCTGTAAGATTTTCATGCAGCTTGATTTGGAACTACTTTAGCAGAAGCTTCTGAAAAGATTGAGGGAAATTTCTCTGCAAGGCAGAGGTCTTAGAAAGTTATGTCCTTCCAAGAGCAAATGGTTTTGTAGTGGATGCAACAATGTATAGAGTATATGATAACCCTTGCAAACTAAGTTTTACCCTAGGGAAGTTCACACTGAGCATTTATCTGAACATTGTCATCATTACTGCTAGAGCAGTACACTGGAGAATAAACACAAGAAAAGCTTCTTCAGTTTAAATGCACACAAACACTTAGATTACATCTAAATAACAATGACTAATAACCTTTTGTCAGTTTAGGAGCTCCAAATGCTATATATAAATCAATAATAATGACATTTTATAGATCATAATCATCCAAACTTTGTAAAATTTTTGACAAGTATGCAAGAGAGATTTGAGCATAGTCATACTAATTTAAAATTTTCAATGTCCATCATTAAAATCATTATTGTTGTCATTTAAAGTGAAACAGATACTGCTTTCAACAGCACAGCTTTCAAACCACATAAAATAGCTGTTCCTAGCATTATCCTCTGCAAAGCCTGAGACCAAATGAGCAGTTCAAAGCTCAGTAACTGATGCAAAATGCTACTGCAAATTGAGTTACTTGTGTCAACACATCAACTTTCCTACCTTACCAGCTCAGTTTCTGTTCCATTATCCAGATTCAAGAAGACAAAGGAAACTGCTAAGTCTAACAGCTCTGAAACGGGACCAGAAAAGCTCTGCTTTTTAATCCACTCCCTTTTAAATCAGGAAGGCTTCAAAATCTACTAAAGAACTGGAAGGAAAACCCATGAGAGCCACCAGTGCCTTTGTAGAACATGTGCTTTGTTATAGCAAGATTTTCCTTTCAAAGAGAGAGTTAAGCTTCTTTTCCCAAAACACCACTCCAAATCATCACCTGTGATTTCAATCCCCTTCCAATCACACTATTTTATGGAAACCCTAGCTTTTGACTCAGAATTATGTAACTCTAGATCTAGATTAAGTGTTATTACAAGGCCAGCCATATTTGTGGATTTAAATGTTCAAGTCCTTTGAGTAAGTCTTAGAGGTTACAAAAAGTTACCTATATAGTAGTATTGCTACAAATAGGAAAAAATGTAGTGCAATTCCAATCAAATATTTACAAATTAGACACAGGGAACAAACATCTACCTACTTAAATATGCTTGGATTAGTATAGGGCTAGCAAAAATAATGTTTCCACAAAAGATTTGGTGGAACCATGTCAAAAGGCACATCCAGCATTGGCAAGTTGTGGTCAGCATCAGAAAGCACAGCTGTGATTTTCATGCACACCACAGAGTAGGAAAAAATTATTTTTCCCACAGCTGATGCTGCAACTGAAAGGCCACTGTTAATTATTTTCTTTGATGCAAATTTTTACAAAACATTGCTTTAGGTTAGTTCTCATAATTCAGAGGAAGAGATAAAAGGGTCAACATATCTTTTTATAAATACTTCTGTTCACGATGTAGCCATGACAATAGAACTGTGATTAATTTAGGTTTTTACCATGCTAGAAATTTGAGAATAGTTTATTAAAATAGTTACCAGCATATGGTGTGGGGTTTTACAGGCAGTCAGGCACATTTGCCAGGGTTATAGTTTTCTAAAGTCTGATGATACAAGCTATCAGCTATTTGCTGCTCATCTGCCAAGAGATGAGCAGCACATATGACTCAGAAAAGAGTTTCTGAGTCAATACTGCAAAGAGTTTTACTTTGAAAATTAGGTATACTTTAGATATTCCTAATTAGATGAAATGCCTCTGTGGCTTGGGGAAACTTCTCACTCTTTTTGAGGTTAGCCCCTGGCTGCTCCTGTAGCACACTTCTGTTATGCTTCTCAGTTGCACTACAAAAGCACAACCCCATTTGCTAAAACTCCTCAAATTGCTTTTTATCTTCTCATTATGCTGGTCAGCAATGCTGCTGTGTATCCAATAGCTTAAAGGGACTTAAAAGTTTCTACTAAGTCCAATCAAACTTGTACCTCAAAAATAATTACCCACAATTCCTCATTATATTTTGCTCTGAATACCTCTTTCCTTTTTTAAAAAAAAGTTCAATTGCATACGATAAAAAGAGCTGTCCCTCTTGTTTCTCTATAACTTCATATTGACAGTATGGATGAATACACCCCGTAGGTTAATGGTGTAGAAAATCCCCACGTTGTTTATACAAAACTGCTAAATAAAAGGGTATGTTTTTCATATCAGAATTATGAGAGATTTTGTTTTGGTACACCCCATGTTCCACTGAGACAGGCACACAAATTGTGTATCTAATACTCTGCATCACAGTAAAGTGTTCTTCCAACCTGCTCTTTATCAAGGCTGTGTGGTCTGCAGCTAATTAGCAGTAAATGTCTTACCACAGTTGCCAACTGCAGTCACACTTACCAGACCTGCTCCTTGCTGGTTTTAGCAGTGTTTATTCCCAAAGAAACCAGCTAGAGTTCATCACAGAGCAATAAACCTGTGACTGTGATGTGTATACTGAGTAGAGAACATTATTTTCAGTGAATCAGCTTCATTTACTTGTGGTGGAAACCATGCGCAAATCACTTAAAAAAACCCCACCAACCAGAACCCAACAAAACCACCACCAACAAAAGGCTTTACAGAAGCTACAGCTCTAAAGGGCTCAGATGAAGGACAGATTTATGCTTCCATAACACTGCGTGGGTGGAAAAATCTGTAGACACTTTCAGCATAACATGTTGGACACACACTCCTGCAGCTGATGATAGGCTTTTGGCTGCTCCATCTTTCTTCCAACTGTTTTCCCTACTGATAAGGGAGAGGACAGAGCATTGTAAATCAGACAAATGTAGCCTCCCCAAATTGTCAATGGGTCTTTGTTACCTAGAAACATGACCTATCATTTCACTGATAGCACAACAACATAGGTGTGAGAGGGGAAAAGCTCATTGAAAGTGTAATGCTACAAATCCTTATGATATATGCCAAAACAAGTGAGTGACAGCTCCTCTGTGCCTCTCTTTGGATTTAATGGGCTCCTCAAAGACACAGCTTTTAAAATTTAACAGATGCCAGCAGCCAGGCTTGCTACTGGCAACTGTCTCATGCTTTAGGAGGATGAGATGAAGCAGATGTGCACTTTCACCAATGGGAGAAATCAACATCATTTCTGAAAGTTTTGTCTTTGCCTGCCTTTCTTAAACTATGTTGAAAATGAACACTTGTGTCAGCAGCACAAACTGCACACAATACATAAAAAGGAACAGTTAACCTTATACAGACTCTTACTCAATGGTGAAAGAGCCACACAGATATGCAAGGCTGGTGCCTATCATTTCTACTTGTGGATAAATCTGACAAGTGTGAGAGTATGAAACTTTGTCAAGCATCAGGTTCTTCTTCTGCCTCATATGTATCTACATTTGTACTTGCATATACAAACTAGCATCTGATAAGGTAATTGGTAATTTTTTTACAACAAAACTCCGATTGTCTAAGATAATATAAAACAATGCTGGAAAGGACTACACAACTCAAGCTCAAATGTGGTAAATAGACTCACAGCCTACAATAACTTTCAAGAACATATAGGTACTGTCCAGTTATTGAAAAAACTGCTGTAAGTCTCAGCTGCCCTGAGAAAAAACATGAAAGGTTAGAAAATGCAAATTATGATTCCTATTCGTATTTTAAATTAATATAGGAGTTACTTTCTAGACTTTTAAAAGATAGGCATTAATTTCTGCAAATTCACTGCTGCTTAAAGTTTAAAGACAGCAGGATACATTGTAAGGCCTATATGTAGGCCCCAAAAGGGAGTTACTTTAAGTGCATGAAAACAGAAGCAATAGAGAAGTTTAGTCTTTCAAATATATTTACGTTCAAGAACAAATAGTGCCACATCATCAGGGCATGAAACATCAGCATTACTATTAGAAAAGTTATGATGACTAGGTGTTATGGGGAGAGCTTTATTCTAAAACTTTTCTCCTTTTCACCAGAACAGACAATGGACGGTTCCTTTCTTATCTTTCCTTCCGTCCCCTGCAAGGCACGTGACCGGGGGAGGGACTCAATGGCTGGGGCGGGCTGAGAGACAGCCAATGGGAGGGCTGTGATGACACAGAGACACGCCTACAAGGCATGTGACATAGGGAGGGGCCCAAGGCCCTATAAATACAGCTGCCAGGGCTCACAGAAGTTTCTGGCTCGTGGATCTCCTGGAGTAAGGACACCTTATTTTCTCCTCTGATCTCCACTGCTGCCATTTTGCCCAAGACCACGTGGACCTTGACTCTCCATCTCAGTACAGTCTTCCCCTGCCAACCATTGGATCTCCCTGCAGCCCCTCGAACATCTCAGAAAAAGGATCTCTGGCTGTTACTCCACTGGATTGCCTATCCTGAACCCTATTCCCCTGCCCCTGGAATCCCAGGGGTGCCCTGGTCTTCAAACTTGCCCCCTCCGGGAGTTAGTTTTTCCAGCTATCTTCAGTCATCATTGTTCCATTGTTACTGTTCAAACATGTATATATATATATTTGTTACATTTTCTCCCAGTAAAGTTCTTATTTCTCTTTCTCTATTATTCAAGTATCTCTAAATTCCAGGCATGTGCCTATGCTACAAATAAAACCTGCTACGCGGTTTGCAAGAACCAAGGAACTTTGACTACCTGGGTAATGCACTACACTGGCTTTAGAGAATGTGTTTTCTACATGCCACTCACATCAACACAGTCCTGAACAGCAGTATCAGAAATAATAGCAGTTGCACAGACTCAGAAAATTTCAGATTTTCATCTGAATGGTCGAGTAAACAATTCCTCTGGAGTAGTCTGCCTTAGGTGCGTGGCTTCCAGCGCAGAGTGGCTACACTTAGGCTGTCATTGAAACTCTCTGTAAACACATATCTTGATGTAAAAGTCACTGGTTTCTCTATATACCTGTCAGAAACTCTGTGGAGAAGGGAACAGTGCTGTAGTTGGCATGACAGCTGCTGCAGTACATCATACTCCTGTAAACTGCATTAACGCCCAACTGCACTTTTAAGTACCTTTGAACATAATGTTTTGACCTACATACTTGGGCCATAATTACCAATTTCCCTGTCTAGGTGCTGCTGCTGCCTTCCATATAGCCACTTCTCCCTGAACAGGAATACAAAAGATTGGTCTCTCGAGTTGCTTTGATTTGCGGCAGGAGCTTTTACCTGTACAGTGCTAGTTATCCATTTTCTGACACTAATTATGTACTCAGAGAATTACCACTCTGCAACAACATTTGAAGACAAGGTGTTTGCTATATAGCCCAGATGTCGGCAAAGCACACAAGCTACGGCAGTGCTTGGCTGAAGCAGATTCCCTACTCAAGGGCAGAGCCTTCATGTGCATCTTGATACTACTTCACTGCAAAGCGAATGAGAGGTATCTTACTTCTCTCCTACTTCAGCGAGGGACTGCTTCAGCTTTCAGCAAGTTGAAAGCATCTCCGAGTCAGTCAGTCACAAGTTGTCTTGCTGTGGCTCTGAAGCCATCATGCCTGAGGGAACTCCCAGAGCACTCAAGTCTTTCTAACTACCACTCTGTATCAAGAGAAATACAACCATGCTGGGTACCAAGCAGCAAACACTTCTGAAAGGCCAAAACAATCTTACAGCTACTTCAAGTGTCACAAGGGGTGGTAGGGTGGCTCAGTGGGTCACAGGATCCGGCCCTCAAAGACAAAAACTTGGTCTTCTGTCTTTTGTGAGAATGCAGAACATGTTTAATAGTCTCCAGTTTCTGTAAAAGCACATCTTTAAAAAATGCTCCTATAACTAATTAGTCCAAAGAAAATCTGAAAACTAATTAATAGTTCTGGAATCCTTTTTTTTTTCTTGAGCCAGATGGTGCCCTTCCTAAAATACCAAGGCTAGAGAATTATTTATGTGAGCTTTGACCACGTCTGAACAGCTCAGGGAATGATGTATGTTTTTAATGCCCTGATACTGACAACAAGCCTTTTTACTCTAAATTAATGGGAAACAAGTGTTGCACTGCGAAGATAAAAGTGACTTTGTAAAGTTTTATTCTTTAGAAGTTGTCTTTTGTAGGAGACCAGGGTCTTTGCAGAAATGTCTGTGTCAGCTTGTCGGACGTAAGGGAGGGATGCCACAGCACATGCATGTGCTCACAACACATGGTATGGATTGCGTGTGCACAGTGGGAACCAATGGTACTTCAGGTTGGTCTTAACTGGGTCTTGAGAAAGAAATTAAAGACCCCAATCTAGCTTCACCACATACACAAACAAACAAACCCCTGAGCAACTCATGCCGTCTTCCAGCAAAGTAGTAGTTGCCTTTAGCTTCTCACAGGTACAAATGAGCTGATTTGCTTTGCTTAAATTTTTCATATGTTTTATTTTTCTTAAATGTATTTGATATGCAAATCCAGTCTGAAAAATAGATGTTCACCGTCTAAGCCAAGCCACAGAATCTCAGCATCATAGAATAGTTTGGGCTCTAAGAGACCTTCAAGATCTTCTATTTCCAAGCTATCTGCCATGGGCAGGGACACATTCCACTAGACCAAGTTGCTCAAAGCCCCATCCAGCCTGGCCGTGAACACTTCCATGCATGCGGCAAAAAGAATGAAGAGTCACTGGGTGTAGACCTCTTGCATCAGGGCTGCAGTGTGTTCCCTGCTCACCAACTAGAGCCCAGTCACTCCTCCTTGTTGAAAGCAGGACAGAGACTTCCAAACAGAAACCCACAGCTGCTGCAAAAAAGGGCTGAACTTTTTGAAACAGGGCTCAAAAAGTATCTTTTAAAAAGAAGTCAATAAAAGAACCTGAACTCTCCATTTACAGATTCCTGTACTCACCAGCAAATCTCAACACATTCCCCCAGACACAACTACTTTTCTCCTTGTTTTAAAACACATTCAATGCCTTGAACACAATGGTGAGAAGGACTGTAAGCTGTGGCATGGGTAGGAAGAAGCAATGGACAGTTGGTACAATGCTTTGAACTGGGTGATAAACCACCAGGTTGCAGCGTCATAAGAACATTTAATGTTGGCATTATCCTGAAGTACTTATCATGCCTCTGCTTTGAGGATAAAATACCAACAAGTTCCAAAAAGAAGCTTCACATCTGAATCTGCCTTTTGTGCATCAACAGCTGCTGCAAGAACTATTTTTTCTCTCTAGACAGTCCATATAAGTACCTGAAATTGGCTGCTGCAGTATTGAAATGAGTCCAACATAAAATAAATATCCATCATAGCCATTAAAAAAACCCCCTCAATATATTAAGTGCTCTAAAATCAAAACAAGTAACCTTAAATCAACGGAATGCATCTGAGTAGGTTTTCATTATCTAGATTTAGCTTACGTACATGCCATTTCTTTCTCATTAAATTATAATATAAATTGCACATGTAAAAATATTAAAACATATTTCCTTCTCAAAATGACTAAAATGTGATAAAAGCCCACACAATACTTTCCCTTGCCTTAATGTTTGCAAGAGAGTACCATATGGCTTGTCTGAATCCCTCAACAAGAGGTTTCTGAAATTCAAAACTAATTTGATTTGGCAGCTCCTTCTTTAGAAAAATGTAAATTCCCACACCATATTTTAAATTATATTCTAGCTAACAAAACATTATTTTCTTGTTAAATATGAGTAAGCTTTTACACATTTTTCTTTCTCATTTTCACTGTTAAGGTAAATTCCTCAGCTTTCAGAACTGGCAGTAGTATTTTTTCAATCAATTTTCTCTGCACATTATTAATAAAGGAATATTTCATGAGTGCCTCCATGCTTCCCTTGTATTTCACAGTATTAGAGACTCCAAAGATCTGGAGTATATGGAAATCTCTCTTAAACAGATCTGAAATCTAAGTAAGGAAGAAAATCAAAGGACAAGAACCTTATTGAAAGCCCTTTTTTTCCTACAGGGAAGCTGCAGCACAAAGTTCTTGTGATTGGCAAAGGCCAGGCAGGCAGCAGTTGACAAGATGATTACTTTGGGTTGGTTTTCCACAGTCCTGCTACAGAAGATCATCCTTCCTGGAACTTGGCTCCTAGACCAACCAAAGTTACTTAACCACTAAAGGCTTTTCTGAAGAAATCTGCTTATAGGCCTGTATTTCGCACCAGGATGAAATAAGTCCTTTATTTTTTTAGGATGGATACAGCTGCTACAACAGAAATTGCTATTTAATTACACTTCAGACAACAAAGTGGTTTGTCGTCATAGGATGCTTCTGTGTGTCCAAAACGCCCCCTGGACTACAGTTAGTAGGATAAACCTTTAGAGTTGTGTTAGAAGCTTTTCTTGATAACAAAGGACAATGAAGCTCATGTGAGTGTTGCAGGTACCTCCAGAGCAAGACAAGTTAAGAACTTGACAATTTCCATTTATGTTTCACAGGAAAGTAAGAAATACTTCATATCCAAAAGTGTCACGAAGATAGGGAAGAGAGAAAAATAAATGATAGTGGCCAGCTGAGAAAAAGGCTGCAAAACAAACTTAAATTGACAGGCTACCAGAGCATCCACCATGTGGAGAAGTTTGAAAGGCACTCCGGAGGAGACAAGTTTCCACAGGACCCTCCACTACGATCATCTCCAGAGGACACACTGATGGGCATGAAGCCATGGGAAAAAATAGCCATTATTAGCTCTACTGCCCCTCACTTAGTTACCCTCCCTGCATCTCTATATTTAGTCATTCCTGTGGACGAGGATGACCTGGCACCAGGCATTAGACTCCACAGATGAGGCTCTGAGGAAGGCAGTCACCCAGGAGCATGCATCCCAGTACAATGGACAGATGGCAGAAGCATCAATGCTCTCCCTGCTGCCTTCCAAAGTCATCAGCTGAAATAACCCTTGACAGACAAGGTGAGCTACAGTTGTAAACCTGTTTTTCTATCTCCAGACATTAAGGGACAGTGGTATAATCTCCTAGCATTACAATGACTTCATTACAACTATTATTTGAAAAGCAAGAAAACAAGAAGAAAAAAGGTCTTCAGCCCTAAAACCAACATTCAGGGAAAACAGAGGGTGCAGACACATTGATGCGTCAATGCACAGTCCTAACTAATCTTACAGAAGCAATTCTAATTAGGCAGGAAATGAAGAAGAGTTCCTTTCAGACTGGCTGAGAGAACAGTGGATTGATTTAAATCAAATCACTGATTTTAATCATGGATTTAAATCAACCAAGCAGGACATCTTGATTTAGCTCATCAAGTTTAATCTTGTACTTTTTTACTTTTCCCCTAATGAAAGCTCATTTATTTTGTTAAGATAATGTGGAGACTTGTAAAAAGAACACACTTTATGTTAAAATGGCTTAAAATCTTTATTCTCACTCAGCATTAATGACTTGTGACTACAAAACTCGAGCTGACTAATTTTTTAACAGTTAGAAAGCATCACTTTTAACATTCATTCAAATTTCTAAGCTCATACATGAAATATGTTGTAAATTACATTAGAGACTGTAATAAATCTAAGCCTCGATAAATGTAACAATTTTGGCTTTGGTGTCTTCTAAAGCTCTTTAGGTAAAACATCTCAAACTTGCAACACCAAAGACTTTAATATACATATTTCTGTGACAGAACATTAGCATGCATTAAAAGGTAACACATTATGTTATTTAGATACGCCTAAATGTATCATTATCTTAAAAGAAAATAAAAGCTGTCAAGATACTATTGCAACTCTGTTAATAAAAAAAGAATACATGAGGAAAATGGCACTGGGATAACAACACTGAACTACATATTCAGAATACTTCGAATATGAGGTGGAAATCCTGACGGGATGCTACCCTGGGGGGGAAAAAAAAAAAGGTTTCATAGTGTATTATGGAGGAAAAACTTGCAAAACAAGTGTCAGTGAAAAACGAAGAGGACACAAAGGGACAGTCCTTGTGCTGGAAAAGACATGGAGGTGACAGAAGAGCAGAACAGATATCATGTGTAGGTACTTGTAATACAATGTGGCAGCAGTGCAGAGAAGAAAAATGTATTAATAAGAATGAAGAGAGACATTAAAAAGAATGAGGAGACACTTCAGGAGAGTGGACTGGCACACGTTATTTCTAGTACGCCCCAGCACTACCAGTGTACAGCATTAGTGTTTCACTCAATATTATTTCCCTTTTTGCCTTTACTAAGAGCCTAGCCAGAGAGAAAAGCAGTCAGAAAACACTCATTTTGTACCAACGCACACCAAGATGTACCTCTCCATACAGAAGTCAGGAAAGCAAATACATGAGCTAAATAAAAGACAAAAATGCACAGAGCTTGTAGCTGAGCCGTACCTCATTTTAATTGTAGGTACAATTCTGACTCTATTTGTTAGGGAAAAGTTCCTGATGAAAAATATCAACTCCTAATCTTTATGAGCTACTATTTAAATCTTCACCAGAGTGCTAAGGCTCTGCTAAAAATGAGCAATGAAAAAATGGTGATGCTTTATTCATCTGTCCTGCCCTCAGCAGGCATTCAAAGCTGCAGACTCAGAGCTGCTTATTTCCATGTCAATGTCTTAAGCATCTCTTCTTTCTCCACTTATTCTCTGAAAAGGTTTGACAGCAGGATGGGGATGGAGCCCATCTCAAACCATTCTGAGCCAAAGCAGACCTAAACAAAACTTACAATCCCTACCAAAAGATTAAGCATGTTTGATTTGCTCATATTCTACCTCAGCAATCTCTGAGGATATTTTTTCCACTTTTACTGACAATGTTTTTGAATAAGAAAAGATTTAGATTGAATTTGAAATGTGAAGGTACTTTTCCTTACAATCTACAGGAACCCGAAGCACAAAGTGTCACGATGCCAACCGAGACAGATGCAGCATTTCTGCCTTTTTTTTTTTCCCCTTTGACACAGCAAAGAGAATAAGGACTTTTTAACCACCACTTGAAAGCACACAAGCGATAGGAACAGTCAACCCAGAAGTAACATTCAGAAGGAGAGAAAAAAAAACAAACAAAACAAGCTAATATGGGTAAATGATGAAGATTTAACAAAAACTGCAGACTGCTGGCCTTTGGCCAGATAAATTAAAGTACATGTCCGATAGATTAAAGTACAACTTGAACAGCAACACAGAATTTCTCCTGCTTAGGATGATTAGGAGCTTCAGCTATTTAGTTTTGTGCATTTACTTGGGAGATAAAACACTAAGGTCCAAGCTACATAAGCCATACACTAGCAGGACACCTGGTAATCAAGTTACCTATTTGTAGCTCCAAGAGATAACAGAAGCACAGGTTGATTTTCCGGGTACCAAAGCCTTGGAAGGTTGAAGACTACACAGACATGCAACACCTTAAATAGTTCCACCTTTCATGTAAGAACAGCACCTAACTGTGAGAAAAGAAACACTCTCCAAAAGCACGAGTGTGATGCCAGTTAAGGGTGAAAGTGGAGGCACCAAGAGATAAACAAGCTGTATTAAATAACAACAGTGTTGGTATATTAGTCTCTAATCATCTTTTGCACACTGTCTCCTCTGCATCCCAGTAGGGTTAGATAGTGCAGTTTACACGACAGACCAGACATGTTTATGAAAGCTGCATTTGTTTATGTCACCCTCCAAAGTTATAAACCAAGTGTGGATCCGTCAACTTTGGCCTTCCCTTCCAGCAAAGGGGAGGGAGAGAGTGGACAGAAAATCTCTCTCCATATCAGCACTTAACTTCCTTCTCTCAAGTCTTCATATATGCATCTTTTAAAATTACATGTTTTAAGTGAAAGTAAATACTCAATGCATTCAAAGTTCTAAAAAAATCCTCCCATTTATTATCTCTCTCTTTAGAGAACTTCAATAAATCACTGTTAGAGCTGCACAATGAAACTGGTTCAAACGCTATTTGTCAGAGCACTGAAGACACTTCATGAGGTACTCTATCCTCTCACTTAAACACAAACTTATCATACAAACAACAACAAAATATCAGAATGGATCCCTACGCCACTTAAGAACCTCCACCTGTACAAGTTCTTCTGACTGCAGGAAAGCTGCACAGTCTCATAGATGATGAACGCATCTTTTAATTCACCTGTTTATTTTTTAAAAATCATTAATCTTGCTAAATGTATCTACTAAAGAGAAAAAATATCAAATCGTTTGGTAACAAATAAACCCCCAAGAGATAAAGAGCATCAGCTTGGTAAAATAATAGCTATCCTAGCTGGTTTGGCCATACCTAGCTAGATACATCTATGCTAGCTGCTGTAATTGGTGTAAGTCAAGGACAGGCTTTTCCATTTTCCATCACAGCCAGAACTGCTATGGGTAGTCACTTATCATAAAAGAAACACATGCTTAAGAATAATTACTAAAAAACACCTTACTCTGTACTTTTCACCAGATTTCACTGCGCAGATTAATGCAAAGCATAAAATCTAATGATAGGCTAAACCTTGGACTTAGCTGTTTTCAGAAGGACACTTGCTATGTGCTGACACACCTGTTTTCCCGCCTCTTCTATATTTCTTGAATTAATTTATCAAAGAAACAATCCCACTCTTGCCTTGTAGAAACTGCTACTGCAGAGAAGTGAATCATATATTAACAAGCAGCCTGTTGGCTCTGTTGTATTTAAAGAAGCCATACATATAGGACAACCCTTATGATTTTCTTTCCTCCCTAACTTCACATTGTGATTTTTGGGAAGAACTCATTTAAGCCAGCACCTTCAGTCCCATGGCTTTTTTGATCCTCAGTAAATTGTTGGTGGTTTTTAAAATGTCTACACATTTACGAATTAGTATTTTACTCTAAGAAAAAAGTCTTCTGAGTAATTATTTCCTCAGAACTATGGTTCATCACCTTAACTTGTAGTTTGTTCTTCGTCAAATGCAGAATGCAGCATATCGTCTTTATTTTTTACACAGGATAAGCCATCTTAAACATTCTTCAGAGATAGCAGCTGCTTTTAAACAAGTGAGTAAAATTGTTTCCATTAAGAACTTGTTTTGCTGTTTTGAAAAAAAGCTGTATAAATGTGAAATTATGTTAAAACACTTGCTATTCCTAGCCAGAAAAATAAAAATAAACCTAAACAGAAAATTTAACTTAAGCTTTAGCATTACACTACATATTTTAGGCCAAATGCTTTACTTTGATAGTCAATAGCTATTTAAAAATATTTTTAGAGATGTCTACATTCAGTTTTAAAAGAAATACACCTGCAATCTTTTTCAGATATCAAGGCTCTAGTTATAAATTTTTTGGAGGGATAACTTTAAAGTTTTTATCTGGTGTGAGTTGGAGCCAATATGTTTGGTTTTAAAATAAAGTTACATTGCAAATACAGTTATACCCCCTCCATCGCGAGGAAAGGGACAGGCCAAGGCCATCGCGAAACACTAAACTCGCAAAGAACTGCAGGTCGTTAATATGCATGCAGGCCACGCCCACTGCTCCACCCCCCGGAACTCCGAAGCAGTGGGGACAATTCTCTGCTCCTTCCTGTAGTCTGTCTCAGCACAGGCGAGTAAAGGGAGCCATTTCTGAGTAGCTGCTGTGACCGTGTGTGCTCGCAGCCCAAACCCCGTGCCGCGGCAGGGAAAGGGTGTCCCTGAGCTCTAGTCAGCATTCTTGGTTCCTGGAAAAACCTTAACTTTGCAACACTGCAACACCCCATGCACTTACGGCAGGGGGGAGGCGTTGGTATGGGAGTTTCTTTCCCTTTAACATCCACCAGTCCTGGCACAGGCAGCCCGCGCCGTGCGCTCTAGCCCGCGCCACGGGGCTGCTGGCACAGGCACAGTCACCAGGGTCAGGGGGAGAAGCAGCGCAGGATTTAGGCTGTGGGAGCGACCACAGCAGTCTGGAGAAGTCCACAGGGTGGCGGGGGTGGGGAGGTCGGGTTTCTTTCCCTTTAACATCCACCAGTCCCATGAGAGAGAGGCAGCGCTGGCCCTACGGTCCCAGACAGAAGCCTCCTCCTGGCGCAGCGACAGCTGCGCCCTCCCAGCACACAGCTTGCCTCACTTTCGTGGGGCAAGTTTCTCCGTTCAGGGACCGGGGTCACAGTGCTGCCATTGCGAGCCCCCTCCCCGCAGGGTGGGGTGAGTCCCGCCCCACAGGCACCGTGGCACCTCCCCTCGGCAGAGCAGAGACAACTGCACATGTCTCAGCCTGCTGAGCTCGGGGACCTCTGAATCATAATTGCGAACAATTTGCTTCGCAAATGGACGGAGTCGTAATGGAGAGGTTGCGATACAGAGGGGATTCACTGCAGTAAGCTCAACATTACACTGATACATATGATACATTCCTAGATTTTGAATTACTTAAATACATGCAATTAAACACACTTTCTTTCTCGGTCTCCTCCTGTCACCAATCTAAAACAAGAGAAGGGATCCAACTGAGCCATTCCAAGGTGACCAGATTGGCAAGTGGAAATTCTGATTTACTAAGAACTTTACACAATTCTGGAGAACCCCTTCTGTATCTAAGCAAAAGTCTATAAAGATGTCAAATCTATTACGATTTAGTCTCTGCATTATTATTTCAGCTACATATTCCTGTAAGATATCATGCAATAGGGAATAGCACGAAATATTCAAACCAAGGGATGAAGATGGGACTTACTGAAATATTATGATGCTGTTGTATGCACTCAACTGAAAAAAAAACCCCAAACAAATGTAGATAAAGATTCTGTATTTAGAAAAGCATATTTCTATATTTCTGGAAAGAAAAAGTGGGTTAAATAAAGGGTGCGCATCTACCTACACATCTGCTTATGTAGGTACATTTGTCGTGGTTTGACCCTGGCTGGGTGCCAGAGATTCACCCACAACCTCTCCCGGAGGAGAAGAACCGGAAAAAACAACTTACCACAGGCAAAGCAAGGCAAGCTGCAAGTGAGAAATATAAAGGATTTATTTATTAACTAACAAGATCAGAGCTTAATGTGAGAAGCATCATTTTAAAGGCAACCTTTCCCCCCCCCCACCCCTCCTTCTCTTACAACAGATCTCATATTCCCTTTTTCGACCAGGAGACAAAGGGGGAACAGGGATGGGGTGAAACCAGGCTTGTTGGTATTTCTAACCAGATTTAGGGTAGGAACCATCTCTCTTGCCCTTCCATAAAGTGCTCTCTCTCTCTCTCTCTCATGAGAGGAAAAGTCTTTCATGACCCTTTCCCAAGTGAGATCTCGACCCAGGGATGACAGCTCTTCCATTCTCTGTTGCCCGAGAGTCACAACACAGGATGCAGCCTTTTAAGCACTGGCTATTGCTGCATCATTATGAGCCCATCCCAAAGTACATAGTTCAGATCCAACCACAATGCAGTTCTGTCACAAAACATCTGTCCAAAGGATCTCTGCCAAGCTCAGCTCCGGCTCCATGTTTCTGGGCTCACGAAACATCTGCAGCTTTTGCAGCATGATTCTCCATCTTCAGTCGTCGTCTCAGGTAGATTCTGCATCACTGGTTCCTCTTTCTCTATTCCATAGGTTTGCACCATGATATATCACAGTATCACAGTATTAGCAAGATCGGAAGAGACCGTGGAGATCATCAAGTCCAACCTGTAACCCAACACCAGCCCATTGTCTAAACCATGGCACTACCCACAGGACCATCCAGTCCACCTCCCCACCTACTAG
>WEKX01026041.1:42863-56044 GCA_013390025.1 Pitta sordida
GATGTTGAACAGTGCCGGGCCTAAGACTGACCCCTGTGGGACTCCACTAGTGACTGGCTGCCATCTGGATGTGGCACCATTCACCAACACTCTCTGAGCTCGTCCATCCAACCAGTTCCTAACCCAACATAAAATGCTTCTGTCCAGTCCATGCACTAAGCGTTTCTCTAGAAGCTTATTACGGGAAACCATGTCAAAGGCTTTGCTAAGGTCCAAGTACACAACATCCACAGCCTTTTTATCATCAACCAGGCGAGTTCCACAAGTATCAGCGGGATGCCTGGAATCATTCCTACCCCTTCTCTGGCCGGCCTAGTCGTGCCTTCATAGCTTTCAGCTTCTCTACACAGGCCCTGCTCTGGCAATCTACATCTTGCTACTCACCTTTTTTTTTCCTTTCTCAAATATATTGTTCACAGAGACATCTCTATCTCCTTCTGATCGTGACCTTGATCTCCATGGCAGTGATGGGGCCCAGACAGAAGCTATTAATCCCCTCGCTGCCAGAGGGAAAAAAACCCCAAACCATGACAACATTCATAATATAAATATGGAGAGATTTAATGAAATCTTCTATCTCACACTAATACATTACAGTAGCCCTGCCCCCCCCCCCCCAAAAAAAAAAACCCAAGTTAGTGAAATCAATACAATTTCTTGAGATTTCAGCTGACAAGTTCCCTTTAAATGCATGAAGAGAAGATGAAACAGAATAGCTGTGGGGCTTGGGTTCTGATTTCAGTTACAGCTACATAAACCACTGAAATTTAAGACTGATTCCAGACCCATACTGGAGCAACTAAGATCTGGCTCTAACATTTTCGGTGTCGTCATGTGTATTTTTAAAATCATAGTGGAAAATTTTGTCACGGCCACTAGATCAACATATTAAAAGCTAATTACGTATTTCAAATCTCTGTGTCCTTCCTTCCTTCCCTGCTCAAGCCAGCTAATGAACTGCAACATTATCGCTCTTGGTGCTTCTAAATTTATTCTTTTAAACATACCAGTCAGTTTTCACGGAAAGCAGGGTGAAACACTTTATGTAAACTGAATACCTTAATTTGAATGACTTACTGCTAGGAAAATTATATGTTCTGTATCTACAGTAACAAGCAGAGTATCAAGAGAAAGCCACAAGTGATCTGAACGCTACAGAAAGGAATGTCTTTTGGTGAAAGATCTGAATAAAGAACAAGGACACTTGCAATCTTGTTCTGCCACCAAAAGATAAAACATTGTGCATGCAACACTTTGACAAACTGCTTTCACATCTTGTAAACTAACTCTAATCATGATTTCATGATTAAATAATAATACATGCTATTAAAAAAAAATCATTATTTTGTTAGTATACTAAAATGATCTAACACTTCACTACTGGTATGCAGTACAGTTTTTCTTGAAATACTTAGTTTTAAATTCTGTTAGGTTAAACCCTGAAGTTACATACTTGATAAATGATGACAAATTATTTTGGCATAAAGGCAAATACTTGTATTTCATTAATACAAATCAATTACTGTGTTTTCTAAATCATTAGAGTTTCAGTATGAAAGGCACTCTAAAACCAATTCATAACAGACCTTCCATAGAGTAGAACAGAGTCAGCACGCAGGAAAAAACACACACCCAAAATGAAAAGCTTAGCAGTAGTAGTAGAACGGTTACACTCACTGTGTGCAACAAAAATGGAGTATAAATGAAAAAAAAAAAAGGAAACTTGTGTGAGAAATAATGTTTTAATAGGGCTAGGACAATGGTGAAGCTCCTCACCAGGGAATCTCTTTGCTGCATTTAAGAAAATAACTTCAACTGCTATCCATCCAGAGTTTGCTACAGTTCAGTACCTCAGTACATCTACTTGATGTCATCACCTGTATCTTAAGTATGTCTGCTTTTGACTGCACACACTTCAGATCCTGTGCATGTCATCTGGGAAAGCTTCCAGTGAGCAGAACAGCTCTTCATGAAGCGCTCTCAGCTTCTGTAAATCTCAGTGGTTGAGTTTGCCTGCTATGCTCACAGTTCTTCCTACCTACAGGGGTTTTAATTACCCATACAATACATGGAGATAAAAGATCACCAAGCTTTATAATAAAAATTAGAAAATAAAAAAACCAACCCAAAATGCCAAGTCTTATCTGCTTTGCAATAAGAAATTTAAGTGAACCAAGATACACAACCAATTGTAATTTTTTAAATAGGGCAGGCATTCATAGCGATAACTCCGCCTTCAGAAGGCTAGTTGTTTACTTTTTTCCATTTAAGTTTGTTCACATCTAACCAAGGTGCCCAAGTAGGAAGACGGAAGTAGGACAGCAGTTCTCTCATCCAACACTCCTGAGATGCATATAGTGCACACAGATATATTTACTGGTTAGCGAGTATTGGCTTCTACCTGTAGAACAAGAAGGCAGGTGAACCTGTCCTGCAGCATCCTTGAAGATCAAAATGAACTCTAAAACAGGCTAGGTTTCAAACATAATGCCTACCTACAACTTGCTAATATCCGCATCCTTGGGGAACAAAAGAAACCTTGACAAACAAATGCAATTTTGTCCAAAGGCTTCTCCTGCCTTTACTCTTCACCAAGAAACTCACAGGATTCTCTCTGTTCACTTCCTTTCAGACTGAATTCCTTGTTTCACAACAAACTCAAAGAGATCTACAGCTCCAAGATTTTGTTACCTTCTGCCAAAACAGGCCGACATAATCAGGTTGAAGATGGAACAATGCAGGAAGTAATGTCAGAAGCATGGGCCCAATGAGGCACATCAGGTTTTATCTAATGCTTTGTTATTGGATTACAGCACACATGCTCCTTTGGCTGATCTATATTTCCACTCTAGGGATACATACTACAAGAGTAGCTGCCTCTGAAGTAACCACAAAACATGCTATTTATTCCAGCTTCTACAGGCATTGCAAAATAACTCCTGTTAATGCACAGTTAAGTATAAAAAGTCAGTGATTTCCACAGAAAAAAATCTGAAATTGGTCTAATAGTGACAACTCTGAGATTTTTCTTGGATTTTATGACACATCAGCAATATATATTCGGGGAATAAATAAACTGAACCAACACAGTAATAATGTGTCAAATGATTCTTTAAGTCATTCTATATGTATTGTATGTTGAAACATGAATTTATAAACTGCTTCTGAGATTCTAACCTCCAGGCTTAGTCGCAGTGAATAAATAAAATATTGGTATAATTTGGCACCCAACTGTGAAAACAAACCACCATTTTCTGTTTTGTAAAAACAAAACAGATTTTATTTTCAGCTCACTCTTCATGAAACATACTGTGGATTGCAGCAGCCTTAAACTGCTGCTTTCAAGTGTCACTTGTAGGCACAGCTACTTGGAAAATTAAACCCATAATACATTATACCAGAAATGCAATTCCAGGTCTCCTAGGTATTAACCTCATGTTCTAAACACAATTTAATTTCACTCGGCTGCCTGTCAGAAAACTACAGAAAGCAAGATTTTTTAACTTTTCCACTACAGCACAGTGATCGGTTCTTCTAACAACTTATCCCTATTCCACTATATTTAAAATCACTGTGTGCAAATACCAGAATTATTCCTTTTCACTTTCTTTGATATTTTCTGTTCAAAAATTGTGTAACAGAAAAAAGCAGTCAGCAGAGTAAGCATTGAAATACACATATAATCGTGATTTTAGAGACGTCAGCATATTTTTTATCTATTACAGATTTGCAACTTACAGTACTGCTCAGGTACCACAATTTCTCTCTGCATTTCAAATGTTGGCATTGTTAGGACTTCCATTATAGTAGCATGAAGGAACCTGAAGACTCAGCCTCCATCTTACCAGGTGCTACACATCTCTGGAGGCAGACTGCCACAAACCCCTTGCAAAACAAGGAATGTATAGGGAAAAAATGAAAGGTAAAATGTTTCTTCTTCCATCTCTTCTCCCCACCTCCATGTAGATTCCCTACTGTTGAAGTAGCCACAAGAAACAGGAGCCAGAGACCAGAAACTAACCTTTGAAGAGAGAAGCCATATCATGGAGACGGGAGTGGCACCCCATGTGTGCTACGTCTCCTTGGCTCTTTGGTGTGCCGCGAGACCTTACATGGTGTGCATACCACTGCAGAGCAGGTCACCCCGGCTGCTCACAAGCAGTCTCACCTGCAGTGAGAAACCTGGAAACCTCACTCTTTAAGATGGTTTACCTCAAATCCAGCCCTGAAATCGCAGGAGAGGGCACACCTGTCTGTTACAAGGGGCCGGAGACTGAAATCACCACCTCCAAGATTAACCCAGGAATTCAATTGTAAATACGTCACTGCTGTGGTACCTTGGTTGGTTTAAGTGGGGAAGATGAGAAGGGGTAAGAGGCAAGGACAGCTTTCTGCTTAGGGACAGCATATTTCACAGATTTATGAGATCTCAAAACCAGTTAAGTCCTGGGCTTGCAGCCACAAGCTCTGCGAGAGTGCAAAGGCCAGCTTTGGAGGAGTCCAAACAAAACAGACACTAAGAGAAATAGTTACTTTAAGCGTTTCTAGGTCTGGCTTACACAACTGACATCTATCTGTAAATTGTCTTGTTAGCAAAACCCCACGAATGCTATCACCAAGGGCTGCTGAAAAATGAAGCGTTAGGACGGATGCACAGTCTGCATCTTTTGGTGTAGGACGATAACACATAAGCAAGTGATGTACTGCTTTGGTTTACAAGTCTGAACACTTACCACATAGCCTCATGCTTTCAACCCAAGAAGTGTACAGCTGGTAAAGCTGCTCCTGGACAACGATTTTATTAATAGGGAAGAACAAGTAAAAGTAGCAGAAACCACAGAACAAAAAGCCTTAATAAGTCACAGATATTTTACTCCAGTTAAAAATAAAGAACATTTATAAATCAGACTGCTTCTCAAAAATGTTAATTCAATCAGAGATATATGTCTGTATGAGCCAGACAGCACAGGCATTAACATAAATTTAGAGAGTCAGTATTGCTTTTTGGGTGATTAAAGTGACAAATAATGGAGAAATCTGATTTCCTGAATTGCCCCTCAATCACACTCTGAGAAGATATCCAGCTTGTCATCCCAAGGTTAAGCACGACCAGTTGTACTGCTACTTAAGATTATGTCTCTACACAACATAAGATTCCCCCAAAATTCCGTTGTCACGGATAAGTGAAATTCTACAGTCTGGTACAAATCTATAGAATCCTCCATTAATTATATTAAAATTTCAATTGATACATTTGGAGATAGGAAAAAACCCCAACCAACATCCCAAATCCATCCAAATTCAGCATATTCATTGCTGCCAGTTGTCAAATAAACATTTTTTCTTACTTTCTGAAGATATCTGTGAAGATATCCTAGGAGGAAAGCAAACAAAATCCCGTTACGCATTTCAAAAATCAATTTTTGAATGAAAACTTTTGAACAAGGATTTGTAATAGATTATTTAAAATGTAGTTTAACCCTTGTTGTGGATTTCTTCAGCTTGCTCTAGGAATTAAGGCCATTCATCTTATAAAACAGGCCAGAGTCGGCTGAAGAGCACATGCCCTTCAGTGTACATCAAACAAGCATATGTGCTGTAAATTAAGAGCATTACCCTCAGCTTTTCCACGGTGTCATAAGGCAACTCCCCAACCATTGCAGGATCCACAAGACAAGCTCTTGATAGCTATAATCATCACACTTCCCTCCCTTTTCTCTTCTTTCCTGATCAGTTGCAGAAAACCTTGAAACACAGTGTTCCCTCTGTGTGCACATAAACTAAAAGTTCAGGATGTAACTCAGCCCACATTTTCCCAACTAAAAGCTAACCTGAAGTGGACTCATCTCCATATGGAAGTAACACATGATAGGACATTATGAGGGAAAAAACTGCACAGGGGATTCATGATATACCCAACCCATGTGTTTTTTCACTAAAATCAGTCTATCCACATAATCTCGGTGCATGTTAAAAATTGAGTGTTACAAAGGTAAGCAGTATACATACTTTTTTGCTGCTAAACACACCTGAAGTTCTCCATGTCACATTAAACAATGTAATTGTTTAAGGTCCATCAAACAATTTTTAAAAGGAAAAAAGTAATAAATTGTTTCTTTACTTTGCTGTCATGTCTCCAGGACCCTCATTAAGGCTCCCAGTCCTCCTGTATTTTTCCAACAATGTGCTCCAAAAAGCCTTGCTCTTGCCAAGTACAGAAGCAGCACTCCTGATTCTTTTGAGGTGTATCACTTGTTACTTTATTTTATATGGGTTTTTTTGAAAGAGGTAAGAATACAAAGCAGCATGAGCAGAAAGTCGTATTATCCAGCTCCAGGTAGGTAAGTACCCACTGAGCACCTGAAGATACAGCAGAAACACACTCATAAAAAAGTCTGGTTTGAAGAAGGCTTGGAGATCATCCAGCACAACCTTCTGTTCAAAGGAGGGCCCAGAACAGGTTATTCATGACCCTGTCAAGCCAATTCTTAACTATTTAGAGTGAAATACTAAGTTTTTGTCTAATCCTCCTTTTTGAATTAGGTAACAAGTGTAAGAAGAAAACTCAAATACAGATAGGTGGTGATGTTAATGGAGGCCTTTCATTCTGACTGGTTTTCATGTATTAAGTCTTTTCATTTAAGGATTGACAACTTCTAATACAATTGCAAGACAGGAAGCAAATGCAAGGTTAAAAAGTTCCTTCAAAATCACCCAATATCATAGTATCACAGTATTAGCAAGGTTGGAAGAGACCTTGGAGATCATCAAGTCCAACCTGTAACCCAACACCAACCCACTGTCTAAACCATGGCACTACCCACAGGACCATCCAGTCCAACTCCCCACCTACTAGACTATGTCACTGAGCTCCTCATCGAGTCTTCTCTTAAACACCTCCAGGGATGGCGATTCCGCCACCTCCCTGGGCAGACCATTCCAACGAGCAATCACTCTCTCTGTGAAAAACCTCTTCGTAACATTCAGTCTAAACCTCCCCTGGTGTAGCCTAAGGCCATGTCCTCTCATTCTCTGGAGTTTTATAGTAATGTGGAGATAAACAATACAAATCCAGCTCCAGAGACTTTAGCAAAGCATCCTAGAGACCTAGTATTCCAGTTGCCATTTGGTGTAAAACCCAAGCCACCACACTGTTTTCCAGCTAGAGAAAGAAAGAAGTTGCTGAGTTGTTTTATAATTATTGTGTGACAGTTGAGGAAGTACTAGAATACCTTGTTTCTGTTAGACCAGCATCTGTCCAAAGCTTGCTGGTATCAATCAACTTCAACGAATACTGGATCAGATGCACACCTGAGAATTAAAGCAATTTAATTAAGGCTTCATCAATCCCAAAGTTTGTTCAAGAAGCAGCTGGCCATTAAATGAATAGGACAGGTTGTTCTTTTAAACTTGTAAGGCTCTCCCTTGAGGACCACAGCAAACATTTTAGGTCCTTAATTTGCAGTTAAGGTTAATCTGTTTTAATAATGTCCTAACCAGCCAAGATGTGTCAGATATTGATGAAAAAGGAAGCAAAAGAGAGTATTAATTAACCGAAGGGCAAATTAAGGTTTACAAATGATTCTGGGACACTGGAAAAAGAACAGCTAAGAGAAGAAGGAAAAATTGTCTCCTGAAGAGTAAGGAAGATGTGAAACACTAACTCTCTGCAGGCAGAACAGATACCTACATGAGAAGCATTTGGAAAGAGAAGAATTACAACCAATCAAAACTGAAAGGCTCAAAGGGTGGTTCCATTAAGAAACTCAATGTCAGATTAAGACCACAGGATAAAAGATCCTCTGAATGTCAGTTCTGTTAAAAGGAGCATTTTAAGTAAAAAAGAAGAAAAAAAAAGTAACTTCATGTTGTGAAAGAAAGCTCTTTCTCTCTCTGAACTCTGCACCTGATTGCTAAAATAGGTGCTATTTGCCCTTTCAGTAGCCACCTCTATGGATTTCATGTAAGACTTTTAGTGGGAAACCAGGATCACCATCCACTTGTTAGGAAAAATTGCACCAGTATTGTAAGATATGCTTGGACCACCAGTTTTCAAGATACATGAGCAGCTGCTGAAAGGGGACTTAACTCTTGAGGCTGTCATTTACTATTCTGAACTTGATGCTGGGAAGCAAAAGAAATAGACTGCAGGCAAAAGATGAAGCCAAGAACTTAACAGTTGATCATGAAAGAAATTGTTCTCTATCACATATGCAGACAGGACATGATCTATACCATTAAGTGTGTATGAAGTAGTGCTAAGTAACATTTCTTGTAACATCATCTACAACAGCTCAAACAAAATACATTGACAAAATAATTATGAAGGGGAAAAAAATTTATTTAACATTTAAGTAATGCCACTCTAGAGCAATTTGAAATTTGCTGTTCTTGTTACCCAGTGTTCCTGTCATAAATATCACTGAAAGAAGCAGATACAAACATAACATTGGGAAGAAAAATACAAGTAAAAAAAAATCAAGGATGCAGAAGCAACTGAATAACAGGCAGTTAGATGGCAAATGATTACTTTTTGACTGAATTGAAAGTGATTCAACACCAAACACTGGCAAAACACTTCAATGTACCATGAAAACTGTTTCATGCTATAAAATCAAATTTCAAAGAATACTGAAAAAATTAGGAGTCCTAATTTATTCTTTGTTTAAAGTCACTAAATACATACATTGAGGATCTTACGCTTCGTAACCTGCAAGGAGACTTTTGGGTACTATAAGCCATTGCAAAATTCTCTTTTAAGTTTTCCTCGAAAATTATCAAGACCAGCATCTTTTGTGTATTTCTCAAAACTTTGGTTTAGTAAGTAGGGTTTTGTGAACATACTGAACTGGAAAGAACTGACAAGGACCATTGAGTTCAACACCTGGCCATGAACAGGACCATCCCCAAGTCACACCACATGTCTGAGAGCATTGTCCAAACGCTATTTGAACTCTGTCAGGATTGGTGTTGTTATCACTTCCCTGGGGAGTCTGTTCCAGTGCCCAGCTACCTTTTGCACGAAGAACCTTCTTCTACTATCCAACCTAAAGCTCCACGACACAACTTCTTGTAAAAACAAACAAACAAAAATCTCAAACAGTCATTTTAAGGACGTTATCAACAGAAACTGACAGTCAAATATACTCTGCATAAGATTGCAGCTTTTTCCAGCTCTGCCTTGGATGATAACATTTACAAACCCTAAGCTACCAGAAGTCCTCCCTACAGAGAAGGGCTACCCAGAGAATCCATGCTCACCATTGCTGCAGGTCTACTCAAGCCTCCTCCCTTATTTAAGTGATACTGGATATCTGAGGAGGTCCAAATACACAAAATAACAACATAGTATTATGGAAACTCAAAGACTGTTGACATATTTATCAAGATTTGGTTTGTATACTTGCAAAAAAAAGCACCCTCATTTCTACCACTCATGCTAATTTCTTAGTCACTGGTTTGCAAGTTGAAATGATGAATAAACAGTGTCAGTATTTTACAATTTTTGCAGGCAAAAAGTAAAAGTTTTTCAGTGAAAATGCTGACACTAACTTGCTGCAAGCATTACCAATATTCTTAAATTTATACAACTATCTATAAAAAAAGAAAAATTTGCAAAATGTAATAGATCAGTGTTGAGTATTGCTTTTCACAGGTAACATATGTGATGGATTTCTTTTCCCAAAGACCAGAAGGTATTTCACAGACACTGAATACAGAAAAGAATACTGCATAGACATTTAATCTAGTCTGTGACATTAAAACATTCAAAGTGTTTAGAAGATGTAACAATGACACCACTGTATAAAACTTCATTTCATGGAGACATTGATATTGAGCAACTACGTATTTATATAAAGAATCTCTAGACATCCCAGTTAAAAACCTACATGATTTTGAAAGGTATCACCATTACTGTAAGTCACTAAGATCAAAAAAAGTATCCAATGGTTTATGGTACTTTTCCAAATTAATTTAATAGCTTTAACTAATAATACGTAATTGGAATTAGTAACACAATTTTCGTGTTAGCAATTACCAACTGAATTTCCTAGTGAACTTTTGTGACACTGTAGACTTGTCCTTACAATAAGGAAATAAATGAGAAAAAAAATCTGTTTATAGTTTTAAGACTTCAATAATTAAGAACTTCTGAACAGCTGATTTTCACAGGAAAGTCTGTTTCTGGGAGAAAGACAGGATTAACAAAACAAGTCCTTTCTCCTATTCTGTGCTCTCCCACACAGGAAAAAAAGGTAGTATTTTTTTACCTATATGTAATTCACAGGAAGGACAGCAACAGTTTCTGTTTCAAAGGAAGATACCCAGATTTTTCTCACTTAATTTCAGACAAAATTTATCTAAATAATACAATTTAACATTTATGTATTTCTATCTACCATCCCAAGCAACACAGTCATCGCCCACATGCTCTCCCTTAAGCATGGTAAGCTGTTACTCAGTACCTTTTCCAGAGCTGTTCGCTCTCTGATTTTGTCATGATCTTCTCTCGATGACCTGAGCTCTCTTTCTGATATTCATAATTTTTAAAATTTCCTAGCATTCCTTCAAGAAAAGCTCATCCTAACTGATTCTGACTGAAGACTATCTCCCACAGCAGTGGAGAGCTGAGGGAACTTGCTTTGAGTCACAACCACACATCTTTCAAAGTATAAATGTGCTATCTTCTCTCTGACTGATGTCTGATTGCAACAATTCCTTTTTTTGCAGACTGCATTAAAGCAACAGGTGAGCATGTTTGTTTTGCCAGCGACTCTCTACTACTTTAAACAGCATTCTTTGCCCTTTGGGGGCAGGAGGAAGGATCTGCATTATTTACTATCCAGTGACTCTGCCTCCTCAGAATATCGATATTAGATATTTGGATGGACATCTATTTGCTCTACTGAACAGGGAAATGAGCTGATACCTACTGATATGGAGGATGTTCACAGAGATTTCATTTTCTCACACATCTGCATAGACTGACTGTTGTCACCACTATCAGTAACTATGCACTTTATCAACCAATACATAGCCCTTCACATGGAAGGATAAATGCTGCATTTCTTTCTTGATCTGTGAGATCACAAAGTAGCAAAAAGGAATTAACATTGTGTCCCCTCTAAAAATACAGATAACTTATGTGGTACCGTGTGCGTTAACTGTTTAACCTGATGGTAGATGAGATGAAAATAGATTTTACATGCCCTGACCAATATCTGAATGTTCTTCCTACAACAAAGAATTAAAAATTGAATACGATTATTTAAGCGTAATCTGTACTGTCACCCAAGAGTCAAGGCTGAAAAAGAGCAGAGTTAGTACAGTTTATATCAACATACTGCATTGAAGTTCTCTGGACATGTACTCTTTCCAGAGTTTTACTTCCTTCTTCCCGTTTCTCCACAATAACTTCGTGAGAATTGTGTATAAGAGCCAATCCTTGTTACTATCAGTGTTTCACATCCCTGGTTCCGTCAGTATGAAAGCTGTCTTTTTAAGGTACATGACAACAGACTGTAAAGGTTTAGGGGTGCAACATCCTGATGTCATCCAGTGTCATATTCAGACTCTAAATTCAGCCGTTGAAACGCAGCATAAAAACAGTTTCTCCCAGAAGGATTAGATGCACAGAGAGGAACTGGCTTTTTTCTCCTGTCCTAAGGACAAATCTCTTGAGTACTGGGCACAAGATAATCACAAAGGCTAACAGAGATACAGTGGGTTTGCACAGGCTTTTGTTTTTTGTTGCATAGTTAACTGTTTTAGTCATTTATTCATAGTCATTAAAATGAAGCATTTGATTTCAAAATTGAGATATGTGCTCTTGAACATAAAATAGGAGCAAACAGACTGGAGGTTAACTGCCACTCTCCTGCCCTTCAATTCCAGTACCATGGGAAATTCTAAAGGATGTTAGAAAATGAAGGAGACAGTACTCTACAGAAACTTGGGATGCCGTTGTCTTCCCTCATCATAAGAGCTCCGAACTGAAAGTCATCTAACTTTATGTGGCTATTAAAACATTTATTGGCAATTTTAAGTGTATTGGTTGCTCCCTTGGAGATGTCAATAAGCAAATTAAGAAAAGACACTGCACACTGACTGGATCCCCAATATGTATTTATTTTGTCATGCATTGGGACTACCTGAGTGATCAGTGCTCCACAAGACAGCTGTAGAGAAGCCCTGGAGGTCTCCTGCTGGTGAACTTCAAAAGCATAACTAATCCTGGCTCTGTTTCTGGTCAGGAAGCATTTACCCTCCTAGCTCTATCTGGAAGGAGACAGAGGAAAAGCATTAGGTCATGGAAGCATCAGCGAGAAGTTCTTTGTTCTCCATCCTGCTTTCCAACTCTTTATATCATATTGATTTACCCTCTTCTCTGTAGAGGACCCCAGGCCATAGCTCCTCACTGTAAAGTTTCTAAGCCTAGAGTGGGAAAGGCAAGCAAAACAGACAGCTCATCCAGCCACACTCCCTCTTCCTCCTGCACTTTGCCCTCCCCAAGCAACAAACTAGACGTTCTGAAAAAAATGAAAGCCACTTAGTTTTCTGTAGATGTCTCTGTTCCACCCATCAAAAGCACATATACAAATTCAAAGCAGAGGACAAGGCCAGGAGTTTTACTTGATCCAGAAACTAGTTCTGGAGAGATTCATCTTAATTAATTACATTCTGCTTTATAACTCTAGGAGACAACACGACACGTACTACACCGGTTTCAACAATGCTGGAGAAAACAAATTGGCTAACAAAGGGGAAAAAATTGTCTTTTCATCATTTTTTCATCTGAAATTAATTGCAAAACATGTACCAGTACAGTGTAAAAATGCTGAAGTCAATACAAAATTTGCACACCTAAGGACGTCCATGTATTTGATATATATTTCATACTATTTTATTTTAAATAACAAAGACATTTTTAATGAACAAGTTCACAGACATTTTTGCTACATCTATATAAGCTACGTAGAAAAAGCAGTATTACGGTTTCTGTTTTTCAAGCACAGAAGTTGAACAAAAATAAAAGAGAAGACTCAACTGTTTAACAAAGATTTGACTTTGCAAAGCCTAGACTTCTGTCGTGGTTTGACCCTGGCTGGATGCCAGAGACCCACCCCAACTTCTCCTGAAGGAGAAAACTAAAAAAAACAAACTGGAAAATAAAACTGGAA
>WEKX01026041.1:56118-69847 GCA_013390025.1 Pitta sordida
CTGGCACGCTACATCTTACTACTGAACTTTTTTTTCTTCTCTCCCAAGTATGTTATTCTGCAGAGACGCCTGCCTTTATCTCTAACTTTGAAGGCCATGGCAGCACGGACAGCTCAGGCAAGAGCTGAGCTGTTAACCCCCTCGCTACCAGAGCAGCAGAAAAAAAACCCCCTAAACCATAACAACTTCATAACCAGCAAAACATGCAGCCAAGCAAAGAACATTAAAAGGCTACATCAGACCCCAGTTCACAGTGTTCATGTACGGATTCACCATCCTGACACACACACAACTGCTTCTGCAAATATCTCAGGTCATCAACCTGACATCAGTGTGATGAGCAAGCAGGAAGGGAAGTGCAACCGAAGGCCCTTAGAAGTGCCAGACTATGCATCACAGGAAGAAAGAGACTCTGGAAAGCCTAGGCAGCCTCAGCTCTTCCTATTTCCAAAGCAGCTTGAAGAGGAATGCAAATGGTAAGTGTTGAGGAAGTTACTTAACAGTCTGAAATTTGTAAGATGAAAAAAATGGGACCTAATCACTCTGCATTGGTTCTTTACCTTCATACTCATGTTTCAAAGTAAGTCATCCACTGTTTTCTAAATGGGCATAAACAGCCCAGTGTGTGAAACTTCATTTCAAAATGGAGAAATAAAATGATAACCCAGAATACTTAGTTAACCTGTCCAGACCACATAGACCCTAGGTTAAAATCCAAGGAACTTAAAGACATAGCTTATATCACAGTACCACAGTATAGATAAGGCTGGAAAGGACCTTGAAGATAATCTAGTCCAACCTATAGCCCAACTAACCTAACATCAACATCTAGATCATATCGCTCAACACCTCATCCAGCCTACCCATAAATACCTCCAGGTTTGGCGAGTCAATCACCTCTGCAGGCAACCCATTCCACATGTGGATCACTCTTTTGGTAAAAAACTTTTTCCTAATATCAAGACTAAACTTCCCCCGATGAAGCTTGTATATTCATAATAAACTACAGAACTCTGAAAGCAAGCCTAGTGGAAGACTCTGGATAACACATGTCCATGCGGCAATAAATTCATTTATAGTGCCAAATTATTTTTCTAATTTACAGCGCAGAGTCCCTAAGACAGTCTTGCTCCAGTCGTCCAAAATCATCATGACTCAGCTTAAGCAGATGTTTAGCAATGAAGTACAACATTTGGTACCTTATTTTGATGTAGAATTCAGAAAAAAGTGGGATATAGCTAATGAATTATAGAATTTCTTCTTCTGAACAATAAGATAAAAATTAATGGCACATTCAGAGAATGTTGAGTACTACTGTCTTTAGTGATTATACATATTTCTTATTGCAGTCATCAACAACTCTTCAGGAAGATCACAAAATAACCGAAGTTTCGAGAGCAGAAATTGAACACCTAAAAAACCACAATTTTGTAAGTAAGAGCTGTCAAGCTTTCTAGCATACAGACTTTCAAATGCTACCCTCTAAATCTTCTGGTAAAGATATAGTCCAAGAACACAAGTCACTGGTCATGAACCCACAGGGAAGAAAAAAACCAAAATAACCTACTGAAGAAATAGGCACTTCAGTGCATTTTCTTCTCCCCCCTGCCAAAGTATACAATACCTGTCAGCATAGTGGCTTGTTTCAATGAAACTACTTAGATGATCTATATGTCAGTGAAAGCAAAGGTTTTTAAAGGGCCCTGCAAAATAAATACATCAAAAGGCATAAGTGGCTTTCCTTATATCGATGTTTTCATACAATGTTGTTAAAGGAAATTACAAAGAATTCATGGCTGGTTAGGAGTGACAACATTACAACAATACATTTTTATGTAAAATAGAGGCCACGCTGAATAAAGATCAACAATTTGGGGCATTCTCCTGATGAAAAACTGTCTTATAAGTATGTACAGTATGCATGAGATCTCCACTTTGTCTGCTTTAAATGATTCAAGAGACCTGACCTAAGGAATTTCTTTTCTGAGAAACACACAATTGAGAAACGGTTCTTAATAAATGGAGGTGGAGGAGTGTTGGGGGGGTGAAAATTGCTAAACATGAAGTTATAGTGCTCTACGTGTCATTCATATTAAACTGCCTTTTTATGAAAGTGGACTTGTCTATACTGAGAATTCAAGTGTCATGTTACAACCCTCTACACAGAGAGAGGTTTGATTTCAAAAGCCAGACATCGTGTTGTGTATTCCCTGATGACAACAAGTCAGCCAGAGCCTATTACATCACTCTTCAAAGAGTGGTAAAGCAAATGCAGGAAAACTCCTAAAGTGATCTGATAAATGATTTTGTTAGTTAGTTTGGCACCAGTGTGTCTGGTGTCTAATAACTTACGATACACAGGCTACCAAGTACATGGTATTAGACTCCTGCTATTTTGTGTCAACAAGAAATGTATGCCATGACACAGGCCTTTGTGGTAAAGTATGGGAGGAGAGAAAGTCAGAGTGGAACACAATACATTTCCCATATAAGTAAGGAAATCACAGAATTGTGCTAGGATTGTATATTGCTAACAGGCTGCCATTGGGAACAAAACCTCACAATTCAGACTAACTCCAAGTATATCACATTGCACTACTATTACTTAGTTTTCAAACACAATTTACTCTTTGCCAACCCCCTCCCCCCCACGACCAGGCTGGATGATGTACTTGGTGGCATGACCTAGATATTAGAGTAGTGTGTTATAGGTAGGATGGTGTGTTGGTAGTAGGATGGCAACAGGTTAGGTAACGGATTTGGCTAGATTAGGTAATAGGTTGGACTTGATGATCTCTACGGTCTTTTCCAACCTTACTGATTCTGTGATTCTGTGATCTTTTTCTTCCCTTACAAAATATTTCATGCAATCTCCATGTATACCCAGGAACAAGACTATGAATCAAGAAGGGAAGCAAAGGAAAGACAACAATCCAGACAGTAACTTATTTCACAGCATCATCACAAAATAATTCAAGTTAGACTGGATCCTAGGAGGTCTCTAGTCCAGCTCCCTTGCACAAACCAGGGCCAACCATGAGATCACACCAGGCTGTTCAAGGCTTTATTTGGGCAGATGTGCTATTCTCCGGTTAACACAGTCCAGGATAGCATTTCCTGTCTGCTTCAAGGGCACACTGCTACCATGCGGTCACCTTGTATATCAAGACCTCTGGAGAGATTTTGGTGAAAATTGAGGGAAAGAAGGGTCTGAGGTTTTGGTCTGCCTGAGGACTTTTTTGTTCCACTGTCACTTGTTCAGCAACAGGTCAGCATTTTCCTTTTTTATTGTTTTACTGCTCATGCAGTGGCAGAAGCTTGCCTTGTTCTCCTTGAAGTCCCTTTCCACTTTCAGCTCCAGGTGAGCTTTGGCATTCCTAACAAAACCACTGTGTGCCTGTGCAACAATCCTGAATCCTTCCTTTGTAACCTGTCCATGTTCCCACCTCCCCAGTACTGCCCATGCAAAATCAAGTTCACTTGCGATCCATCTACTTTTTTCTCTGAATGGCAGCAGGAAAAAACATTTTCATGTTTGAAGGACAAGGGGTGAATATCAGCATTAACGATATGCCAGTCTCTTGAGATCCCCTCATAATCTTGAGGGTTCATTTCATGGTTGCTACAGCCACTGATTATGCCACCAGTTTCTCCTTGTTCATGAGCTACAGATCATGAAAATATTACCCCTGGATGGTCCAATAGCACGCGTGTTAAAAAAAGTAATTCTAAGTCTCCTTCAATATCAATTTTAAAATTCTAACGTATTAGGTCTTGTATAAATGACGGATTTTGTGAAAAAAGGCATTTAAGCTGCCTCTAGACTTCAAATTATCTCTATTCTAGTGATTTGGTTTACCTCCTTGACTCAGTCATAAAACTGGGACCATAAGAATTCAGATACTGAGCTGCACTTGATGGCAGTGGTCACTGCATCCAGACTTATGGAAGTAATGAGCCTTTCAATGTCTGGAGATTAGGGCACCTATTAGAAAGATAATGTAATATGAACTTCCAGGCTAAGAAATAGTTTGGTATTGAAGCTTATGGCAAAGAACAGGAAAATAAAGACTAAGCTAAAAAATACTATCATCAGTATTTCAGCTCTTTTTACTGAGTTTATCTGAAGCAACCAGACGCGTGCAATAAATAAAAATGTCTACTTTGCAGCATTTCAGTGAGTATTAGAAAAATACACACCTGAATACACAAGTTAAATATTGTCAGAGGGAATCCTCTGCCTGAATTTGGATATATGATAGCTTTGCAGGTCATGCTAACACCCAAAGAACAAACCAAAAAAGTGCCCTTTTTAATAAATAGCACTTTTGAATGAGGAAGGCTAAAGGAGAATATTTTCTTCACAGTCAAAGCACTCTACAGCTAGTTTACAATTAGCAAAAGGCTTTTCCTCACCCCTCCCCTAGACAGCATTGTTTTTTGTGTGACAGAGAACAACCAGCCCAACCTGTCAGATAGAAGGAGTAACATCAGTCTTTTCAGCAGTGTCATCGGGTTTTTTGGATGAGGTTTCCATTTAACATATTCAGCTGTATCTGATGTACATGACTGTCTGCTAGGAAGAAGACAGATGACCTCTTTATATTATCCTGTAAGGGAGATGCATTGATTTTGCAATACCACCTTTTCTCTGTTTCAGTTCATGGTCTGGCATATTTGTCAGTACTGGCAGTTATTTCTCATTCTCTTTCTGTGAAGAATCCCCATCTATCATGCCACTGGATGAAAGTCACAATGGAATTTGCTCATCTACAATAAACACTGTCATATATGGAGCCTGGTGTCCTACTGAAACAAAGCTTATGTAAACATACTGAGCTGTGTACCTGTCCATCCATCAGCTGAGACTTAATTACTTTGGCCTGAAAATATCTCAGCATTGATACACAGCTACCAGCCTAAAGGATCTACAGTACTTACAGTTTTCTCGTTTAACAGAGATAAGGACTGTAAGTAAGCCCATATATTTAATTTGTTCCTCTCTGGAGAAATTAAGGCATGTCTGGCTGATTCTCCTTGAAAGTGTGTCAGGGTTATCACGGATAGGACCTCAAGGTTTCAGCAGTTTGAGGAGGCAGAAGGGAGGAATGGAATAGACAATACAGAATCACAGAATCACAGAAAATTATGAGTTGGAAGGGACCCACAAGGATCATCTAGTCCAACTCACCGTCTAATACCCGTACAGCGACCAAGAGCACATCCCAGAGTATAATAACAACCTAGATGCCTCACAGTCTAGCAGGCCACTCTGAGCCGGAGGGGGCCCAGGGTCATCCAGCCCTCACCCCCCAGCTAGACCAGCTAGACCATGTCACTAAGCTCCTCGTCCAGTCTTCTCTTAAACACTTCCAGGGACGGCGACTCCACCACCTCCCTGGGCAGCCCATTCCAATATGCAATTACTCTCTCCGTGAAAAACCGCTTCCTAACATTGAGATTAAACCTCCCCTGGCGTAGCTTAAGGCTGTGCCCTCTCGTTCTGGTGTCGTCAGCCTGGAAGAAGAGGTCTACACCCATCTGGCTGCAACCTCCCCGCAGGTAGTTGTAAACAGCAATGAGGTCCCCTCTGAGCCTCCTCTTCTCCAGACTGAACAGTCCCAGTTCCTGTAGTCGCTCCTCATAGGGCCTGCCCTCCAGTCCCNCTATTACTTCTGTCTTCATATGAATATGTTGTATTAGGAATACATGTCAATGAGTATCTTCTAACCAACACAATCAAGATGTACAGTACCACATCCTGAGTTGCACCTTTTGGGAAAAACTGCCCTTGACAAAAATAATCAGAAAATCTCTATAACAAAACTCAATGGAAAGGGGAAGTCATATTTATTTACCGTATGTCCGAGTTGATTGTACCTTATCCATCCTCTCAAAGATTTCTTTCACCCCCACTCCTGCAATTCCAGACACAGAAATACCGAAGTTTACGTGCCCAAGTCTGGCTTCATCTTTTGTGCCCAACACTGACTTGAATGTATCATCCTGTACTATCATTCTCATGTAAACAGTTGAGATCAGCACTGTCCTTTTCTTCAAAGTATTTCTTACTTCAGCCCTCATAAATCTTAGGACAGATTGTTGTTTGCTGGCTGATTCTCCTTGTTTGTTTGAAATACGTTTGTTTTTCCCTCATGAGGTAACAAGAAAGAAAAATTACATAGATGATATACTGTAACCTTGCTATCTTTGTTCCATCGCTAGAAGACGACACTGTGTTCTGACTAGTCATCTATGTTGAGGTCTCAGCAGAGTACAAGCATTCTGGTCTTGATATACAGTAATCCCTCGTTACTTCACGGTTCACCATTCACAGCTTCAATACATCTCTTTTTTTTTTTTCCCCTGCATCTTTACTGGCTTGTTGCGGGTTAGATTTAATTTTTCCATATCCACTATGCCATTATCAAAATCTGAGGAAGGGAGAAGTTAATCCAGCTAAGCAAAAAGGAGCAGAATTCCTCAACAATGGTGTGGTTGGAGGATTCCTTTTGTCTTTTGGCTGTAGAGCTAAAGGCTCTTGATGGGCCATTTGGCCCCTGATGGCTGTGTGGGGTCAGGGGTGAAGTGTTCGGGCTTCACTGCCACTTCCCCCACCCCCCCCCCCCCCAGGGGACAACAGAAGTACAGTTATAAAGACCAAGTGGGTCACTGGTCATTTTTGGCTGTGATTGGGGAAGAAAAATCTGGGCCATCTGGCTGCTGTCCTCCATGCAACAGCGAAGAAATCTCAACTGTTTTCCCATGACCAAAATTGCCTCTGCTGCTGTCACTATCTGTCCCAGCCCAGCCCCGTGTTCAGGGGGTCTGACACCAACCATGGAGAGGGAGAAAGCTGTCTCTGCATCAGTCCTCGCTCAGAGCCAACCTATCTGTGTAAATTCCTTTTTCTACATATTTTGATTGAAAGCCCCTATGATTCAAAAGGTATTATAAAGTAGATAAAGAGGTTTTTTGTTGTTCCTTCCCACTCCAGGAAGGTTCCCATCTTCCCTGGAAGGCATTTTTCTAACCCAGGACACAGTTTTACTGGCTATACTGTATTTACTGTTTTTATAGTCCTTACCATATTTACTGCTACTTCGTAGATTTTGTTCATTGCGGCATCTTTCTGGAACCAATCCCCTGCAATATTTGAGGGATTACTGTAATCCATATGTTCTTCAATTTTACTACTAGGAATGGTGTCCTGGGAGTACTATCCTCAAACTGTCTGCTCTTATCAGGACAGGCTGTTCTTACTGTCTTCATCCTGCTCTTTCTTTTGGTGCTGTCACAGAAATACACACACACAGCACTTCCACTGGTAATTCATTCATACAATCTTCATAAATATAACTAAATTTGAAGTATTATGACTGAAATGTACCATTTTCCTTTCAAGCTCACATAACACTAACAAATAATCACGACTCATCACTTTTAAAACCAGTATTTGTTACATTCATGTTGCTTTGAGGGTGTGAATAACATTGTAGGCGATCAATGCTTAACTTGGACAAATGGCTTCTTTGTAAAATCCCACAACCAGAACCTGTCTCTCCACTCTCTCCTGAACACCTGCAGAACTTTAACATCTCCTTCCATCCCTGGAAGCATCCAATGCCAGATGGGATGAAACTTGCAACAACCTGTGTACTGGAGGGCGACCTGCGCTATAGCTGCATGTCGGAACTAGANGGTACCTGCGTTGACATTATCACCTACAGTGCCAAGATGAAACTCCACCATGCTTACTAGATCTGCAGGTGGCTTTTCTATGTCTAGATAAAGTAAAAATCAATCCTTCCACTGTGATTCTGAATGAAATACACAACTACTACACCTGATTTCACGTTGATCTTTACATTGTACTGGTACTTAAACATGTGATGATCAGTACATTTGAAAAGACTTAGACACTAATAGTTAAGACAAAAAATCCTCCCAATATTTACACCACACTGTTTCCAGGTTTCTTGTCTATTGTTTAGAATTGCCTCTAGAAGTTGCACCTAGACCCTGAAAAGCTGATTAGTTCAATTAAGCTAATTAAAAAAAAAAAAAGGCATATCTCAACCTTCACTTGACATTAACAAAAGTGTTTACATGGCACAGTTCCTGGCTTTCCAAGCCAGCCAAGCCTCTGCAATACAACTGATTAATTAAACAGTGGTGAGAAGTTAACACTGAAGGTTACTGATTAATTGTATGTTAGAGCTGTCTAATCAAGTACCCAAGGCAATAAACAAACACAAAGATAAATTATACACTGATTAACACAATTATTTATAGTTTTAGTTTTAACTGGTTGCTTGCCATACAGCAGACTTTAACCTGAATAACCACTGAGGATGGTGTTCAGGACCACGTACTGTATTCCCAGCTGGCTATTATAGCTGTTTTCCCTTGAAGCAAAACATTATAAATCCTACATCATGCATGGTCATCACATAGCATATAGCCTGAATGAGCAGCCATACCATGTTCATTTATCATGTATTTTTTGAGTACTACTGGTTCCTAATGCATGTCTCCAAGGGTTTAAATTCAGCATTGCAAATGCAAACAGCTGTTAGCCATCATTAAGAGAAAGCAAGCAATCTACTCTAAATACGACAGCCTTATTGAAGGACAAGATTTAGACCCAGAGATGATCAACAGCTCTAATTCACAAGCTCTTCTATCTAATATCAATTTATCATTTCAGAGATCTTTGCCTCAATGTACGAATTTACAATCCCAAACGTCAATACTTCTTCATGTGGTAAGGCTGTTTCTTCATGGCCTCCTCATAAATCCATTATGTAATTTCTCGATACAGAGAAACAAGTTAATAGTTTCTGTATTATCCATATACACCGCAAAATAAAACTTTCCCTTGCTGCAAGCATTGGGACAAGTTTAGGTCTTCTGAAGGAAAAGCTTCAAGAAGGGCTCTGAAAGAAGGAAACTGAAATCCTTTCCCCCCCACAACCCCACCTCAGCCACTGAAAACAATTTTGCCTCCTGCAGAAATGCCATCAGTTCTCCTCCCAGATCTTCTAGCCCTGTCTGATTCATACCAAGAAGTCAATGAAAAGCCTCTGACCCTTTTGTGTTCATCATCCACCTTTCTTGTCCTCTTCTGAAGAAAAAGAGGATAAAAAAAAAGCTGTACCTCCCAAAAGGCAACAATTACCAAGAAAGTCATCACCTAGTACTTTCCTCAGAATTTCCACTGTTCCATACAAATTTTTTTTAGTCACTTTATGGACAAATCCCTTTTCTAGTCTGTTCTTAATATAGTCAGCACAACAGTCCAGATACACATGTTTATTCTTCTCCTGTACTTCTTTTTTGCTATAAGCCTCTGTATACCTGTAAGACCCCATTCAGATCTGTCATCAAATTAATTCTCAGCTAGGAGGGAAACAATTCAAACTTTCCTTCTGCATCTAAGGAGATTCATTTCCCATCTATTTTGCAGCACATAGTTTTAAAGGACTTTCTGCCACAAGTCTGGTTTAAGACAAGAACCTTAAGCACATTGTGGCAGCTAATCCTGTGTCCCCTAATTACACATATTCCGCTGCTTCAACAAATCTACAGCTAACCATGAATTTCCCTTTTTCTGTTGAGTAGGCCTGCATGACATCTCACAGATCAAGAATGCTCATCTTCCCCCATCCTCTTTGAAGCTGCTCAGGGGAGCTGCAAACAGCCTCAGAAAGAGTGGATCAGCATGAAATAAGACAGGGTCAAAGGCCGACTGATGTCACCACTGAATATTGTAATAAAATATTAAGAATCAGTCAATTTACACTGATAAAAGTAACAATTTCATACTAATGCCATTGTCTGTTATTTCCATGTTAAAATTACTGTTAGAATTTCTCTTTACCTTTTTTCCCCTTTGAAATCTGGTAGCAATTACAATCAATCAAGAACAAACAAACCCATCCCTTATCTCCTGAATTATGGATTCTGTGACATCAACGTAAATTATACATTCAAAAATCTGTCTTTCCCTGTTTCCAAAAGTGGTTAATTATATAATACTTGAGAACTGTCTTTTGGAAGGCTAATTTTCATAAGAATCTTTAAATGTGCAATAGTTTGTTTCCTATAGAAAAGGATTCCCATCCAGTGAAAAACAGTGGGAACGTCTCAAGTATATTGAGCTTCTTTCCCATATTTACCAACCTTATAAAGATCAACCTCATGCTCATGTACTAAAAACATTTCTCCAGCCATGAACTCTCAAAACCACTGCTTGACCCATGTGAGCACAGACCTCTTCGGCACCCTGGGCTTCCAAGTTTTACATGAGTGTGTGTCCTCCCATGACATTTTAGATCAAACCTTAATCTGGAGCACCTGCTCTACACATGCCAGCACTTAGATGCAACATGCTAAAGAAGGCATCAGACCTTAATTAACTCTTACCACTCACAAAAAGAAAACATTTAATTAACCAAAAGGCAGGCAACAGCTGCTTGTGAGATACTGAGTGGCCATCACTCTCACAAAAAAATTGTACCAATTCTCAGTTGCAAAAAAGGGATCATTAAAAAAATACATTAAAAATAAATTTCTCTCTATATTTGCTTCAAGACCAGATGTAGAGATTAAGTGTGGGGTTTTTCCTTGCTTTTTCTCACAGGCTGGTAATTAGTCTTTACTACTAGTAGTATAGTGGCTACAGCTGTACTGCAAGTTTAACTCATTTTCTCAATTTTGACATATAAATGTAAACTAATTTAATAGTAATCAAACACACTTAATTTTTGTTTTACTCATAAAACAATTTTATTCCAGTTCATTATCATCATCCAGATCTCTGTGGCTAATAAAGCTCTCTACCTTCTTCCCCCATCACAAGTCTTACATGTAGCTTTTCACCTACTTTGTCACAAAGCATTTCCAAAACCCAAAAGTATCTTGGCTTCAGGTAATCATTCAAACTGTTCACACCACCAAGGATCTTTAAAGCGTCTATATTAATAAGCCCTATACCTGAAAAAAATTCTCATAGTATACATGCCAAACCAATAGCATTCCAAAACAGTCAGGTCAAAATTCAGAGCTTCAGCAAATGATACCCAGATACTGCTGAAGCAGACACCAGCAGTCAGGAGACAAAGTTAAGAACAGAGCTTTTTCCTCTGTCAGTGCAACCTTGGAAAATTACAGGACCACCGGATATTCCAAGTTGGAAGGGACCCACAAGGATCATCTAGTCCAACTCCCAAGTGAATGCCCAAACAGAGATCAAACCCACATGTGTCAGATAGCAGCCCATTTCTATTTCTAATGCCTACTGACACTCCATGATTTCAAAGCCCTTTTCAAGGCTTGTTTCCTAGTGGTCACAAAACTCCCAGAAAAATAAGTTGAAACACCTGAATGAGTGAGAGCATTTGAGATGGACAACTGAAAACCACGTATTTTTCCCATTCTGAGGAACTGCTCATCTGACTTGCCTTTCCCCAGCAAATCCGACTGGAAAAGTCCTTAACAAGAAGCAAGTTCTGTGCACATTTTATGATGCATGAGGCAGAGCTGTGCCTGAATGTGCACTGAATGGCTGAAAAGTTTATTATCCCCATAGCACATAATCAAGAAAAAAAAAAAATCAACTAGATAAAATNAATCAACGAGATAAAATAATCCCCTGCATATTGGTTTCTATTATGAAGATGGCAATGGTACTTAAGAACCAACTCAAGGACAAAGTATAAGTAATTTCAACAATTTTAACAGTACACACAGACTCTTCACAATCCTCACCTGAGAATCACAGAATTAATAAGGTTGGAAAAGACCACAGAGATCATCAAGTCCAACCTATCACCTGTTACCTAACCTAACAGCAACGAAGCTGTCATTCTTCAACAAAGTCATACCTTTTTAAGAGTTTCCAGTGCCAAAGCCCAAATAGTACATCCAAGAAACATTATCGATGGCATTCACAACCATCAGAAGGCAGAATTTTGTGGAAGGCTCTTTATGCTAAAGTACTTAAGTTTTGACATTTCCAGGATGAAATTTCAAAAGAGCATATCTGTGGATGGTTTTTGATGAATTATATGTCATAAAGAGCAGAGAGTTATTAAGAAAAAGCTACATGTGAGCACAAGATATTTGTTTTCAGGAACCAAAAATGACCTGAAACGTAAAATTATTGAATTCAGTGTAGTGCAACCTGGCCCTCCATAACCTTCCTACTGCAACAAAAGACATAATCACATCTTGCTAAGAAATTTAGTTAAAATAGTCTTGGAACACAAAATTAACTTCACAGTTATCCTTACTGTCTCATCACTAAATGACACTAGTGCAAGTGCTTAAGTGCTGTAATTATAGGCTTATACCTTGAATGCCTTGGAAGGTAACTATCCGAGCTCTATAAAGATGATCAGAACAATTACTCTTGCCCAAAAGTGTTTAACACAATGTAAAAACCATGCATCATTTGAGAATTTAAGTACACTCTTTCTGTTGTTGCCTACAATTGTCCTCTGTCCAAGCAGTGAGGTTACTGCCAGGGAAAACAGATCAGTCTTTCAGCTTTTCCTTTTTTGTTCACCTCCCCTTCATCTAAAGCTGGTGCTAGACTCCCACTTCAAGTAAGAAGGCATTTTTAACTTGCAAAATAACTTCTAAACAAGACTGGCAAAAAACCCCAAACAACTTGACATCTTCTGCAATGGAGAATTAAAATAATAACAAAAATCCTACTACTGCCAATAGAATTTGCTTTGTTTTCAACTTTTTTTTTCCTGTGTTAGTGAGCAGGAAAATACAGTTGGTCAAGGAAACCGTTTTAAGCCTCCTAAGTGCCCTAGGTACAAGGCATGTTTGTGAGCAAATTGTTTACATCTTTAAAAATTTCAGCTTTGTCTTGTATTTTCCTTTTCTTTTTTTCATGTTACAGGACTGTATACTGATAGGTTTGTAAGAAGTAACAATAAAAAAAGCATTTGACACCAATGTCACCACTGCAAACACACAAGAGTAAGTTCCTATATTTGTATGCCAATCCAGCACAACATGGCCACACCAAGGCACAAATCAGACAAGGCTACACCAGCCAGACTTTACTTCTAGCAGGAAGTTTGGCTGATGCATGTACACTATGCTCCACTACCTACCCTTTTCCTCATCTCGTGAGTACAGACACAGACAGGAGGGTGGGGAGACTAGAGATTACTGAAACAACCTAATGGGGATCAGGAGGAAAAAGCAGAAAGACATGATGACACCTTGAACTAGGAAAAGGAAGTAAGTAAAAGAGGTGAGGAAATGCTGGATAACAGCTCGAACATTTACTCTTTGAAATTAAAGATCATTAAAAGCATTCCCTGCCTTCCCCACATCACTACATTAATGCTATAGTCCTGTCTTCAGAAGAAAAGGAAAAAAAAAAAAGAAAAATAACATTGCAGGCTTTTATTCATAGCAGTATGATCCATCTGGGTCTTTGAGTTTTAAAATGGAAAAATAGATGTTATCCAATTTGAGAACTCCACCACAGCAACCTCCTGTTTTCATACGAATAAGAAGTCGCTCCAGTTCTGGTGGGTTCAGGCTTGGGATGGGAGGAGTTAATAAAGAAAAAAAATAATATGTGAATTGTAGATGCATTGAACTTTTTTAATAAACCATAAACTAAACTTGCATATTTTCTTTGGAATTTAAATTGCTGCTTTGTAAGTATGATAGTGAACATCTTAGCGGGACCACT
>WEKX01026044.1:0-43546 GCA_013390025.1 Pitta sordida
AACTCAGAGTAACCTGTGAACCTGTTAATATAGTACCTAACGCCATCTCATCATGTAAATCATGGTACTAAGTACCACTTCCGATCTCTTCTTAAACAAATCCGGGGATGGTGATTCCACCACCTCCCTGGGCAGCCCATTCCAATGGAGAATCACTCTCTCTGTGAAAAAGTTCTTCCTAATATCCAGTCTAAACCTCCCCTGATGCAGCTTAATACTGTGTCCTCTCATTCTGTCACTGGTAGCCTGAGAGAAGAGACCAATCCCTGCCTGACTACAACCTCCTTTCAGGTAGTTGCAGGGAGCAATGAGGTCTCCCCTGAGCCCCCTCTTCTCCAGGCTAAAGAACCCCAGTTCCCTCAGTCACTCTTCACAGGGTTTTTCTCCAGGCCCTTCACCATCTTTTTTGCCCTTCTCTTCATAAAACAGAATAAAAATCTCTGTTTAATTGCCAAGTATACCTTGAGGAGGGGAATGTTTTAATTTTAGAACTCTTTACATGCTTTATATTTTCTGCCCTATTTTATTTATATCTGTCCAAGATTTTACAGATCTGAACAGTTAAACAGCCAGGTCTACCCAAAAGGGATCTGAAAATAAGATATTTCTCTGCCTAAATCTTTTGAGGGCTCATTTCATGGAACATTTTTCATCCATAGTTAATCTTATGTCATCAAATTTCTCATAGTTGGAAATTAATTTCCTTTAAATGGTGTCTTTGATGATAAATAATAACTAAAAACTGATGACAATAAAGAAATACTTCCTAGAATTTACTGATTGAAAAATCTGATTCACCTTCCTTAGGATAATCATTTTTATTTCCTTCACAGAATGTTTTAACCATCACTGTGTGATGACTAAAACACTGTACACAACTGTCTCATATGTATATATGATTTTTCTTTCACTCTCTGCTCAGTCCTAATTACAATTTCTTAATCCATTCCCCAATCTAAGACGAATCAAATTAAAAATATTCTTACTTAGAGTCATTTAGGGGTCTGAGGACGACAGAGCATATTCTTTATTTCATCCAGGTCCCTCTTTTGTCATCTCGAGGAACACAAAAATGGAGGAGAATAGAAATCAGTGTAAATTGGTATTCATCTTTCTCTTTAGCTACAGCTATTCATTAATGTCTGTCATACTGTTAGAGTAGATAATTGTGGTGGCTTGGCTCCAGTCAGCAGTCAAACACCCATCCAGCTTCTCACTTATTTGACTCTCCCCTGGGATGGGCAGAAAACAGAAGGAAGGACATAAGACCCATAAATTGAGATAATTACAATTCGATAGGGAAAAAAAAACCTCTATATGCTAAAAAGAGGAATTCAGTCACTTTTTCCCATTAGCAGGCAAAATGCACAGCCACCTCCTGGGAAGTAGAGCCTCAGCATACATAATGGCTACTTGAGAAGACAAATGCTATGACCGTAAATGTCCCTCCTTCCATCTCTTTTTCTGTAGCTTTTATGATATAAACTTTATAAAGTCAGTAAATGGACATTTAAATCTGGTATTCTATTTCTTTTAGTTTGTAGGTTATTCTTGCAAATACCTAATGTGGACATCAAATTAGTGATGCTTATGAGAGCCAAATTAGTCAGTATGCATAATTAGTCTTCATTTGTGAGGTTAATGTGAAGAGAAAGAGCAGTAGGAACAAATTGGATTACATTATATTGTTTAAAAGAGGAGATAGATTGCAAGAAACTTGTAAACACATGACGAACTCCTGAATTAGATCCTTGTAGTCAGTCCTACTCAATTCCCTAATGACTAACACTGCTTCCTTGTGTTCATGTCACATCAAGCCGTTCATGGTATTTATAAAATACTTTATAGTGATTTCAACTTTCCCACTATATTGAAACATTTCTTTTGACAATAATCATCTTGAAAACGGAGATAAAACATCTCTCTAGATTGAATTTCTCTGATACAAATATCGAGTGACTCCTAGCAGGAAATCTTAGTACCAAAATGTCAAGACAGAAATCATATTTTCTTCTTTGACCTGAGAGGAATGAGTCTCTACTTTGATTGTAATGTTACCTTAACAATATGAACTTCCTTAATATTTTTAAACTCACATTAGTGTTTACATTTCCATCATGCACAAGTGCCATAACTTAGGCAAAAACACTGTGTACAGATTTTTGTGAACAGGAATCTGCCTCTGTAAATCTTCTGCAGCTTCCTTCCATTAGCAAAGACATATTTGTCAATTGCATTATTCCTAACACATTTGCTTCACCTAGAATCACCATCAAAGTCAGTCCACTTGCAGTTTGACATTGCAAGTTTTATATTAGCCCAAGAAATGGCCAACAGATATTATCACAAGAATTTCAAATCTTGCTATGGGAATATACTGAAGGAAAGGTCTATATATGGAATATTATGAAGTTCTATCAGAATAAAAAAAACAACAAAAGGCTCCTACAACTGTATTCAAGAAACTAAGACAATGATATTTGTCTGTAAGCAACTCATTTGCATTAAAAATGTCAAGGAGAATTTTCTAGTACAAAAATCTCCCAACATTAGCAATATTTGTTTACTTTTAAAATGCTTACAAAAATTACATTCAGGTGTTGAATGCAAACCACAAAAATGATGACAACAACAGAAAAAGAGAATATATGCTCCTGTTGTAAGGGGGAGTTTTAATTATGTAATAGGAAGACTGAGAAATGGAAAGATTTTAAACTGAATGGCACCAAGGCTCAGTGTGGGAATTTTCTTAATCATATGCAAACAGAGATACAAAGTCAGTGAGCTGAGACAAATATCCGCAATTTATGCAAGTATATTTACTGAACAGTTCCCTGTAGATCAATTGGTCTTTATTTAAAGGATTGCCTCTTGCTCTAAGAACTGCTGATATCTCATAGGAAATACTGAGGGAGTACAGGACACGTAGGAAGAAAGATTTCTAAGTCATTCTGTTATGTATTTTTTTTTCTGTAATTTGAAGACCTTTTTCTTTCTCATAAAGAACTCATACTTTCCCAAAGTGGAGGAATTTTGGGTTTTGTTGTTGTTTGTTTGGGGGCAAGGGGCTCCTTGGTGTTTTGTTTTATTTTTGTGTCTTGGTGTTTTTGTTTGGTTGGGGTTTTTTACTTTTTTTTCCTTAATTAACAGTGATCTTTAGAGATTTTAGTCTGTTCTTCAGATTCATTTCACACTTAAAGTTTTATAGTCTTGTTCTTTCCAGTCTATAGTGGTATTATACCTCTACATTTCTGTTCGCTGAAGGTTTAGATGCACAGAATTAATATTTAGATGGTATTCAAAAGGGTGGTCTTACAGAGCCTTTTGCAAAGCTTTTCCTACAATTTTGTGGCCACCAACATATTCTATGTTTCATTATGAAGAAGATGATTTGCATAGGGAAATGTCAGGCACAAATAAAAAAATACACATCAGTGCAGAGTCAATTGTTACAATATAATGCAGCCATGCCAGAAGTTGAGGAAAATTACCAAGTTTTGGTTAAGCCAGTATGTCCAAATGTTATGTGGTTAACCATACAGCTCTAAAAATTCTAGGGGAAAAATAACAAAAATAAATTCTGATTTGTGCTTCCTTAAGAAACTTTCTCCTGTGAGTTAGAGTCAAGTTTAAACAATAGACTTTCAATGCTTCAGCATTTCACCAGTGGAAGTTGAAGAGAGAGTGGTTATAACTCAGTCAATGGAAGACTGTATTTCATGTGTATCTGTTCCATATACTGTGTTGATAAAATATATGTTTTTTATATAGTTCCCTAACTTAGAAGAACCTTTCCCTGTGTTTAATCAAGTTATAGATGTGGTGTCTTCCCAGATCTTACTGAAGATTGAGTAAAAGTCCTCTGACTTCACATACCTCCTTGGAACCCTCAAACTTCCTGTATATCCCTAGGTAAATATCTACCAATGATTCTGTTGTTACTGTGAAGATCTTAAGTTTAAATGTTACTAAATATTTAATTGATTGATGTTTCCAATGTTTTTTTAGAATTAGGCAGCTAAGAACTTTGGCCTATATAGATTATTTATTAGAAAAATGAAGAATCATTTGAAATAAAGGGAATTTTTTTTTATCTGATGATTTTTCTTGCAAAATCTTTGAGAAATCTTGCAAATAAAAGAGATTCTTGTCAAAGAATCCCATGAATCTTTTATGATTCAACGTTTTGGGGAGCTAAATACAGTGGTCTCTTTCATCTGTTTCTAAAACAAGTCCTTTTACCTCAAAGTGCTTCATAAGCCCAGCATACGTCCCTTATCCCAGAAAAGGATCTTCTAGTTTATAAAAATCAACAGCTATTTAAAATAGAACAGAAACAACAGAGATACTTGAAGACACAACTTAAAACAACTCCTGTTCAAAAGGACAGAAGGAATTCCTGGGATATTTTGCAACACAAAAAATATATTAATTTGTAAAATAATAAGAGACATAAAAATATGTTGTCCCAGTATTTTTCAATTATTTCCTATAATCTAGAAAGCAATGATGGATGTGGCGAATATTTACTGCCATTTATTGATTTATTGAATATGTAGTATGATAATAAATCTGCTTTATGTCTATATTAGCTGTATTACTCTTTTACATGGATTAACATACATTGCTGCAAAATGACCACCTAAGTGAAAATAAAAACTTCTGAGCTAAGAGTTCTGAAGGTTTCAAGGATTTTCACCTCCTTCGACAGTATATGAGGGGAGACAGGACTACTCTAATTCTAAGGTTCTAGTTATCAAAGAGGAGATAGTGTGTTAGAAAGGTAATACATCAGCTGAAAAATTTCAGGATGGTATTTAATGACACTGCAGTAGGTCAGCAAGTAGCTGGTGTTTTTTAAATGAACTTTTGTTCCAAGCTACTTAAGTTTACAAGATTTATTAGCAAGAGGATTGCATCAGTACTGCATAAGGTTTACTGTTAAGTTTCATATAGATTTTCATTCCACATTCTTTCTTTTGTTGTCTCTCTTTCGTATATATTCGTACACAACACTGCTTAGACAAATACATATTATGAATTCTAAAAATTACCTGCTGTGCAAAACTGATTTGTTGTTCAAGATGCATATAAGTTAAAAAATTAGTTCCTAACTAGAAAAGAATATCTGGTTTGGTTTTGGATTTTTTAGCCACATATTTAGGACTTATAAAAAGTTTTGCCATCATGTACTTCGCTGTAGTTCCCATGGAAACTCTGTTGCGTTTCTTTGTGTTTCTGTTTTGAATTTTGATTTTATGCAGTAACAGCTAGTGGTCATCTTTTAATCTACATTAAATAAAGATTTCATTGATTTTGCTGCCCTCATAGTCTCTTTCTGCCTCAAACACTGACCTTCTCCTCATATGCTGGTTAAGAAGCACATGATACTGAAGGACATCTGTACATCCCATATGTCTTCACTTATGACTAGGAACAAGATACACAAAAGAACACAAATATTGGAGGGACCATGTGGAAATAAACTAACCATTGAAAATGGCACTATGTGGAAGACAAACTGATACCTGAACAAAATATATGGACTTTGCAAACGACCAAGCAAAAATAAATCAGTTTGTGTACAACATTGTCGTGGTTTGACCCTGGCTGGATGCCAGAGATTCACCCACAACCTCTTCTGGAGGAAAAACTGGAAAATAAAACTGGTCACAGGCAACAAAGCAAGGCAAAACTATAAGTAAAGAATATAAAGGATTTATTTAACAACTAACAAGATCAGAACTGCGCAGGAAGCATCATTTAAAAGGCAACCTTTTCCCCCCACACCTCCTTCTCTTACAACAGATGTCATATTCCCTTTTACACCAGGAGACAAAGGAGGAACATAGGGTAGGGGTAAACCAGGCAAGCNCGCAGGCTCTGAGCTGGCCCTTACATCATGCTACTAAACTTTTTTTTCTTCTCTCCCATGTATGTTATTCACAGAGACGTCTCTATCTCCTTCTGCTCGTGACCTTGGCAGCGGCAGGGCCCAGGAAAGAACTGAACTGTTAACCCCCTCGTTGCCAAAGCAGCAAAAACCCTAAAACCAGGACAAACATGAACTCCAAATCAGATAAGAACTCCAATTCAGATAAGAATTATTTTAGTAAATATAATATAAACCAGTGTTTCAGTTGCCATGGACAGTCTTGATGTCACTGATGCCTAAAACAAGAGAAACATGGGACTGCCCCTTGGAGCTTCTCCAGGAGGTGTTGGCCCTTCTATCTTGCTTATTATTATTTTCCTCCATTTTCATGTCCCAAAAAGGATAACCTTGTTAAAATATGTTTGTCCCACAAACAACATTAAACAGTATTCAATTCTGGGCCCCTCAGTTCAAGAAAGATGGTGAGTTGCTGGAATGAGTTCAGAAAGGGGCAGCTAGGATGGTAAAGGGGCAGGAAGATAAGGCCTATTGAGGGTAGGCTGAAGGAGCTGGGTCTGTTTAGCCTAGAAGGCTCAGGGGTGACCTTATCGCTGTCTATAAATATCTAAAAAGAGGTTGTAGTCAGGTGGGGGTTGGTCTTTTCTCCTTGGTCTCTGGGGACAGGACGACAGGTCATAGTCTTAAGCTTCTGCAGGGAAAGTTTAGGCTTGGTATCAGGAAAAAGTTTTTTACTGAAAGAGTGATCTGGATTTGGAATGGGTTGTCCACAGAGGTGGTTGACTGGGCAAACCTGGGGGTGTTTAAGGGTAGGCTGGATGAGGTGTTCAGTGATATGATCTAGTTGTAGATGATAGGTTAGTTGGATTATAGGTTGGACTAGATGATCTTCAAGGTCCTTTCCAGCCTTATCTATACTGTGATACTGTGTGATACAGTATTTCACACACCATGAGAGAGGGGTTTTCTACAACCCCAAGTGTGAGAATCCAGGTAGGTATGCTAAAATCCAGAAATATAAAGAGTATTAGAAACCTTAAGGCACCACCATGAATGATCATCATTTCATTTAATGCCAAATAATCTAAGGTTTTAGTTATGGTTTCAGGTATTTGAAAATCAAACACAACAATCAGCTAAAAAATACCCAACCCCACTTTTTGTCCTCATTTCTTAGGTTTTAGTCTAGTCCAGCATCTCTCCTCCCCTGCATTTTAGTCCCAATTTCCCTTGCTTTTGCACTGCAATACAGGCAGTCCTTCCCCCACCATTTGGAGAGACAATAGGTAACACAAGAGGTGGAGGTTAGTGGACAGCCATTTCTGTCTGTTGTTCTTTGCCTCTTATTATTTTCCTCCATTGCTTCGCAATTTTTAATTTTTCATTTGCTTCAGTATGGAATATTCATGGGCTGCTATACACTTCAGTGTGACCCTGGCCTGGTAAAGAGCCCATGAAGGTCCCACTTCCTTTGGGTGTGTAGCTGCCCGAGTTTCTACACAGGCTACCGTCACTTTAAGTCTCTTCCCACCCCACTGTGGGTTCATCCATGGACTCTAGTCTGTCTGGGGTATTCCTGATCCAGTGTGGTTGCACATGGGTCACAGTGCCTCTGCCACAGAGAAACTCCTTCCAACAGTGTGTCTCCAGCACGTCTCCAATGTATCCTTATTTCCAAGGATACCAATGTATCCTTATTTCATTTTTATTTCTACCTATTTCATTTCTGCTGATAGGCCTCTCTACATTCTCATCACATGCTTATTTTTATATTGTCCTATGACTTTGTTATGGTTTAGGGGATTTTCTGCTGTTCTGGCAGAGAGGGGGTTAACAGCTCAGTTCTTGCCTGAGCTCGCTGTGCTGCCATGGCCTTCAAGGTTATAGAGATAGAGGCGTCTCTGTGAATAACATACTTGGGAGAGAAGAAAAAAAAGTTCAGTAGTAAGATGTAGCGTGCCAGCTCAGAACCTGCGTCGAGAGGCTGAGAGATTTGAAGGCCCCCAGGCCCACGAGAGAAGGAGTAGAGATGTTCTTCCAGGCATCCCGCTGCTGTTTGTGAATTGGACCGACCATGGTGAAAACCTATGGACCAGAGAGAGAGAGAACCAGGACCACAGAATCCATCTAAGCATTAAGACTGAAGATGGAGAGGTAACGCTGGACGAACTGCTGATGGTTTTGAAGCCCTGAAACAGAAGCCTGGAGCTAGCTGAGAGCTCGGCAGAGATCCTTGGGCAGACTTTTTGTGCCTTNACTTCTCTCACATCTCCTGTGGCCTCATGTATATCCTCCGCCATTGTCTACCACCCTTTCTTAAAAAAGTCTGAGCCAGGTCAGCAGGTACCCTTCACAAGTTCACAAGTTCCTCCGAGTTGGAAGAGACCCAGAGGATCATCTAGTCCAACACTCAAACAGCCTCCCACCAACTAGACCATGTCACTAAGATCCTCATCAAGTCTTCTCTTAAACACCTCATTGTGTAATGGCAACCAGTTTGCAACCTGGGAAAATTCTGGGCTATGACATTCTGACTGCTGAATCAATTCTTTGGTGTCTATATTGAATTTCTTTTCAGTTTGGTAGTCTGCAAATTTCTGTGGTTTAAGCATATTTTGCACAAGTATGAGTGTCATAAGCCTTTCTCAATACTATTCACAAGAACTACTGGAAAGGAACGGTTTTCGTCTGAGTAATCTGTGTTCCCGTGTTCAAGAATTTAATGTTCGAACAAGGAAATCCCAGATTTTAATAAGGTAACATTCCTGAAGGAAGATTATTCTGCTGTCATAAATCTCATAAACCTATTATTTGGCCCACAATAATGGTCCAACCTTCTGAACTCTTGAAACGTTCTGCATTTAGAAATACAAAAACTAATTCCAGTTCTTTCAAACCCTGAGTCTAACCTGTAAATTCTCTTACACCTAGAAAGATCCCATGATACTGCTTATAAAAAATATAAATCAGTGACTCACATGTTAAGAACCAATGGTTATAACTATCTGCAAAAATAAAAGTTGGCCTCGATTATGAGTATTGTCACTTTCGTAATGATGTTAATATTTTTTCTCAACTTGTTGTAATATTTTTTAAAAATACTCTTTTCTTCTTCCTTGAAATATGTCATTTTAGGAAGAAAGGGAATTATACTATTACTTTATGTATTTTATTCTTGTCGTCCATATGCAGCATCTTTATTTGTAAAGTTGCTTAAGAAAAATAAAATATTAAGGCAATTTTATTCTTTATAGAATACATTTGCAGTCTATCTTTGGAACACAAGGTAGTCATGGATTGTGTTAAATTTCACCAGAGATGTAGGAATAGTCTAAGCAAAGGTCATTCAATAAAAATATGACATTTATGCTAATAAGACAAAAGAAATGAGATAGAAGAAGACAATTAACATTACAATGAAAACAACTCAAATTCACAGAAAAATCACATATTCATGCAACGGAAGCCACGCTTGTACATCAGGGGTTGAAGAGGTCAACAGTGACCAAAATTACATAGCAAAATAGAAACCTGTCCAAATATACATGCCTGAAATCTGTCAACATTTTTGTAGTATTTCTACAGAAGCTGAATATAGGAATAAAACTTATTTGCAAATTGTCTGAGAAAACAGTAATTTCTGCTTTCAAAGTCTTTACACTGGATTTGTTTCAAAACCATGTTCAGACCCCTTTGCTGAGAATCATTCACCAGCTCAATCCAGAGATTTGCTTTTATCAGCTGCTCTGCAGTTCCACATAGGAAGAGAAGGAGATTTTTCAATAAAATATAGATTCAAGAATGGTTTTATAAACAGATTGAAATAATCTTAAAATTCGCTTGGATGCAAATAATACACCAAATACTCAGAGTAACAAAAAAAATCCCGTAATACTTTTTTAACAAACTCAGTAAGGGACTCACTGTATACTTCATGGCGTTTCCAAAACTTCTTAGTTTTCCTGATCTTAAACCAAGGAATGTAATCTTTATTCCTCACCCACTTCCACCTATTTCACATGCTATTTTCGTACTATTTACAGTATAAATTAGGTGGGTTTTTTCCTTTTGAATTCTTCCTCTCTTTTTTCCCTCTTTCTATTCAGAGAAGTCAGTTACATTTAGAGCTTCTTGAATTAAACTCTGTGTTCTTGTCTCTCTGGTAGAACACAAAGAGGTCATCCTTAAAGGAGAGCAGAAATGGATAAAGGTTAATACCTAAACTATTATTTCCTAATAGCCTCTTGCGGTGTTATGAATAGAAAATTTTGACTAAGCAGTGGAATAAAGAGAAGAAATTAATAAAATTTAGGATTCAGTGAAGCTTTTTCTACAGTGAAGATGAAATAAATAGCTTAAAGCTTAGAATTACGAAAAAAAACCCCAAAGAATAATTGATAAATAAACGGTTTTTCAGAGATTCCTTTGAAAAGTATTCACATTCTTGAGATGATTACTGTCTGCTTATAATAAAAACACTATCAATTGTAAGAAGCAACATGGCTGGTAAAATGATCTGCTGTAAATGAGTTTGCATAACCTCCATCAAAGATTAGCTCCCTTAATTTTAAACCTCTCTTGCCCACAATCAGGAAATATCATTACATGAAATTTCTTTTATTAAGCTTTTACATTCTTTTTATTTTGACGTCATAAGTACACAATAAAACAGGATTAAAAAGACAATAAGTCTGAATGCCATCACATGTGGAGAATAATTCACATTTTTATAATTAATTATCATAGAAAGTCAGTTCTTTTCCTGGCTTTAGTAAATCTGTTTTTTATGAGTGTTTTACGATGTTTCTGTTTACACAATATTTTTACAACAGTAGAAAATAGATACATATATTACAAATTACAGGAAAAATCATCCCCAACTCTCTTTAGGCTTAATATGAAACAGTTATTGAAAGGCGAAATGTGTAAGTGCAGCTCAAGTCTGATGAATTCCACATGTAGATTCATGTTCAGATCTCAATTAATTAGAAAAATATGAAATTCTATACCACATCTTCATGACTTATTTAAAAAACAAACAAAACCCAACTATATTTATATCTTAATTGATTAATTAATCATATAATTAATTCATTCATTAATAATTAATTAATCATATAACCATAATTTTCTTGAGAGACTTTGATAATACCAAAATTTCATTATATGTGGGGATTTAAAGAAAATACTAATTTCTTTGGTCCCCAGTGCATGAAAATTCTTACTTAGGATGATCACAATGTGTGATGCAGGCATGAACAGTACTCCTGAAGAACAGAGAGCCCTAGAATTCGTGCATGTAGAAACACATTTCATATTTGCTGACTGTATTTAATACATTTATGTTCAGGCTAATATTTATATACTAACAGTGATTCATATATAATTGAAATAGGTAGGATAATGTGTTGGTAGTAGGATGGCAACAGGTCAGGTTAGGTAACAGGTTTGACTAGATTAGATTAGGTAACAGGTGATAGGTTGGACTTGATGATCTCTATGGTCTTTTCCAACCTTACTGATTCTGTGATTCTGTGAAAAGATAACTATAGAATAAACAGTGAATGTTGCAGATTTAGATTGCACTGAGGGAAATAGAAGACAATACATCAAAGATCACTGAAATGCTGATTTCAGAGGAGCACTGCCCAGAAACTGCTCAGGAGAGGGATTCAATATTTTAAGTAGTTTAGCTGCAGTTCCTCTTAAACCATTAATCACTCTTTGTTTGTACAAATGGCCTAACAAAGCACATTTCGTAATATGTTTCTAGCATGGATTTTTTAAACTTTTTTTCCCTCAAGCTTCTTTTATTAGCACAATTTTCCTCCATATGCTCTTCAATTATTTTTACAGTATGATTGACAAAACAGCTCTCTGGAAATGTAAACTTTTATTTCTAAAACACAAACCCTTGTTACTATTAAGTTGAGCTGAACAGCCTTTCTGTGATCTATAGAGCAACTCCAAATTAGCAAGTACTTCCTGTTTCTGTTACTCAATAAATACAAGTCTTCAAAAATAGTTTTCTATGGCATGTTTTCTGCCCCAAAGAGTCAGTATGTATGAGCACTGTAGTAGTTATACCTTCTTCCAAGAATAATTTGTCCCTAAAATAGTCTCAGGTCTCAAAATCTCAATAGTTGTTACTGCTTAAATCAGAAGAACCTTATGCACATTCTGTATCTTTACTAGCCATTAGAATTCAATCACTTTTGCTGCAAGCAGGGAATTAGACATGCAACTATATTAACCTTTTCTCCTTAGTAACCTTTTATCAAACAGTCACAGAATATTCTGAGTTGGAAGGGACCCACAAGGATCATCAAGTCCAACTCTCAAGCAAATGCCCTTACAGGGATTGAACCCACAACCTCAGAACCATGGACACCATGATCTGTCTATCTGAGCTAATCTCAGGGTCATGTCATCATCATTTTTTTTTTAATTATATACACTCCTTCCCTGTCCCATCGTCCCATTATCTAGACCATATTACTGAGTTCCTCATCCAGTCTTTTCTTAAACACTTCCAGGGATGGCAACTCCACCACCTCCCTGGGCACACCATTCCACTGAGAGATCACTCTCTCTGGGAAAAAACTCTTCCTAACATCCAGTCTAGACCTCCCCTGGCGTAGCTTGAGGCCATGTCTTCTTGTTCTGGTGCTTGCAGTCTGAGAGAAGAGATTTACACCCACCCAGGTGCAACCTCCCCGCAGGTAGTTGTAAACAGCAATAAGGTCACCTCNGTACGGGTGTTAGATGATGAGTTGAACTAGACGATCCTTGTGGGTCCCTTCCAACTCATAATATTCTGTGATTCTGTGATTCTGTGATTCTGTTGTTGATATATTTTAAAAATTTTTAAAATTCTGATCAAGAAAATACACTAATAATTCAGGGGAATCAAAAAACCCAGTTCATTCAGAAGATTGTCAGGTAGCAAGTTCTGAAGGTTAAATATGCGAAAAGGTTCAGATTTAAAAATTTATTTAAATATTTATTTTTTTTTAAGCAGGCATGTATTGGACTAAGTATATTTCTAGAATTAAAGTAATTAAATTTCACAATGTAATAAATATTAACTGTAGTCAGGAGGGGGATCGTCTCTTCTCTCAGCCAACTGGGGACAGCGCAAGAGAACACAGTTACAAATTCCATCAGGGGAGATTTAGACTTGACATTAGGAAAAAAATTCTTTACTGAAAGGGTGATCCGCCATTGGAATGGGCTGCCCAGGGAGGTGGTGGAGTCACCGTCCCTGGAGATGTTTAAGAGAAGACTCGATGAGGAGCTCAGTGACATGGTCTAGTTGGTGGGGAGTTGGACTAGATGATCCTGAGGGTCCCTTCCAACTCACAGTAACCTGAGAACCTGTGAACCTCCAGAGATGGTGGCTCCACCACCTCCCTGGGCAGACCCTTCCAATGAGAGTAGTACTGAGTAGATTTAAAGAATATGGTATTACTGAAGTTTTCACACCATGATTGCAAAGTTTCCTCAATGTGGTATCTTTTGTCATATAACTATTTGGTGATTCATTGTCCTGAGATTCATTAATTCAAAGAAGTTTCCTTTAGTTTCACATCACAATGATGTAAAACAATGCAGTTTGCAATTTCTACGAATAGTCTGAAATTAAATTGTCAGCAGGCAGGCCAGTTTTTTCTTTTGAAATACATATCCATATCTAAGAGTTATTCATAAGGCACTATAACACAGGTTTGTATTTTTAAAACCCATGACTAATATTGGCATTACAGATAATAGACTGGGGAATACAGGAAAAAAACTGAATGCCTTTATTCAGAAATGAACACAACTATTCTAGAAGTCATTCAAAGATCAACTGAAATCTCCAAACACTTCTCACTAGTCTGGTCAGAAATTAAAAAGAAAAAACAAACAAACTAACAAGAAATAACAAGAAGAAAACCAGAAACAGAAGCATCCATTTAACTAGTTTCCTTGAACATGAGTAAACTTATTGTCCTAGGGTGGTGTGTATATATTCCATGTCTTTGTGTTTGGGCTTCAGTTTATGAGGAATTTTGTTGTGGATACTGGTCCTTAACAACACCAAGGTCATTTTCTCTCTCTGTCCAGAAGACGAGAAAATAAAATCCAAAAACTGAGAAGCGGCAGTTGAAGAAAAAAAAATTAAATTTTTGGGTAGCTCACACAGCGGTGGCAGAGGCAGTGAGCTGCTTGGAGCTTTCTGACAGCTGCAGTTGTGTGGGGCTGGAGAGGGGCTGCTCTGATGGGTTTTTCTCCAGCTTTTGGGAGAGGCCCATATTTTTTTCTCCTCTCTTTTTTTTTCATGTTTTCTTTCTTTTTCCTTTCTTGTTTTTTTTCCTTGGACATCTTTCTTGCTGCACTCCAGCCACTAGAAGAGGGAGCAAGGGTCTGTAATTCCCTTCCCCTGACCCCCAGGGGTTCTTCCTGATCATCTCTTGTTTTCCCCTGGAGTGCCTGCACCAAGACTCTGAGCTCTAGCTGCTCTCTGTGCACCTGAGGAGTTTCTTCTGGGACTGTCTAGTGGAATCTCATCAAGACCGACAGGACTCTTCACATTCAGGACTTTCCACATCACAGGACTCTTTACACCACAGGACTTGTGGGATATCTCAGGTTTTGTTGTTTAATACTATTGTATCTTAACTTGTCTGTTTACTAAAGTAAATAGTTTGTACTTTTCACACTTTCCTTGTTTGTTTGGGTTTTTTTTAACCTGGTGAGGGGGAGGGGTGGTTTATTTTTTTTTCTTTGGCTCAGACCCAATTTGCCTCAAACCTCATCACTTATTTATGTTACATAGCCAATATAGCCCATAATTATTAGAATTCTCATATCAACAACTACTGTAAAAAAACCCTGATCTTTCTTCACCTAGTATATTCAGTATATTCACTTTATTTTTTCCTTTTGCACATGAGAAACATTTCTTGCACTGCAAATATCATTAATACTTCAGCATAAGTCAAGGTCCATTACTCACACTCCTGACTATCTACATCAGACAGACCAGTATCTGATTCTAAATCATATAGAAAAGGCAAAGAAAGAAGAAAAAATATTTAAGTAAATGCTCCACATGTTAATGAAGTAAATCCTGTGTGTTAATTTGTTTATGGAAAACAAGGCCTTGCCTAGGGGCAAATTTCAGTTTGTGTCTTTTTTTTTTAGTACATAGTTATATTTTTGCTTTATCAGTGTGTGAATTACTATTATAAGCTACTGTATATTGGATGGTTGCCTATGGCTATCCAGAGGTCTCTGCTAATGGAAGGCTGAACAGCATTAAGATCACATTAGAAATGGCATGTTTTATTTACGGATTATGTTGGTAAACTTACTGTATTTCCTTTTGCAGTTTTCTTGCTCTAATTGTCAAAACATTTCCTTCTTTTGCAAAAGTGCAGCTTTCAAAAAAGCCTGCAGATGAGGCCGAACAGACGCTACTACTAATGCAACACTTTCATTGTTGACTCATTGCTAGCTTTTGCAAGTTTTTGTTACGCTGTGCAACTTCTTTGGTCATAAACGTTTCAAAATGTCAACTGTATGACTACGCATGGTGAGTAGACGGAGTATTCTGAAACAAGCAGAATTACTTAAATCTCTTCATTTCAACTGGAGACATTCCAATGTCAAAGACAGAAGTAAGCCTTTGGAAAATGTAATTTTTTGTGTGACCTGCTTGAGACTGAGTTTAATAACTGAAGAAAAGAGTACATTTTCTGGAATTGAAAATCCCCTTCTTTGGTTTTTTTTGGGGGAGAAACAGGGTTGGATATTTTGGGGGTTGAGGAGGACCTTTTTTAGTCACAAATATCTTCAATGGAGCTCAGAACCACTATATGAATTTCTATCTGACACAGTTACTAGAATCAAATATCTGTCTTTCATCAGACACTCTAATTCAAATGTATATCTGCCTAAATGCTCTACCTTGCATTCATAGGTGAGGACTTTATTCATTTTGGAAACGTATCTGACTTTAGTGCTAGTGATTCTTAATCTGACAACCTATGAGCGTTAGTTATGACAAACAAAGTTTTTAAATTTGGATTCTCACTAGCAAAATTTTGGGTATCTAACCATTGTCAGAAACTTTACTGATGTGTTAATATTGGGTTGGATGCAGAGTGATTTCTTAAGGAAAAAAACACAGTTATGCCTAAATGGTGAGAAGATAAAAAGATGATGAACTCATTGGAGAGAGATACATTTTGCCATGGTTTGAGATCAATGATATATTTAACTAAACTTAAGTACTTGAAAATTGCTGAAACTTCCTCTTGTTTGCATGATTTAAAGATGGATTATACAAATCTCTAGGAAACATATTCTTTGGAACAATCCAATCTCTGCTTAAATTGAAAAGGAGGGCTTGATCAAAAAATTCCTAGTTATATGACATTAAAGTATCACATAATTTTGTTAAAAATATAGGGGGAAAACCCAACAACCCCCCCCTCCAAAATCTCAGCCATTTATGCTAGAGAAACATCATAACATTTTTTAGGCATAACTCCCCTATAATGCCTCCAAATAATGAATAGAAATAAAAGGAAGAAATTCTAAATTATCATGGATATTATTTCTGAGTTTTTATTTTTCAATATTCCACACCCATCAAACATATTAGGAAATTGGTATAACTTAGAAACATACTATATGAAAAAATATTATCTTCTTTGAAAATTATTCTTTATTTCTTAATGGAATAAGCAAATGACAAACACAGTGAGTCACAATAATTGTCTAAAGTAAGAGCTATAGAATCTCAAGCCCTGAGATTCAAACATTATTGAGAAATTAAAATGATCAAACTTTTAACTCATTTTTATTTCTTCTCAGAAATGAATACCTGCCCAAATCCCTCCTACTAGCCAAGAGATCATCTGCAGGTTTTCATTTCCTTTCTTGTGTTTAAATCAAATGTGCATGTCTAGGACTGACTCACATATTACCTGCATTTGAAAGAGGAGGGAGACACATAATCAAGATCCATTGATCCTTAATTAATTGTGCTCCATGTTCAGAGATATAACTTGGGCTTTCATTTATGACAAGCACCATACTAAAACACAGATGATATTTCATCAGTACTTTGACTTAAAGAAACAGGCATTCAAAGTGACTGAAAGAAAAAAATTGAGACTGCACAGAATATTCTAATTACATTTCCAAAAGAGGGTCAAATTAATACAAAATGACTCTTATATTTTGTAAACTAAACCTCCTGTACAATTACAGTTATGCATGGTATTTGTTATGCATCCTGATTTATGATATTAAAATATTGATTATTCTAATGTTTCAGAAGCTGGTTTTATGGCCCAAAAATGAGTAGAATTCAATTAGTATACACCGGGAATATCACAGTATTAAATCATGCAAGTTCCAGATGGACACTAAAGTATAAAGACTTTAGATACACCCATGACATAATCCTGTTGGGCATATGTAAGAATCAGGACAGGAGGTGAGTTGTTGAATTACATAAAAATCATGGCATCAAATTGTGACCATGAAGTGAAAATAGCCATATTCTGCACGAATGCAAAACTCCTAGGTAGGTGAACTACATACCATTCTAGGGAGCCAGGTGCAAGTAGCAATGTTTACAAGTGGATTCCTAGAGGGTTTTTGATACCTTTTTACAGTAAAAATGCACAGGTACTATTTGTACATTCAAAGAAGCCTAATTTTTGTTCTACAGATAATGCAAGCAAAGCAAATATAAGTAGAAGAAATACGATTATTTCGTCGTTGTTAAAATATCGCATTTTGATTTCAACTTCCAATATGACACTTTAGTATTGAATAGGAGATCTATCACTTTTATATTTTTTGTAAAAGTATATAAGGTCTTGTTAGTAATATAGAAATCTCATTATATCAGTGTGGTTATGTATATATATCACTTTTGTGTTTTGTAGAAGCATATAACATTTTGTTGGTAACACAGAGGTTTAAGTACTAATGAAAACATTTTTATAAGAACACTGGTTTTCTCAACCTTGAGAGGGAATTCCAGAGATAAGCCTGGACGGCAGGCTAGGCTTTAAATTATACACTCCTCATCCCAGCAAGGCTGGAAAGGAAACTCCCCTGCTTGATGTAGCAATTAGCACTTGGAAAGGATGCCAAACACCGAAAGATCTAGACGAGTTCGGAAGTTCACTTGAGGAAGACTTCTTACTTCAGTCTCAAAGACCCCCAAAAGACCCCCAAACGAACACTTGAGAGGTGGAACCGGGGTGGAGACTGGGAGGAAACTTATGCTAAAGAGACAGCGGACACTAATCTACATAAACCACTCCTATCCTCGGATACTTAATGTTTATGCATGTTTTCTTTAATGAATATGTATAATTATGTTGCATATAATGGGTGCCTGAGATGTTAGTTGTTAGGCGGGCAAAGGAATTTTCCCCCGACCTCGTAACGTTGCTATTAAAAGCATGCCTACTCTAAAACTCTTCGGAGTCTTGGGGTTTGTTCTGTAAATCAGTATGCAGTGGAAGTCCCACACTCTCAGATGATTATCAGCCTGAAATTATTTTCTGCTGGTATATGCTGCTATGGTATGCCTTTAAAATCAATAGCTACCAGCAAGAATTTGCAGCACATTAAGTTAATGACCTACTGGTATAAGCTGTACAGTATATACCAGGGTGTTTTATCGAAGACAAAATTGAACTCTCACTACAAATATAAAGACAAGTCACTGACCTCCATAAAGCAAGGACACTTATTCAATTGGCAGAGTGTATTAATTTATTTTGTCATCCCAAATTATGTAATAATGATAATATATTGCCTTCATTACTGTTTTTGTTTTAATCCAACACTAAAAGGATAATATACCACCTGAATTAAGGGATTAGTGCACAACCTGAGGCCACAAAAATAAGTGAAATATTTCAACCAGTTATCTGTTTTGTATTCAACCGCTGCAACATAAATCAGAGAAATAACAAGCTAGGTGAGGTGAACACTGGGATTTTACAGTAAAGAATATTACAGGTGCAACTAAGGATGTTTCTGGCTTTTTTTCCAGTTTATGAGGCAAGAGCAAAGCCAATGGGAGCATCACCAGGGTAAAGGTATATATATATATCCTTTGCAAAATGCATTAAATATATGTTTACAGTTCTTTTATATGGATATGAGAATTGCATGATGTGCAGCAGAGATACCCTTCAACTTGAAAACTTAAAGAGACATACCTGATTATAAGTGATATAGTAGTCAGCTTTGCTGACTGCATTTCTGAAGAGCTAATGTGTTAGATAAATATCTCCTGGGTCAATATGCAAGTACCTACACAGATCCTGTACGGTGAACTTGGGATTAAAAAAAAAGGAAATACTGCTGTCCTGGTTTGGACACTGATGGGGTTGTTGTCAAAGAAAAATGGATGAGAGATCATTAGAGAAATACCAACTTTATTGAAAGAAATTTTCACAGAGAGAGTAATTACATATTGGAATGGGCTGCCCAGGGAGGTGGTGGAGTCGCCATCCCTGGAGGTGTTTAAGAGAAGACTGGACGAGGAGCTTAGTGACATGGTCTAGCTGGGGAGTGTAGGGCTGGATGACCCTGGGCCCCTTCCGGCTCGGAGTGGCCTGCTAGACTGTGAGGGATCTAGGTTGGTGTTACGCTCTGGGACGTGCTCTCCGTCTCTGTACGGGTGTTAGATGGTGAGTTGGACTAGATGATCCTTGTGGGTCCCTTCCAACTCATAATATTCTGTGATTCTGTGATATAATAATATATGTGATATATATATATATATTCATAAATGTATGAAAAGGTATGTGGATGAATCAAATTGACACTGGCAAATAACAGGAAATCACCCCAACCACTCCCCAAAACCACCCACACAAACAGAATATCCCTCAGATAACTGAATGCTGGGTCAGTAGAATACAAGCTGCCCTTCCCAAACAGTAGGGAGTGGCTGCTGTCTCCTCTCAGGGACAGGGTCTTCTCAGGGAAGGGAAAACAAAAGAGCTGGCTGGCAGAAAAGCCCATGAAAATGTTGGTAGAAGTCTGAATCTAGGTCCAAAAGTCCTCTCCTCAGCAGCAGCCAGGCAGTAAAACACAGGCAAACAGCAACCGAGGCAAGGAAAGCAGGAATCCAAGGCAAAGGCAGGAGTCCGAACCTCAGCAGCAACCTCTCAGTGCCGAAGGAAGGGAAGAGGGATGAGCTGCCCGTGTGCAACACTATTTAAAGGCTTTCTTACCCAACATTCCAAAAGGCAGAAGCCTGGGGAACAAGTTTCTTAGGGNAAGGCTTTCTTACCCAACATTCCAGAAGGCAGAAGCCTGGGGAACAAGTTTCTTAGGGAATTGAGGTCTTGCTGTCTTCAGTGCCTTACTTCTCCCCCTTTTCTAGGCAACAACTCCCAACTAAAAATCCCAGAATTTCCATGGGCAGTTCCAGGTGGGAGAACTCCTAGTTTGTCTGGCAGTGAAAATGTCCACTTTCATTATCAGCCTCGTGGCTTTCCAGACTTGCCTCTGAAAAGATACTTCTCTCTCTCTCCTGGAGAGTTCCAGGGGCTGTTCTGTTTAAACTCAATCGAGGAGGCTCTCAAACCTCGGGATGAGTCCTCTCATTTCCCCTGGTGCCTTACCCTCCCCCACCCTCCCCGAACTCAGGAAGGGGGGAGGGGGTGCAAGGGGAAAGAAAGAGGGAAAGGAAAAAACCGGTTAAAACTTTTCCTTGGTAAACACGTAAAACAAAACCTCTAATGCCAAACCCATGGCAACTGCTGTCAGAAAAATAGTTCAAGAAACACAGAATTCAGTTGCCTGCCTCAACATGGCCTCAAATAGAACATCAGATGTACACCCACCATCAGCAACCCGGGAGCAGATCCCCTGCTGAGTCACTAATAATTTTGCACTGTGTAAGCATAGATTCTGCCCTACTAAAAGGATAGAAATCTCAGTTTACATATCCACAGGTTCTTAGGTTCACAGCTTATGCCGAGTTGGAAGGGACCCATAGGATCATCTAGTCCAACTCCCAAGTGAATGCCCACCCAGGGAATGAACCCACAACCGTGGAACCATGGGAAACACGCTCCATCCATCTGAGCCTCCCATCATCTAGACCATGTCACTGAGCTCCTTATCCAGTCTTTTCTTAAACACTTCCAGGGATGGCGACTCCACCACCTCCCTGGGCAGACCATTCCAATGAGAAATCGCTCTCTCTGTGAAAAACCTCTTCCTAACATCCAGCCTAAACCTCCCCTGGCATAGCCTAAGGCCACGTCCTCTGCTGGTGCTGGCAGCCTGAGAGAAGAGATTTACACCCACCCGACTGCAACCTCCCTTCAGGTAGTTGCAAACAGCAATGAGGTCACCTCTGAGCCTCCTCTTCTCCAGGCTGAACAACCCCAACTCCTGAAGTCACTCCTCCTGCCTGTCATCTTTGACTATAGAGAACTCACAGTTAAAAAACCTGGTCATCTCGAAAGTGATTAAATTTTAGAACACTCTAAGAATGCACGAAAGTTAAGAGAAGTGGAAATAAAAAGTATAAAGAAGGAATCAATAAATATTACAAAATAGGGAAAGTGTCCAGAAAGAGAGTTATAATCCTGTTTTCTGAGGTCTTTTCAGTTACTATGGTGTGTGAAACACAATAGAAATGGCAAGAATCTTTCTAGTTTTCTTTCTTGTTAGCAAATGCAAATTTTTCAGGCATTTCTTAAGGTGCATAGTTTTCAACTACTCTTTGCTACATATAATTAAAAAAGTAAATATTTAGTTGTCGTGGTTTGACCCTGGCTGGATGCCAGAGATTCACCACAACCCCTCCTGGAGGAGAAAAACTGCAAAATAAAACTGGAAAATAAAACTGGTCACAGGCAAAAGGCTGAAAAATTCAGTGATGATTTTTCTCTAGTCTTTAACTTCACCTTTTCATTATTATGCAAGACATTTAGTATTTCTTTACTAGTTGAATAAGAAGAAAGTTAAAGAATTTCCAAAATAAGGAACAAAAAAGATTTGATATAGTGTTATTTTTCAACTTTTATTCTTTAAAAGATGTACAGAGTAACTTCTACAGGCAATTTAAATTTTAAATATTTTCTCAAGTATCTCATGAGAGTACGTATTTAAAATTCAAGTTGTGGTGCTCTCAATTAAATAGGATACTCTCTGTGGTTTGGGTTTTTTTATTCTTAATGGCATGCAGATAGTTTAGAAATAATTCTTTTCTTCATGCTACTTCACATTTCTTCACAAATTGCTTCCAACAGATTTTCTCCAATAGCTATTATTGCTGAATATTGCCTTTACTTTTTGATGTGTAATTTTATTGATAATTATTGTCAATTTTTAAAACAGGAAAGACAATAAGTCAAATTAAAGGAGTCAATGTGCTTCCTGAATAATAGATAGAATTATTTTCTTTATTTAGATATCTCATTCTTCTCTTAATTCATACTTCAACAATGAGTACAAAACAGGAGAAAAACAACTTACTGCAAAAAAACAGATTGTGAAGAAATATATAGGTACACATAGAAGAATAAAATAAATGCAATTCTGACTAAATTTCATGAAGAATTTTGCTTTGAAACTGCAAGTAAAATCGTAAATTCCCAGATGTTTGAAGGTTTCATCTGAAAAACTTGAAAGATAAATTAATTATATATATAGATTTTACAATCCTCTTAATGATGAGAACAGAGAGAGGTGAATTGCTGCAAAACACCTGTGTTTGCTGTGAGCTGGTAAACGACCATGATAACAGAGCTAAAGGATGAGGTAGAAAGGCTGAGAAATAATCATGGTTATGTACAGTAAGTGGACAGTGTGCTCCCAAACTCTGAGGACTCTTCGGAGCCCGAATATCCAAATGCACCTCATATTCCCCAACACTGGGGAACGACTATGGGAACTGGGGTTGTTCAGCCTGGAGAAGAGGAGGTTCAGAGGAGACCTCATTGTTGTTTACAACTACCTGAGGGGAGGTTGCTGCCAGGTGGGTGTGGACCTCTTCTTTCAGGCTAAGGACACCAGAACAAGAGGACATTGCCTCGAGCTACGCCAGGGGAGGTTTAGACTGAATGTTAGGAAGAGGTTTTTCACAGAGAGAGTGATCTCTCATTGGAATGGTCTGCCCAGGGAGGTGGTTGAGTCGCCTTCCCTGGGGATGTTTAAGAGAAGACTGGATGAGGAACTTAGAGACATGGTCTAGCTGGGGGGTGTAAGGCTGGATGGTCCTGTGGGTCCCTCCTGGCTCAGAGTGGCCTGTGCACCTGTGAGGGAACTAGGTTTATGTTCACCACTCTGGGGTGTGCGTTCGGTCTCTGCATGGGCGTTAGATGGTGAGTTGGACTAAATGATCCTTGTGGGTCCCTTCCAACTCATAGTATTCTGTGATTCTGTGTAAGATGTTGAAACACACGTTGAAAACCTCAGTGTTTTGAATTCCAAACTCAGTCGTTCTGATTTATTCTTTACAGCTGGACTCAAGTAATTTCTGTTATATTCTTTTATATTTTGTGTTATCAAATATTACTATTAAACCCTTAAGAAATATTCAGAAACAAAATCTTTTGCAATTCTTCTATAAAGACAGAAACAAAGCTGTAAAAACATTCTTAGGAATTACATGATGTAACCATTGTCCGTGCTGATACCACGCGACAGCTGCCTTGCAGGCTGCCTTTCCTGCATCTCTATACACTGTGAGTCCATTGAGTAGCAGGGGTTTTGTGCATTTTTCCAATGATACTCATGAATGTTCTATCAGGAAGTGTGCTTCTTTTCCTTTTGGTAGTGCTACTGACACTTCTCCTGGATAGTCTAACAGCGCAAGTTGCAGCGATGTCAAATGTCGCAGCACCCATTCTAAATCAGCTGTATTCATAGGGATCCGTATACTGTCAGACTCTGATCCAGTGATTGCTACCACTCTTTCTCTTCCCTTTCTGATCTCTTCCCCTATTTGTTCCATCCGTGTTTGAATGCTCTTCTTGGTTTGCATCCCTATAAATACCCATTCCAGGATGTACAGCTCATCCTCTCCCCCGTTTTTCTTTTGCCACTGAGCAATGATGGCAAAAACAAACTGTGGTCGAGAAACCAGTAGAATATCAATTGGGAGAGAAAGTATGCATCTCGATGTCCAGCGTGTAGCAATGAGATTAGCAGTTCTCTGAATGCAGTGTCTCTGTTCACGTGTAAGCGTCAGTGCCCTTTAGAAGTTGTCTCAAAGGCACAAAGGTCATCATTTGTAAGCCCAACTGCTGTCGGAACCCATTATAATTCTTCCACAAGCATTTGAATGTCTGTGAGAGTTCAGATTTCNAGTAGCAGGGGTTTTGTGCATTTTTCCAATGATACTCATGAATGTTCTATCAGGAAGTGTGCTTCTTTTCCTTTTGGTAGTGCTACTGACACTTCTCCTGGATAGTCTAACAGCGCAAGTTGCAGCGATGTCAAATGTCGCAGCACCCATTCTAAATCAGCTGTATTCATAGGGATCCGTATACTGTCAGACTCTGATCCAGTGATTGCTACCACTCTTTCTCTTCCCTTTCTGATCTCTTCCCCTATTTGTTCCATCCGTGTTTGAATGCTCTTCTTGGTTTGCATCCCTATAAATACCCATTCCAGGATGTACAGCTCATCCTCTCCCCCGTTTTTCTTTTGCCACTGAGCAATGATGGCAAAAACAAACTGTGGTCGAGAAACCAGTAGAATATCAATTGGGAGAGAAAGTATGCATCTCGATGTCCAGCGTGTAGCAATGAGATTAGCAGTTCTCTGAATGCAGTGTCTCTGTTCACGTGTAAGCGTCAGTGCCCTTTAGAAGTTGTCTCAAAGGCACAAAGGTCATCATTTGTAAGCCCAACTGCTGTCGGAACCCATTATAATTCTTCCACAAGCATTTGAATGTCTGTGAGAGTTCAGATTTCAGTGGTCATTGTTGTTTGCATAGGTCGAATGATGCTATTTGTTATTTCCCAACCTAGGTGTTTCCATGGTGAGGATCGCTGAACCTTTTCAGGGACAACCTGTAACCCAGCTACCCTAAGTGTTGAGGTTAAGACTTGCAACTGAGCATCAGTGAAAGGATGTTCCTGGGCCACTAATATATCATCCATATAGTGATATATTAGTCCATGAGGCCAAAGATTCCGGAGTGGTTGTAAGGCTGAGGCCACAAACAGTTGACACATTGTGGGGCTGTTGCGCAAGTTTTACTTTCAAAAAAAAATTTTTTTTTAAAGGCTCTTTTCTAACTCGGGAACTGTAAATGTATGCCAGCTAAAAACATGCATTGCAGAGCATATGGGTTGCAGCCAGGTGGGTGTGAATCTCTTCTCTCAGGATGACGACACTAGAACAAGAGGACACGGCCTTAAGCTACACCAGGGGAGGTTTTGACTGGATTTTAGGAAGAGGTTTTTCACAGAGAGAGTGATCTCTCAGTGGAATGGTGTGCCCAGGGAGGTGGTGGAGTCACCATCCCTTGAGGTGTTTAAGAGGAGACTTGACGAGGAGCTTAGTGACATGGTCTGGTTGGTCGGAGGGCATTCGCTTGGGAGTTGTACTAGATGATCCTGTGGGTCCCTTCCAACTCAGAATAACCGGTGAACCTGTGAATCTTAAATGCAAAATAAAAATTCGAAATTCTAATTCCATCTATTGCCTGGAATAATTTTATTACCAGCCTCTGAAACTCTATCATTCAAACAGGAAAAGGAATATGATTTTTTAAACAGAAGAGTTGTTGATTCATTCATGAAAATGTCTCCTTTTTGACTGTAATTAAAATAAAAAAAAATTGTCTTCTCTGATAAAGGGTCTCCCTCTACATAATAACCTCACAGCACTTTGTGAACATTAAAATTTACAACAACTACTTCCTTTTTCAAAATACTAACTGTACCTCATTTTTCAGATTATAGATCTAGAAGCTAGACAGATTCCAAACTGCAAGACCATCTAGCAGCATGTGTCTGTTGACTGGAGCTTAAGACAGGTAACACCAGCATAAATTAAAGAAGAGGGAAAGATTTATCTCAAAGAAAGTCAGCAGAACACTTTTCTTCTAAGAAACATATTCTTCTAGGTCAATCCTATCTCCCAATGCATGGTAAACTGGCCTGATTAGATTTGCATAAAAACTACATAGATAGATGGGTGGGTAGATAGATAGGTAGATAGATAGATAGATAGATAGATAGATAGATAGATAGATAGATAGATAGATAGATAGATACTCCAAATATTTATGTAAAAATACAGATATGTGAAATGTATGAAAATATAAGTTTATGAAGCTTATAACTTATCAAACAGATACTCCAATATTTGTTGGCAGGAAAACACAGCAGGAAATAAGCATTCCCAAAGGTTCCTGTAATGTGTTGATAACTTCCTTCTTCAAGTAATAGAGAAGATATAGAGGTGTTATGATAGACCTTTTTCTCACTGACGAGAAGGAGCTGGAGGGGAATGTGAAGCTCAGTGGCAGCCTGGGCTGTTGGGACCATGAAATCATGGAATGTAAGATCCTTGGGACAACGAAGAGGGAAGACAGAAAATTAATATTCTGAACTTCAAGAGATCAGATTTTGGCCTCTTCATGAATCTGCTTGGTGTAGTACTGAATCATAATGCCCTGGAAGTAACAGATGCCCAAGAAAGCTGGTTGATATTCAAGGATCACAGTCTACAGGCCCTGGATCTTGGAGATTCCCAACAAAGAGAAGTCAGAAAAAAAATAACAGAAGGCCAGTGTGGATGAAGTTTGCCAATGACATTAAACTGAGAGGAGCAGTTGACTCCCTTCAGAGCAGAGAGGCAGAGAGATCTCAATAAATTAAAGTCAGGCAACCACCAACCGTATGAAGTTTAGCAAAGGCAAATGCTGGATTTGACTCCTGGGACGGGACAATGTTGGTTGTGTGTATACATTAGGGAATGAGAGGTTGTAGACCAGCACTGTGGAAAAGGCCCTGAAGGTCCTGGTCAATGGCACATTGCATATGAATAAGCAGTGCCCTGGCAGCCAGGAGGATCAACTGTGTCCCAGGGTGCATGAAGCACAGCACTGACAACTGGGCAAAGAAGGTGGCTGTTCTGCTCTACTCTACACTGGTGTGGCCTAACCTTGAATGCTGTGTTCAGTTTGGAGCACGGTAAAGTAAAAAGGGCATTAAGCTGTTAGAAAGCATCCAAAGAAGGGCTACAAGAATGGTGAAAAGTCTTGAGGGGAAGACTTATGAGGAATGGAAGGGATCACTTGATTTGCTCAGTTTGGAGTACAGGAAACTAAAGGGAGACCTCTTTGGGATCTACAATTTCATTGTCGGTGCAGGTAGTAATCTCTTCAGTCTCGTGATCAGTAACAAGACTTCAGAAAACATCATGAAGCTGATTTAGGTGAAGTTTAGCCTGGATATCAGGAAAAGGTTTTTCACCCAGAGAGTGGTTTGGCACTGGAACAGGCCCCCCAGAGAGGTAGCCTGTCTCAGTACCAAGCCTGTCTGCATTCAAGAAACAATGTGGAACAAGAAACACTCAGGCACATGGTATGATTCTTGGGGTGTCCTGTGCAGGGCCAGGAGTTGGACTTAGTGATTCTAATGGGTGTCTTCCAACTCAGTAGATTCTGTGATTCTATGATTCTAAGAACAATGAGCTTCTGGAAAAACTCAAATACTAAAAGGAAACCTACAGAAAGCAGAAGCAAGGATAAGAAGCCTGGGAGGAATGCAGAGAAATTACAGCCAGGCATCACATTATGAAAGATAGAACTAAATCTAGCCAGGAATGTCAAGGGCAACAGGAATAGCTTCTATAGGTATGCCAATGATAAAAGGAAGACTAGGGAAAATGGAAGCACTCTCCAGAAATAAGATACCTGGTTACCCAAAATATGGAGAAGGCTGAGGTATACAACAATAGTTGTAATAGCAAGTGCTCCAGTCACAAGTCGCAGAAGTCAGAGGGACTGGGAGAATGAAGAATCACTCACTGTAGGAGATGGTCCAAGACCCCTAAGGAACCTGAAGGTGTACCTGAAGATGGGACCTGATGAGCCACTATTCAGTGTATTTGAGAAGTCCTGTCAGCCTGGTGAAGTTCACATTACCTGGAAAAGGGGAAACATAAACCCTATTTTTAAAAAGGGATGTAAAGGATGACATAGGGAACTACAGACAAGCCAGTCTCATCTCTATGCCCTACAAGATCATGGGGCAGATCATTCTGTAAACTATTCTAAGACATAGGGAAAATAAAGAGTTGGCTGATGAGAACCAGAATAATTTCACCAAGGGAAAATCAGGCATGACTTGATGGCATTCTTTGACATCGTCTAACTGGACTTGTGCAAAGCATTTGACACTATCCTGCACTACATTCTGGTCTCTAAATTGAAGAGACATGGATTTTCTGGGTGGACCACTCGATGGATAAAGAATTATCTGGATGATCACACCCAAAGAGTATGGCAGTCAACAAGACAAAGTGCAAGGTCCTGCATGAAGGTCAGGGCAATCCCAACCCCATATACAGTTGGGAAGTGAATAGACTTGTTGCATCAGAGTAGTTAATAGTTTCTTATTATGAAGTGGACCCCTGGAATTCGCATGTTGACAGGTCCGCATCCAAGCTGCAAAGGCTGCAATTTGTGAGGGTAGTGAGCACATGAATATGCAATTAAGCCCCACTTGTTGCCCTGCCCCCATCAGCTCCTGAGTTCTGGAGGGTACTCTGGAGTACTGGTAGCAAGAAACACAACTAATAACATGGTTTGTTAGGACAGAAATTACGTATGCTTTTGAATAACGGAAGGTCAGAAACTCTGTTATAAGAAATCAGAAGTAGATGTAGAGAGTAACCTTTGTTTTGATGACTCTGCTGTTATCTCAGTGATCTCTCAGTGGAATGGGCTGTCCAAGGTGGTGGTGGAGTCACCGTCCCTAGAGGTGTTTAAGAAAAGATTGGATGATGTACTTGGTGGCATGACCTAGATATTACGGTAGTGTGTTATAGGTAGGACGGTGTGTAGGTAGCAGGATGGCAACAGGTTAGGTAACAGGTTTGGCTAGGTTAGGTAATAGGTGATAGGTTGGACTTGATGATCTCTATGGTCTTCTCCAACCTTACTGATTCTGTGATTCTGTGATTCTGTGATCTGCCAATATACCTTTGCTATCAGTTCACAGAGTTAATTTGTTGCAAATACAACACTGGAAAAAATGATGCTGAATTAAAAAAGAAAGAAAAAGTAGTTTGGTTTTGTTTTCCCTGCCTTATTTAGTCATGTTTAGATATGTCTGAAGAAGCAGTAATCTTGTTAGTTAAATACTGACTTTTACAGGTATTTATTTTTGTGTGTGTATGTGGTATGTTTGTTTGGTTTTGTATTTCATAAATTACTACAAGTGAGCTCTTTACATTTTGTAAATATTTGCTGAATTCTTTGTTTTCTACAGGATAAGAGGATGTTGCTCAGACTGTGCCAAGGGAGGTTCATGTTAGGTATCAGGAAGAATTTCACACTGAGAGGGTTGTCAAGCATTGTAATGGGCTGCCCAGGAAAGTGGTGGACTCACCATTCCTGGAAGAGTTTAAGACATGACTGGACCTGGTACTCACTGCTATTATTTAGTTGACAAGACAGTAATCAGTAAAGGGTTGGGCTAAATGATCTTGAAGGTATTTCTCAACCTTAATGATCCTATGATTCTATTGTTTAGGAAGTTTATTACATAATCATCAAGTAAATTTTTTTCACCAAATTTCCTCGAGTAGTATTCTAAATGAGTTTTCTGGCTTACCTGGCTATGAATATAAGAAAGATAGCTTTCAATAATATGTACGGTGTGAAATGTAAGGAGCTACTGATGATAAACCTTTACATTTAAGGGTTTTCAAATGCAAAACTGATCAAATACTTCAGTATTTATTGTAAAAATAGAAAAAAAAGGCAGACAAATTAATATTTGCATCTAAATGTAAATAAATATTAAAGATAACTTTTATTTTGATGTTACATAGTTCTGTTTTATTTTCACAGTAAGATTTGTATCAGTTTATTTATTACACAATAAAATGTTAGTATGGTTGTACATAAATTACAGGAAAATAAATATTTGCAGTAAAAAACAGCCAACACACTTGGCTTGGTTTTAAAATGAACAAAAAACCATTTGAATACAGAAGCCAGAGGGATTTGTTTTTTAAGCGTCCCATGATGGAGTGGTAATTGGTGTATACTTTATCACATTACTTTTAAAAAATCAAAGGAACTTTCTGTTGTCATTTTAAAATATTGATTTTAAAATTATTTGCTGTCATCCCTCATCTTGTGTTCAAACTCAAATATGCATCACATTAATGTTTACTGAAACTAATAAGGGGTTTTTCAATATAGATATAAAACTTTTTATTCCTCTACATTTTGTCCTAAAGGATTTAACCTCAAAATAATGAAATTAATCACGCTTTATGCCAAGGATCCAGTTTCCAGCATGCACAATCAAGTCTTTGTCATGATTGCCTTAAGTGATTGTTTCAAGAGATGGTGATCACAAATCTAAAAGTCTTAACACATTCACAATACGTACTGCAGAATGATCGTACAGAAACCATTAGATATCTTTTGTGTTACAGTAAACCCCCTAAGCTGAGTCTAGCCCCTGAGCTGGGCTAGACTGAGCCAGATGGCAGGCATTGGTCCAGAGGGGCCTCTCTGACCGCAGGCATGGTGGGAGTGGAGCTGCCACCGTGCCTCTGTCCCACTCCCCAGCCTGATGCCACTCCAGGAGAGCTCTGACCTCCATGGCCATGGGCTGTGCCAGATGTAGCATTGCCTGGCCAGTGTCTGGCTGTTTTTTCCAGTGCCCTGCTGGGGTGGGGGCCATGGGCTAGGCTTCACCTCTCAAGGAGCAGGGCTGGTGGACTAGCACTGTGTTGACAGGGGCAAAGCAAGGGCAGCACCACTGTGCCCTCCAGGGAAAATACTAAATTTGCCTTAGCTGTCTCAGCGCCACCAAGAGAGGTAAACTTGCTGAGGTGGGCTTGGTGCTGGGGCTCAGGCAGGTGGGCAGTGAGCAAGCAAGCAGGCGCCCAGCAGGCCAGCAGTGGTCAAGGAGGGCAGGTCTTCCACTGGGAGCCTGTAGGGTCTGTGCCTTAGGCTGGAATGAGCATACATGCCGCCAGGGCTCGCAGGTCAGCAAGTGATGGTGTTGAGCTATGCTCTTGGAGCCTCTAGGGTCTGTGCCTTGAGCTCAGACAAGCACACATGCTGCTGGGGCTACTGGATCATGCTTTATTTATTCCTTATCTCTGCACACCTGTGGCTGCTAGTGTGAACTGTGCCCGTCACTGGCGAACTCTGGCATTTTGAGATTATTGTTTGGGTTCCAATGCTGTGGGCACAGTGGAGGAAGCTTGGGAGATGTAGAAGTTTGTGTTACATTTTTTCTGCCTTCTAAAACATTCCATTAATAAACTCATGGCAGTATGTTTTATTTTTCAAACCTCACTTTACACCATGCAGCCTGAGACCTCAGTTATCAGAATCCCTATACACCTCCCAAGCTCGGGGCAGGGCTGCCCCATCCCCACACACCTCCCGAGTGCTCCAGAGCTGAGGGGGTGGGGATCGGTGGGCAGGGCTTACTTGCATATTTATGAGCTAATTTAAATACTAGCTCTTCTTGTCTGTCTATGCGCAGGTCCAGATGAGTATTATCATGGAAAAAAACAGCGAAGAATTGAACTTGTAAAGAGCAAAACCACAAAGAGACAGGGGTTCAGTGTATCTGTAGAGCTTCCTAAACCATTAGTAAGGGAGTTACTCAAACTGAGTTTGGCTAGATCAGAAATGCCTTAGCAGCTATTCCAATGAACTGTAGTTGACTAAAACCAAGAAACTAAAGACAGGAATTGATGAGGCAATTAACTGGAATGACCACTCTAAAGCAAACACAAAACTAAACCAAAACAAAACAAAAGGAAGACCAGATGCACAATTGGAGAGGTTATCCACTTCTCCGAATACTGATTCAGGAACACAGTTTTCTCTTTCAGGAGAAACTGAATCGAGGTAGGTCAAATCTCCATATCTCAGTCACAGACAGGATTTGAATTTCAGTTCGGACTTAGCAACAGAATTCATACAAAGTTTTCTCAGAGTGGTAAGAGAAGCAACTTACATAACATGTTAAACACAACATTTTGTTCAATGTTATCCTGGAATTAAAAAAAGATCAACTAAACAAATCTGCTTTCAGTCTAGACATAATACCCAGTATTGAAGTTCTAAAGTTTGAGGGGTTCATGTTATAAGTATTATGCTGGGTTGAACACATTATGGCTCATTACTGAGTCTGACAAAAAAGTACTTAAAAAGTGCAATGAGTGGATTTGGAGAATCAGAAAATTACAAATTTAGTGAGTTAGGTAAGGGCATAGAGATTTAGGGATTTTAGTGAATTAGTGAAAATTTAGTGAATTTCTAGTGAATTTTAGAAGGACTAGTAGACTTCAAAATCATTCAGGAGGCCTGAGAGTTAAGGTTGAATATTAAGGGTGAAAAATGCAGTCCTGCAGTCTCTGAAGGTAAACAAAAGTGAGTGTTAGCCACAACAAGGGGAAAAGAATGAGCAACATTGAAGCTAATTGGTTGAAGGACCCATGGCAAAGTTCCACCAGCTGAAACAGGAGCTAATGAAAGCACCAGCCCTGGGGTTGACAAATGTCAACAAGCCCTTTTGGCTATCCTCCTGTGAGAAACAGGGGATAGCTTTGGGAGTCATTGCTCAGAACTTACGACCTGACAAGAGGGCAGTTGCCTACTTCTCTAAACAGTCGATGAAGTGGCAAGGGGATGGCCTGAAAGCTGTAGCAGCTGCCGTGCTCAACATCCAGGAGACATACATCTTGTCTACCAGATTTAGTTTTATTAAAATTATTTTCTTTTGTAGTTATAGTTTCAGTAATTCTAATTTGGGCAATTAAGATGGAAAAGTTTTGGAGAGATCTTGAGCAAGTAAGCAAGGCAAAACGCAAAAGTGTTTGTGTCATTTACAAGAAGAGTAGGGAATTGACTTGGAGATTCAGAAAATTACAAATTTTAGTGAGTTAGGTAAGGACATAAAGATTTAGGGATTCTAGTGAATTAGTGAAAATTTAGTGATTTGCATATGTATGAGACAAGGGGTTAAAGATGGGTGACAAATCTGGGCAGTTGTCTTTTGGCACCTGGCAGGGCAGGACCACTGCTATCCCTCGTTCCTTGCCTCTTGGGCCAAAAATAACCTTTTTCTGTAGCATGCATGCAACTACCTTGAGTCCCGACTGATTTTCCTTAAATCAGAGTCTACAGAGACTAAAGCTGGCCTAGAACAAAGAAGCTGCAAATTTCCATTTAGATTCATTGATACATTTATATTTCAAGCTAAAGAAAATTAAGCAGAGGAGGGAGTGTGTTTGTGAGTGGGGTGTATTTGACATAAAACAGGAGTCATGTCTGGCTAGTAGAAAGTTTGTTTGCTAAAGTCATTATCACCTCTTTCTCCTATTCTTATATCTAAACATTCTGCCATTCCTCCTCTTAAACCTGAAACACATGCCTTAACCCAGTAAGTTCTTTTCTCTTTCAAATATCTCCTAGCAGATGTAATTAAATAAATTGCACATTTTATGGATAAAAGACAATGGAGAATTAAAGTCTCAGAAATGTGAAAATCACATATTAACTTTCTGCACTGATCCTTCCAATACTTCTTTATAATACTATGAATTAACAATACGGCCTCCAACAGAGATTTTAAGAGTGAAAGCAATAAAGTGGAATCAAAATGAATAATGCAAACCGCTATTTTCTTTGAGTGTCTCAGTACTTTGGTTTAAATGCATTTCATATGGAAAGAAGTATTTTTTTTTCCTAACCTGGAAAAATTTTAGAGACAAATTTTATGACCATTTACTGTCTTTCAATCATAAGCCCATTTTTGTTACAAAAACTTCAATTAAAAAATGTTGATGCAGCAGAAAATGTTGCTTATGAAGTGAATCACANGACTGACCACACTGTTCTTGATGCAGGCCAGGATGCCATTGGCCTTCTTAGCCACCTGGGCACACTGCTGGCTCATATTGAGTTTCCTATCAATCAGTACACCTAAGTCTCTCTCCACTTCACTAGTCTCGAGCCATTCCTCCCCCAGCCGGTAGCGGTGCATGGGGTTGTTATGGCCGAAGTGAAGAACCCGGCACTTAGTTATGTTAAATCTCATACTGTTAGAGCATGCCCATCTCTCCAGTCTGTTAAGGTCCCTCTGGAGGGCCTTCCTACCCTCTGGCATATCAACATTTGCCCCCAGCTTAGTATCATCTGCAAATCACATAGGAAATCTCCTTGTGCAGATAGGTTTCGTAGTTTGGTTCTTCTAAAACCAGCAGACACTTGTAAATTGCACTTGTGGCTCCATGTCTCCATACAGGTGAGAATCAGTCAGGACACTACACACTCAGTGTGTAGTCAGTACCTGATTGAGGGTAGTTACACCTTGCTTCATAACAGGGTATTCAGTACTATGAGCCATTCCTGTTGTAGAACTAAAATAAGAGGCAATTTGTTTTGTTGAAAAATATCAAGTCATCTTTCATATTCAAGGATATGCAGATAGACTCCTCCATAAATTTTAGATGAAAATGGTTTTGCCTTATTTGTTACAACAATGTGGTTATGTCTTTTGTCTGGATCTGCCACCATGTCTGAAGTCCTGTGTTTTTGGAAGACTAATATCCTCTAAGTTAAAAGAAATAGTTCTGGTATTTGGATACAAAGCAGGGGAAATCCGTGACCAAATCAACAAGTGATAACATAAAACTGATATGCTGAAGAGTTGTTAGGAATATTACTAATTCAATTATAATGTGCAAACGGTTAGACACTGTTACTTACACCCACTTTGTAATGAAATAATTATTAAACAACTAACTCTATATCATCTGAAATTCACTCTGACAATTACTTTTGTGCAATGATCTCATTGAATTAAATAAAAAACAAAACAAAACCAAATAGATTAGTACCTACTCTTGTTCTGCCAGTTGCTATCATTGTCAAGAAGAAGAACACCTTTCAGTCATATGAATAAAGTAGGAAAAATATAAATTATATTTCTTGCAAAATGTTGATAGAGACTCTCTCAGGTCCCTATTTTCTTCTGCTGAGGGTGTAAGTTTCTAAATATTAAATGGAAGTCTGGGGTTATTATAGGTAGAACAAAATGTTCAGCCTGGAGAAGAGGAGGCTCAGAGGTGACCTCATTGCTGTTTACAACTACCTGAAGGGAGGTTGCAGTCAGGTGGGTGTAAATCTCTTCTCTCAGGCTGCCAGCACCAGAAGAAGGGAACATGGCCTCAAACTACGCCAGGGAAAGTTTAGGCTGGATGTTAGGAAGAGGTTCTTCACAGAGAGAGTAATCTCTCATTGGAATGGTCTGCCCAGGGAGGTGGTGCAGTTGCCATCCCAGGAAGTGTTTAAGAAAAGACTGGATAAGGAGCACAGTGACATGGTCTAGATGGTGGGAGGCTTGGATGGATGGAGCATGGTGCCCATGGTTCCACGCTTGTGGGTCTGGGAGTTGGACTAGATAATCCTGTGTGTCCCTTCCAACTCAGAATAACCTGTGAAACCTGTGAAAATACACTGGCATTTAGATCCATGAAGATAAAAAGGTTTCAAACATCAGCTTAAATCAATGAGATTGAAGTATTAAATATTTCTTGTCTGGAGTCTACATTCTTACAAGTTTTGTTCCCTTAATATTACAAAACATGTAAACAGATTTTTAAATACTACCATTGTTATAATGAGACCAAAAAAAACATATTAAAATGATTTTTATAGAAGAAAAATTAGGGGTTTAACATGGTCTTTCTCCTGAGGAGGAAATGAAATGAGAGTGCAGCAAAGTGTGAGTCACACTTTTCTCTCAGACAACTAGCAACACAATGAGAGGAAAGGGCCTCAAGTTGTGACAGAGGAGGTTCATGTTGAACATCAGGAAGAGTTTCTCATGGAAAGGGTTTTTAAGCACTGGAAAAAGCTGTCCAGGGATTTGGTGGAATTAGCATCCCTGGAGGTGTTCAAGAAACAAGTGAATATGGCACTTAGTGCCATAGTCTAGTTCTCAAGGTGGTGATTTTCAATGGTTGGAATCAATGGTCATATAGGTTTATCCAGCCTAAATGATTCTGTGATTGTGTGACATTGTGAAATAACATTAGAAATTAAAGAGTATGAAAGGTACCATTTAATGTGTAAATGTAAATGTGGTGCCTTGTTCAAGAAGGTAAAATCTGAATGGCAAGCTGTCATTGAGAAAAAGGAGGATAGCAGCTATTTCTCTTCTTGGAAGTATTTAAATAGAAACAGATCCCCATTTTTCACAGTGTCTCAGCTAAACCTTATAGAATTTGTTTTAAATGCTGCATTGCTTTGTGCATAACTTCAATTTGACCAAGAAAAGTCTGAAATGATTTTATTTAGCTGACAAGGAAAAATATTTTTTATTACGGATTTATTTCACAAATAAAACATGGCTGTTGAATCCACAACTTTCTTTCTAGTTTAAAAGGTAGCTTTTCAGTGAGTAAAATATACATGAAAATGTCCCAGATATTTCTGCTTTCAGTCAGATATTATTTCAGTCACACATATGCAATCAAATGTACTAAAAACCTAATTATATGTACTAAAAATTGATTATCTAGAGCTTTAATTGTATAAGCCAGAGACCTATTCAGAGAGCTATTCAGAGAACATTCAGATTTTACATGACACTAAACTGGATAAGAAAAATCAAGCCAGTAGTTGCATTGATTGAGATCACCAAATAAACCTTTGTCAGAGTGTTTTACCAGATCTTTTTCTTCTTGGTTCAAAATTCCTTACATTTCTGTACGTATATCTGTGTTTTTCAAAATCAGCTAGTCTGTTAGGAAGATGTTAAGCCAGACACCTCTCTGATAGTAAAGCTTTTAACAGCACCTGGATATCTTTTGGCAGTAGAATCTGACTTCTGGCTAGTAAGGAAGGAAGAACTTAATCAAAATAAGGAAACGTGATAGTGGAAACAAAATGTGTCTTGCAAAGTTAATCCACACATACTCAAGACAAACCATTCATCTATGGTTAATTTTAGTGAATAGAATCTTCTCCTGAACTTTCCTTACATATTTCAACATAGTGAGGACATTGATAAAACCAGCAGTGACCAGTAAACATTCAAAATTGGTTCCATTACTAACCACCACATTCATTTGCCAGAACGACTCTTCTGATCACATATTAGTGGCACAGCTCAAACCAGGCTAAATTTCCTTTGTGTAATCTGGTGATAATTAATTAAAAATTCTGTTTAATCTGTGCCTTTGTCATTATGTTTAAATCATTGAATCCATAATATATCATATTTGTCCTTTATATGAATTTGAAGAATTTCAAAGAAGAGTTTAGTTTAATTTCAGCTTCTCATGGTAGTAGTATAAAATACACAAAAACCCTGGCCTCTATGTAAACACCGCTCAACAATAATGAAAACATCCCTGTGTTAACAGCATTGTTTTCAGACAAATATAAAGCATAGCCCCATACTAAGTACCACGAAGAAAATTAACTTTGTCCCAGAAACTCCAGCATATGGCTGAAAAGTCTGAAACACATAAACTACCAGAGTGTTTACAGTGGCTTTACAGTTGTAAAAAGTTTTTTTTCCTTCTGTAAAAAGGCTACACTTTGCAGCAGAAGCACTTAAGCCTTAGTGGATCTATTAAATGCTACAGAATACACTTTCTTTGCCCAAGTGCAGCATGTTTTAGAATTTACTCTAATAGATAGTGAGGTTACTTTGGACTTTGCTGTCAACTTGTATTGCAGAGTTCATCTACTGTAAGCAGTACAAAAAATGGATAAAGGAAAACAGAGCAGGTGTTGTGTCAGTAATCTCTCTCTTCTGGGGCCAGGGATGACTGAGGAATTTAAAAGAAGGCATTTAAGTATTTTGGAGCAATACAAGGAAGATCAGCAATTTGTATTGTACCTAATTATTTGTGACTTGAAATTTAGAATAAACTCTACCATGATCAATATACTTTTGCATTCTGTTTTACATATGTTCCAGCAGAAGGAAAAAAAAGAAATCCATCAAACCAAATCTCTACAGTTTTCTGATACTGTAGAAAGAGAGGATCATAGTAAAATAGTTATATTTCTGTTGTTAAAAATTTTACTGGAGGTACACTGAGTAGGGGATTTGGATCCCGCTCAGTGGTCAAATGTCTAGAGAAAAATACTTCTGATTTTTTTCATGTTTAGATTGGACACTAAACAGGATTGTATATTGAAAACCCCCTAAAACCCAACAACAACCATACAGTCAAATAAGACTAACAATGAACATATCCAGAACAGTATCAGAACTACAAGCACTCATGTCGCTGACTTTTAGCCAAACCCTCTTAGATTAAGTTTTCTTTATTGGATAGAGGAAATATTCACAGGTTGACAAGTTATTCTGAGTTGGAAGNGTATTCCTAAATCAATCTCCGTTTCACCACTCTCCAGCCACTCCTCCCCCAGTCGATAGCGATGTGTGGGATTGTTATGTTGAAATTCCACTGATTTTTTGAGAGAAAAAACTATGTCACAGAATTATAAAACCCATGTTATTCTACTTTTATCCAGTATTTGGCTATCCAGAGGCATAGAAAATAAAGAATAGCTTCCTAATCTACCTCTTGAACCATACTAAGAGAGATGACTCCTTAGTCTGAATGGTCTGGACTGGGACACCAGTACGTTGCTCTGCTGTGCTCCCCTGTGTGTTCAACCAATTCTCCTGCTCTCCACTGTGATCTCCTTCTCACTGTTTCTCCAGGACAACACAAGGTTACATGGGATTTATCCATGCAAGACTGAGGATGAAGGATGGCAGAAGAAGTAGTCACCTCAGAACTTTCCTCTGGTTCATAAGAGGTGCAGATGGTTCCTCCTTCTCCTTCTGATGATTCATTGACTGTCAAATAAAGAGCAAAACTCTGCCTGTAGGGTGCACATGTGGGCAACAGTTCTATAGAAAATTCTCACATATGTATCTATTGTCTGATCTCTTTAAAAAACATGGTAGTAATACTTACAGTCAGCCTCAGTATTTGTATCAAGAACTGAAAAAACAGTTGCTATTTAAAAGCATGTGACTTGGTCCCTTCCAACTCATGGTATTCTGTGATTCAGTGATTCTGTGACTTGATTTTCTTGTACTTTGAAAAAAAATGTATTGTTAGCTTTGTTTTAGTTCTAAAAGTGTGAAAAGTCAAGTTCATGGAATGCAAGGTGAGGGATAACTTAATCTGAACCAGTCATGGTTTCTCCTGAGTATTGCACAGTGCCTTTATGTCAGTAGGTATGCCATGCTACAAACTAAAGTATAACTATTCCTCGTCAGAATATTTGTGGCTGTATGAAAGACTTATATTCTTCTCTTCCCATTGATTACATATTTAAAGTCAAAAATTCACATGAATTTACATGGAAAATTCTCTTGTATAAGCACACTATATATATAATAAATTATTTTTATCCAAATATATCTGAATTTTAAATAAAAATGCTGAAAGTATATAATGATCAGAAATACTTGTACTACAGACAGAGAGTTTCCATACATGAAAAATTACTGATTCATTCTTCTTCAACTTGTCCAGTCATTTACTTTTGATCTTTCAGTGGTATTCAACATATCACCCCTCGCTTTGCAGTGAAGTTAAGTATCTACTCAACACTAAAATGCTTGGCTCTTATTTGACCATATTCACTCTCAATGCTTTTAAAACCCATTAGCTCTCATGCATCTTGTTCAGATTGAAAATGTTTCTGTACAGAATGAACAGCTACCATTAAGTCAACTGAAAACAAAACAACAAAGTTATCTGTGAAAACCCAAGATTTTATATGTATTGATCAGGAAATGCATACAACAAAACTAGTGTAAAACCACATAAAAATGTAGGAATGTCAATACATTTCTTGTGCTGAAATAAAGAACTTTAGTATTAGGATTCCTCAGAATTAATTTTCCTATTTTCTCATAGAATTGAAGTACATTGACCTCTGGTATAATTGATTAGGTATTAAAATTAGCTGAAGATGACATGAGGGGATAATGATAATGCATATGATTTATTATAGCTACAAACATGGTATAATGCTACACCAACTAAGCAATTATTAATGGTTATAATATCTCTCTGCATTGAAGCTGATCTCACGTTTCATACGCAGGAATTTATTCATCCTGCAAAATCTCAGCCAAACAGACTAAACTATTCTACACAATTCAAACAAGATGTGCATGTTTTATTAGAAATTACATCATAGAAGAATCTTATGAATCAACCCCAAGATATTAGTCTCTTTGATTTGGAAGATGGGCAGAAAATTATCTCAGATCTTTGTGAATTATGTACAAATGTGTTTTGACTTCAGAAAAATAAGTAACTATTCCTTGTCAGATATACTATAAGAACAAACGCCCAAACCCCTCCAAATCTTTAAGTATAGCTTAAAGATATGTTTTAAAGTTATTTGGAGTTTCAATATACCTGGCTCAAAAATAACACCAGGTGTTGTACAGGATGTACCTCATGGATTCTCAGAAAGACTAGATTACTTGATTTACCAAAATCTCTGTAACAACTTCAAACAAAGGCATAATCTGAACTCTTCCAAATTTTTTAACCTTTGGGGAAGTTCATATTGGAATCATGGCTCCGTTGTCCTGGCCCGATCTTTAATTTTTAAGAGATATCCTAAGAAACAATATGAGAGCCATATAGTCTAAGAAAAACTTAAGATGTCATCTCCATGAAATGACATAAGAAAATCTACTACATTTTCCATGTTGAAGGACCTAAACTCACAGTGCGCTGTTGCTATGACACACAATATGGCTGCCATATTGAAACCTTGTTTCTTGTTAGGAATTCAGAGAATACAGCAATATAAATCTTCTTCCTTTGGTTTGTAGTTCTAGATCCAAAATTCCATTTCTTTTCAGCAACATAAGTATGGATTTTTTTAATACCATCCACTGTGAAAGAACTGAATGTTCCTGGCAAAAAATAAAAACAAAACCAAACCAACCCCAACCAAACCCGCAACAACTACAACAAACAAACAAAAAAAAAACCCAACCACGAAACACTCCCACTCCCCCCTACTCACCCCAAACCAAATCAAACCAAACCAAACCAAAAAATACATATGGTATAAATTTGGGCAACAGGACTGAAGAACGACCTGATGACCTGGTATAAGTATGTATTACAGATAAGTGATAAAAGAGGAAAGCAATGTAGATGTGCATAAAGTAGGGGCCCTAGACTGGATACCTTGTCAATGGAGACCTCATACCTTGTCAATTCTCTTACTTTAGTGGGAGAACAGTCTGTCCTTACTGCTCCTGACAGTGTCTTGCTGCCACTGCTATGTACCAAACCTCTAGTACTAGTAGTAAACTTGCATTCATGAGTTGAATTCAGAGGCATTCACATACCTCTGTTCTCTCTCAGATTAGGAAAACCAAACCTTCCCAGCTACTATTACACATGGTAATGATATGCACTGAAGTAGCAAGATGCCAATACCTAATGTTAGAAAAATAAAATTGGACTAAAAGTGCTGTGGAAGAACAAACAAGCAATGAAAAACAAGTATAAGGGGTTTTTTTGTTCTGTTGGTTTTTTTTTAATTTGCATATTTTTTCTTTGAATTTGTTTATTCGTATAAGAAAAAAATCCTATCTGTCTGCACCAGACAATCTTTTAAATAGACAGGAACTCTATTATTTTAGGACCTGCTCTTACATGTACATTTCAACAAAGGCAGAGCTTACTGTCAAGAGAAATCAACAGCTCTTCCAAAATTACTATCTTCTCTACTGTTTATTCAGTAATACCCTTCAAAAATTCAGTGTGTTAGGTAGGTTTTAGGGGGGGTTTTGCTTTTTTTTCGCACACACACATATTTTAACAAATAACACCCATAAATGAAAAAGATACAAACAAAAAATCACAGACTGTATGAGAAATTCCCACAACTCAAAAAAAATCCAGCTTGAAATTATTTGATTTTTTCTACTGATTAAATAGTAATAATGTTAATGACAACAACAATAACCAAATTCATAATAATTTTACACAGCTAATCCACAAAATCAATCAATTTTTTAACTCACATTCATCATCTCTGCTCTTTACAATACTTGTAGATCTCCGTGTAGAAGGAGGAAATTACTGATTGATTTAGACATTTATTTGAACAAAACAATCGAGCAGGTGGCATAGAAGAGGTTGGTAAAACTTAAAAGGAAAATACAGCTAAATTCCAGAGATCAAGTTCAAATTCAGCCAACTGGTAGTTAATAGAAAGTAACACTTAGAAATAACACTTTGGTAAGTTGGTTCCTAGTATAAACACTATTTATTTATTTTAAAAATATTAATATCAAGATTTAATTATTTTTTCTGAATAAATATTTTTTTCATAGGGGAGAGAATATTTCCCTGACTCCAATGCTGGATCTGCTGAATCATCAGTATAAGACAGTGATCTCTTGCATTGACAGCCATAGGGAGTAGTATGAATTTGAGTAGCAAAGTTGTACCAGAAGGTAGGCAACTTATCTGTGCCTCTGGACAATTTAGGACATTTCATTGATAGATGAACATAGGGAAAGACAGAAAAAATTCTTTAGTTAACATAGGCAACATTTGTCTAACTCCTAATAAAGGTCATTCTAGGTATGCAGCAATCACGTGAAAGAATATACATTTAAGATGTATTTCATTCTCCTACTGCATTAACTGGACAGGGAATTGCTGAACAGGAACGAAAGTGAATGGTCCGCTCACCCTTCCTTGAATGTGCTCCTCTTAAGGCAAATTTGGCACTACAGAAAAAATTTATGATTTGTGAAAATATTCTTATTACTTCCTATATAACTGAGCATAAGCAAAGCTTTTTGTGAAGATGCATGCTAAGGAAGAGTTTGGAAAAATTCCAGAAAAAAAAGCCTAACTATTAGTATAGAGAATCAAAGTCATATCATCCCAAAATTCTGGTTTCAATCTATCACAAGGTTTCCATCAATGTAAGTATACTGCTGTCCTGGATTTGGTTTTTTACTCCTCTGGTAGCGAGGGAGTTAACAGCTCAGCTCTTGCTTGGGCCTCAGTCGCTGCCAGAGATTTTCAGGGTTAGAGATAGTGATGCCTCTGTGAATAAACACATTTGGGAGAGAAGAAAAAAACCAAAGTAGTAAGATGTAGAGTGCCAGGTCAGGACGTGTGTAAGAAGCTGAAAGCCATGAAGGCCTCCACCCCAGGCCTACTAGAGAAGGGGTAGGAAGAATTCCAGGCATCCCACTGCTGTTTGTGGAAAAGAACATGGTGCAAACCTATGGAAGAGAGAGAGAGGAGCCAGTGATACAGAATACACCTGAAGCCACGACTGAAGATGGAGAATCATGTTGCAACAGCTGCAGTTGTTTTCACAGAATC
>WEKX01026046.1:0-11352 GCA_013390025.1 Pitta sordida
GTGATTCTGTGATTCTGTTTTATTTTTCTGTTTAAAGATAACATTATCTTCAGGAAGGCCCTAAAGCCTGAAGATTATAATCACATACCATTTATTGTTGATTAGTCATGGTGTCTGCAGTAGATTGGACAAGTCACATAGTATGGTTATAGTTTCTGATTTGAATTCAATAATATACAAGAATGACAAATAATGAACACACACACATATGAAGAGTAACAAATATTAGATTATATGCACACATGGGAACTTCAAGGTTAATCCAATACAAGCTGAAATAATGAAAAGATTAACTTTTTTGTCCAATAGAATTTGCATCAGACCCATGAGTTACTGTATAAACAACGTTAAACATTAATTTCTTAAAATAACTGTGTAATGAAACCCCTTGTAAATCAGAGCAAATATAGTTGTACCCTCTCATTTCTGAGGAATGGTTCATGCCAGGGCTCTCGCAGAATGTCAAATTCACAAGCGCACGCTGGTCGTTAATATGCATGTAGGCCACAACCTCCCACCCCTTGCCACTCCAGAGCACTGCAGACACTTTTCTGCTCAACTCACAGGCTCTCTCAGCACAGGGGAGCAAAGGGAAGTGTTTCTGAGCCGTCTCTGACTCAGGACACCCCCCAAGAGTCCCTGGTCTTCTTTTCCGCAGTACTGCTGCTTCTGCTGCCGGGGCTGGGCTGCTGCAACTGCGTGTGCTCACAGCCCAAAACCTGCTCCGCTGCTCCCCTACCAGGCCACACCCCCAACCCCAGTGCTTATGCCTCCAGCAGACTGGCCCTGCGCACCATCCCAGCCCCATGCAGTGCAGATGGGCAGCAGCTGTTACAGTGGAGTGAACATGTCTGTCTGGGGCAGGGGTCAGACCCCAGCTATGCTTAGAGTAACAGGGGACAGCGTGACTCCTAGCTCTCCCTGCAGGACCTGGCCAGTCCTGCCCCATAGGGAGTGCCTGCGCCACCCCTTGGAGCAGAGGCACTGTGCATGCATTGGCTGGTGAACCTCACAAATGGCTGAAACAAAATGGGAGAAATTTTCCTTTCAAATCAGCGAGGTGGCAATGAAGGGATCGCAATTCAGCAAGGATATACTGTAGAATGGAAACAAAAGAAGCTGAAACTGCATACTTAAGAATGAGTTTAAGAGTTTGGAGAAATAGTTGCTGGGTTTTTTCTTGTCACTTTGTGGTTTGTTTTAGTTCTGATATTTCCTAGCATTTAACTCTCTGTGTTAATACTGCTAATTAATTCTTGTGTTAATACTGGGCTCTCCTGTTTAAGAGGGATGTTGAGATGCTTGAACAAGTCCAGAAAAGGGCAATGAGGATGGTGAAGGGCTGGAACACAGGCCATATGAAGAGCAACTGAGAGAGTTGGGATTGTTTAACTTGGAGATGAGGAGGCTCAGGGGAGACCTTATCACACCTGAAAGGTGGTTGTAGTCAGGTGGGTGTCGGTCTCTTCCCTCAGGCCACTGGTGACAGAACAAGAAGACACAGTCTTAAGATGCACTAGGAAAGGTTTAGACTGCATGTTAGGAAAAACTTTTTCACAGGGAGTGTGATTTCTCATTGAAATGGGCTGCCCAGGGAGGTGGTTGAGTCATCATTCTTGGATTTGTTTAAGAAGAGATTGAGTGACATACTTAGTGTCATGATTTAGAATATAAAATGGTGCTAGGTAATAAGTTAGACACAATGATCCTACATGGTGTTTTCCAACCTTGTGAATTCTGTGTGAATTCTGTGAATTCATTTGATAAAATCATCTTCAAGAAATGCATTTGTAGTACAGATAACTATGATTATTCCAAACCTGGATTCTTTTTTATTGGTCTAGAAGAAATCAAGAAATTTCTCCTTTTTAAGTTGGGATGTTGTAAGAACTGTTTCACAGAATGTCTAAACAGAGGGTATCTAATTATTCATTCAAATGGCACATAGTGCTTAGGATAGTGGCTAATGAGATTTTTTTGTTATGGTTACTGAACACTTGCAAGAAATCACAGAATCATGGGATGGTTTGGTTTGAAATGAACCTTAAAGGTCATTTAGTTCCACTTCCCCTGCCATGGGCAGGGACAGCTTCCATTAGACCAAGTTGCTTAAAGCCCCACCCAGGCTGTTTTTGAAGACTTCCAGGAGTAGGGTACACAAATTACCTGGCCAACAGTGTCAGGGCCTCACCACCCTCACAATAAAGAATGCCTTCCTAATGTCTGACTTAAATCCACCCTACTTTAGTCTAAGGCCATTTCCCTTTGTCCTATCAGTACAAGCCCTCATGAAAAGTCTTTCTCCAGCTCTCTTGGAGCCTCTTTATGCACTGGAAGTGATTCTAAGGTCTCCCTGGCTCTTTCCCTTCTTCAGGCTGAGCAGACTCAACTCTCACTCTGCCTTCACAGGAGAGGTACTCCAGCCCTGTGACCAACTTAGTGCCTCTCTTCTGGACTTGTTCCATTTTGGTAAAGGAGAATGGAAAAATGCAAAGAGGGATCACTGCTGTAAGATAAGTCTTCTTTGGAATACTTTGCACTGTCGTAATTCGTTCAATTCTATCTTAAAGATGTTACCTACTCAAACTTCTTGTCCTTTAAAGGTTTCATAAAAAAAACCTTTTTATTTTCCATATGAAGTTCTTTTCTGCTATCATTATCAGATAATGAATCTATACAGTAAGGAGTTACCACCTCATATTATGGTAAGAAAGGCTTTATTTTCTTATTTATTATTTTAAAGTGGGACCTCTGTTCTCCTTGTAGTAATCCAAGTTTTTGTATTCTGGTACTTCTAGACTTCTCCTTATAACAGAATGTTTTTGTTTATATTATAAAATATTATGATACAATTATATTTTACCCAGTTTGAACTGATTGGGTTTTAAAGAGTATGCAACATACTCATAGCATTCCAACTTCTGCTTGCCTTTGTTGTTCCTTCCCACATTATGAGAAATAAACATAACACATCACTTTGTTTTTTTACAAAATTCATTAACAAAATCACAGAGTAAGAGAAGAGTTGAGGCAAAGGTTTTAGAAATACCTTGAACCGTCAGATACAGTCATGTGCACTTCCCCACGTTTCTTGGTTCCAAGATGCAGGAACTTCTGGTTTAGACTAACACCGGGCTTATACACTGCTGGAAAGTTAACTTTTTGGGTTGCTATGTGTTACCTGAGTGTTTATACCCTGCCAGGTTCTAATTTCAATGGAATAAATGGGTAGATGGAGAAGGATTCCTTGAATCCTTCACCAGAAACAAAAGTCAAAGATCTTTCTAATGAGCAGAGAATCTCTTTCTTCTTGTTATCAACAGAAAAGATAAAGGAGAGAGTGATGAGATACAAATCTACCCAGTTTGGAAAGGTAATTTTGCCCAGAGGGTATTAGCCAACAACTTTAGTTATTTTCAGGACCAGCTGTGTGCAGAAGCAATAGCTTTAAACAACAAATTCCCACTGACCACAATATGAATCTTCTGCACGAAAACAGTAAAAAGCAAAAGAAATTCCAGCATTCAGTTACACTTATTGAAGGATACAATAGACTAACCACATTTTTAAAATATTGCATATCATCAGTTTTATCATTATCAAACTCCTTGTGCAAAAATAAAATATGTCGATGAGAGAATTGATCATATGTGAAAATAATGCATTTTAAGGAGACTGTATCACATTTATATTTTAGCAAATAGTTCCTAATGATGCTCTATAATACAAAATTTAATATTTCTCTTTCTATTCTGTGCTCTTATTTATGAGTTGGGCATTAATCATTAAAAAATGTACCTGCTTGTTTATTTGTACCAGATATGATTATTTATATTCTGAATAGTCTGCAAGGTCTTTAGCTGTATCTCCTAGACATTTTTATGAGTTTAAGATGGTGTGGGGAGAATGGAAAGGTTAAGTTATTGAACTCATTTCCCTGCTCTTGTAATGGAAACCATTTTCTTTATTATTTTATTAAAAATAAATTGATTTTTTATAAAGACAAGAAATAAAAGAGCTATAAAAATATGTGTTTACACCTACTATTTATTTGATTAAACTGAAAAACATCTAGAACATCTCCACTTTATATGAATGATATATGTGTATTTAAAACATGTCCATATTCCTACTGACAATCATTTGAATGGTGGAATTTTAGCATGTTTTGGTACTTCTCTAAATCTGGTTTTTTTTAAGGAGTGAAATTCATCTGACTAGTTATATTTACTGTTTATCTCACTGAGAGTTGTCTAAACTTTCGTTATACTTACTGGAAAGAAATAGATACATTTGCATTTACATTTCTTGTCTTCAGGGAAATGCCTGAGACAGACCAAATAAATAAAGCACTAAAGTACTCAATATTTTTCATTAATTAGAGAAATCTCTCAGAAACACTCTGCAACAACTGGGGAGTTATGAGGAATTTTCTCTTCCCAAACTTCTATCCATTGTCCTTGCATCCGGCCTTATAAGCAATATCAAGTACTGCTTTACTAATGATAATGACAGGATATAATCAGAGTATTAACATTACTATGAGTATACTTGTATTTAGCCTTTAGCAAATGTGACATTCCTTGTGAACAACATAGTTAAAGAAGCTTGAACAAGCATAGACAGAGCAGAGAACTTTACAGCAAATACAGCTTTTAAGGTGCCATAGAAAATAGATTTTACCTGAGTCTTACTAGCAATATATTGTGCTTCTGTAAATACTTTTTTTGGGTGTGATTTGGGTTTTCTGTGGATTCTCTTTTTTAGTGTGTCTATTTAAACTTAAAATTTACTGCAGATTTTCATATACACTCAGACCTCTTGCACTTCATGTCCCCCATATTGCAACTTCAGATCTCAGCAGCATGATTTTTTAGCAATGAAGGAGGAAACTGTGTATGCACGACCTGCCATGGTGGTAGTGGCGGTGGGAGCAGCTGCGGCAGCACTCCCCTGGAGCTGCTGCCATGCTGTTATGAAACTGTGTCCCTGGCCAAGCTGAAAAAAGGTTTTTCCCAGTGTGGGGTGGCTGCAGGCGCCGGGAAGGCCTGTCACAAACACTGATACACAGGAACACAGTGCCAAAACAGTGACAGGGCCGTGTGAGGGTGCAGGGCAAATTTGCATATTAATGAGCTGCCATGCAACACGGAAGTAGGGCTTCATGGAACCTGATTAAGACACGGTTCCAGGATATAGGAGACCCGACTGTAGTAACAGAATTTGTATTTGCTTATTTATCTGAGCCTGAACTCATAGATCAAATATGTGATTAAAAATTGACACACATACCCCCCTTGGTGTCAAGATTCAGATATTAGAATATCTGGTTGAATAACCAAAGCATTTTTTAAAATATGTTTGTGTCGTGGTTTGACCCTGGCTGGATGCCAGAGACCTACCCCAACTTCTCCTGAAGGAGAAAACTGAAAAAAAANTTTCTGTCTCTGGGCTCCAACACATCAGCAGTGTTGTCCAGTTTTTACCTCTCCATCTTCAGTCTTAATGCTTAGACGGATTCTGCGGTCCTGGTTCTCTCTCTTTGGTCCATAGGTTTTCACCATGGTCAGTCCAATTCACAAGCAGCAGCGGGATGCCTGGAAGAACATCTCTACCCCTTCTCTCGTGGGCCTGGGGGCCTTCAAATCTCTCAGCCTCCCGACGCAGGTTCTGAGCTGGCACGCTACATCTTGCTACTGAACTTTTTTTTCTTCTCTCCCAAGTATGTTATTTGCAGAGACGCGTTTATCTCTACTCTATAACCTTGAAGGCCCTGGCAGCACAGAGAGAGCTCAGGCAAGAGCTGAGTTGTTAACCCCCTCGCTACCAGAGCAGCAGAAAACCCCCTAAACCATAACAGTTTGCCAGAAGAAAATTATGGCTATTAGTAGACAATGCATTAACAGATCCTACCCAGTGTATTCACCCACCTTTATCTCTCTCTGAGTTTTTCAATAATTCTTGATTCCATCCATGTTTTCATGCATGCAATGATCTTCAAAATGTGTTTATTTTGATAAAAGATATTATTGTAGTTGGTCTATGTTATCTCCTTTCCTTCCTAGAGTACTAACATGGAAGAGGACAAAGTTTATTGGAAAATTATCTGGGGATGAGACTCAGAGAGGGATTCATCTTTCCTTGCATTATATGTCTACAATGTAGAAATCTGCAGCTCATCTTCTTGATCTGAACAACCTTGAAATGAATTACTCTGAATCCTCACATATTATCTGTTTTAGAGACTGCTTCAGAATAGTGAAGCTTTTTCTTAACCATGCTTATTTCTCTCCATTGATTACACAAGGATGCTTTGTAAGTGAGTAGTTCAGATAAAGTTGTTTGTAACTTATATCTGATTAGGTAAATCCTTATTTGAAGTAGCTTCTTTTATCTTTTTCATGTCGTATATCACAATGGCCTGAGACCAGAGAAGTAAGATCATTTAATTCAAGACTCAGAGATATCAGACTAAGAGCTATCAGTATTAAGTAATTTTACTTCAAATCAGTAGTATATGAACTAACCAGTTCTTTGCCATATTACAGTCGTAAGAGTGTAACCTATTCAATTATTATAATAATTTCCTGACTGCCTGGAGGAGTTCTTTTGGAGTTTTCTACCCCAATGGTTCTCTTATTTTAGGCAATGCACAAATTGTCACAAGTTTCAGACAATTCAGCTAATCTGGGACAACACAGAAAATACAAAGAAGATGGGAAATTCGTTCTAGGGAATGACAGAGACAGATAAAGCCAATCATGAAACATTAACAATAATGCAAGGCCAAGTAACATTAAGAGTAGCACAACATTTAAAACAGTAACTATTAGCTTTAAAGGAGAGAATTTATTAGATCTCCACCTCTAAATCCCTGGTCTGAATCCAGGTCTAACAAGACTGACCAAATGTCACTCCAATTACACGGCAATAAAAGTTCCAGAGTAAAATGAATTCCACAGTCTGAACTAAGCTTCAAGTGGGCATTTGTCTTCATTATGAGCCTAGCATATATTTGGCACAGCCTGAACTCCTGTCTTCAGAGGAACTTCATAAGTTAATGACCAGGAAGATTGAAATTTTGCCTAGCCCTGGTACCATGTATCCAGGACTGGGGCAGGGGATAGAGAAAAAGACCTCAACTTCAACATCCATTCCTCTCCCTTCTTCATGTGCAAAGTGGGTTTACTTCTTGTGGATCTTTCAGTTGCTTAAAAACTGTACCAAACCAAAAAACCCAAACAAAACCAAGCAAATCCTACAAAACACCAAGCTGATAAATTTCCTCTCTTTCCACCACTACTGTCCTTTCCCCTCCACTCCCTTTCTCATCAACGTTACTCAAGAGCACTGGCAAAAAGATTCAGAAGTTTTAAATTTGTATTGTTTTTTTCATTTTGCAGTCTTCCATCTTCTAGCTGTGAAAATTGCTGGTGGAAAAAAACAATAAAAAATAAGGAGAAGATTTAAATATTTCAGGATCAGATATGAAAAAGTCTTTCTTCTCTACTACCAAATTCCTTTTTTCCTATCAGAAAGACTTTCAAACTTTTCTTGAGAGATGCAAAATAGGAAGTACATTGTTCTGTAGCATAGATTTTGAATTTCCTTCTATTTCTCATTCTAGACTTTCTTTTTCTTTAATAATTTGATTTTCTGATGGACAGAACAAAAACAATTTAGTCTTCTATTCACATTCTCCCCATGCATGTCTTAGAACAAATGATTCACATCATCTAAGGATTTGCTGATGCTGTATATCTGGAAAGAAACATTAGTATTGTAAGGAAGAGTAATAGCTTGCTTAGGACTTTGACAATTTGAAACAAGGAGGGAGCTGATTAGGCAGTGATTTGAAAACGTTTGAAATGATAGTACTAGCATGATCCCAGTTTCCTCACCCTCTCCCCCCCGATTTTGACAGTTGTATGGAGGAGGGTGAATAGAGACATTAATGTAGAATCATTGGTGATAGAGTTGAACAGTGTTCCTTGTCCAGGACAAGAGCAATGCCAAAACCTAATAATTATTAAGTGCACTGTGAATTTAAAGCAACTCAGCTGAGCATGGTTTTATTACCACATATATGTATGAGTAGAACAGCGGATGTTTATTTTCTCCTCATTGTTTGAACTGATCTTTGTGTCTAAATTCTACCTTCCAGAGTGTGTATTATTTTAAAATTAATTTAATCCTACACCTTGAGCAAATCATGGTATTAGTAGGATGGTCAGAATGGAAGGAGCATTCATCTTCTGAGAGAAAACTGAAGGAATTTCTTTTCTTGAAGCAAGCACAATAAAAGCTGATATGGAATAGAAAGGGAAAGAGGAAAAGCAGCTACTTGAGCTAAAGGTAATTTTAACATTGAATAAATCAGTACAAATGACCATGAATAAATTATATTTAGTCCATTAATAGTGTTTTATCCACTGGGATCAAGAAACCTTTCCAGAGAAACTCTCCTATAAAAACATTGGGGGAAAAATAATACCTAGTTTTAAAAATGATTGCTCTAAGCTTAAAACAATGGTTACAAGCAGCAGACATGGGTCTGGATGGACAAGGACACCTATTCTACTTTGTAGATTTGGGTTAGCGTGACGCCTTAAATAAATACAGTCAGATCTCCCATACCGTGGTACTGTAGTCTTGTTCATCTTCCGCAAAGCCCTACTTCCACACAGAATGGCAGCTCATTAATATGCAAATTTGTCCCTCACCCTCATACAGAGCCCCTGCACTGTTTCAGCACTGTGTTGCTGTGTATCGGTTGCTGTGGTAGCCATGCTGGGTCGGCGGGGGGGGGGAGTGGCGGAGCTGACACTGCGGCTGTGCAGGTTGATTTACATATTCATGACTGTCTAATTGAATATTCATGCATGCCAGGTCACGCATACACATTTGTGAAAAGGGGCCTCCGTAATCGCTGAAAAATCACACTGCTAAGATGTGAAGCTGCAATGTGGGGGGCACGAAGTGGAAGAGGGACGACTGTATTGCCTATATCTTTTATTAGTAATATTCAATTTCCAGATGAAAAACTAAAATTCTTAGAAATTGAAGCAGCAGAAATATCTAGACTTTTCTTGTAACAAGGTTCCAGTTTCTGATTCACTAAGGTGACCCAAGTGTGTTCAGACTATGACGTTAGCAAGCAGTAACCCCTCTTGACTCCTGATGGATTTTGAATAACATATTCTTAAGTCAACTCTCTCCATGCTCTGCAGCAACCCTGTCACAACCTAGCAAACAGCTCTGAGTCATTCTGCCAGCAGAGCACTTAGAATGAGTCGTTATTCGATGCTGAGATTTGCCACATGGCTAGATCATAAGTAACCTGCAAACTCCATTGACTTGTACTGTGAGTCAGAAGCCACTTACAGGATTTAAGAACACCTATATATTTAACTGCTTTCTTTTTACCACTTTCTCTTAGACAGCAAACAGAAGCCTTATTAAAAAGCCTTAAAATACTTTTTTTTTCTTAGGACAATTTATTTATTCTTCAGGCTGCCTCAGGTAGCCTGTAAACTCCCTTGCCAAAGACTCTCTCCCAAAGACTTGAAGAAATGATTCTGACATATTAGCATTTACAATGTTTGTCAGTTTGTTGTTTTAAAAAAGAAAAAAATTCTTCTTTTTATGGCTGAGCCTTTCACAGAATTGCTCAGGTTGGAAAGAATCACAGTGGGTCATCCAGTCCAATCTCCCTGATCAACAATTTACTCTTTTTTAATTTCTCTTTTTAATAATTCAGGTAAAATACCTTTTAAACTACCCAACCCTCTTGATTCTAGGAGAAAGTCAAACAAAAAAAAAAACAAATAAGAGGAACATGAACAAATAAATGTGGATAGAGTAATGATATGGTAGTAAGGAGAAAGAGTTCTACCACTGATCTTTTATCTCTAACTGAATAGAGCTAAACATCAAAATATTTCTTCACACTGGAAACTAACTGTTGTGACTTATTTGTAGACAGCAAAATATAAAAAGATTCTCACAAGGGTTCTCCCAGATGACTGGAGGAAATCAGCAGAGTTAAAAATAATGCCATGTACCTTTTGAATTTCCTTAAGAGTGACAACTCTGTGACTGAAAGGTGGTAAAGACCACTAGAACACCTTCTCCTGTGGAAAGATGCATTTCCAAGACTTTGCTCTTCTATCTCTGTACATTGGGGGGTTTTCTGTACGATTTTTATTTTCTCCATTAATCCAGAAATATTCTTTTGCTGTCCTTATCACCGTTAAACTTGGCACCCAACTCACCAGGTGATGAAGATCTGAAAAATTTTCTCAGATAACTAGATTTCATGATTTTACTGGTTTTATGTTGCTGCTTCTTAATAATAAATACTATGTTTTGTTTTACAAGGGATTTAGGGCAGCATCTGTCTTATGTTGGTGCTCATACAGTGTCAATCCATTGTTATCATAATAAAAAAATTATACTTTCATTAAAATTATAGTAATCAAGTGTTCTGATACCTTTATGGGATATGTATTCTTAAGGAGCCAGTCTGGCCGCTTTCGTTTATTTTATTGAAACTAACAATATACAATAATAAACCATCCCAATTTCTTGTGCCTCTTCTACTTCAGATTTGTTATATGACACCTTTTGCCCTACAACTAATTTGAAAATTTATATATACTTTTCCAAGGAACTTAATTCCAAGAAATGCATCAAGTCAGTGTATTTCTTAATTTATTTGGGTCCTTGTAAAGTTTCATCTGATAGACATAAAACTGTAAGATGATAGCATTGAAATGCAAGTCACAAGCTTCAATTAGGTACAATCAGAAATCATGCGGTGACTTCATTAAGTATCATTAAGAATGATCAAAATATTGCTCTTAGGAAAAATACATCAAAAGCATGCATTTACACATTGATTAAACAGGATCTGCAATTTCTAAAATCTGGTACGAGAAAAAAGAATGTAGTAAATTAAGTGCTCATGCCCTACTTAGCAACAAGGGACTGCTTAGCAACCAACAAAGTGAAAAATAATGAATATGGCAGTGTACAAACTCTCAGCCCCCTTCAAAATGGAAGTATTGGGCAGCCGTAACAGAAACTGGAATGAAAATATATATAAAAAAAGGGAAGATTTCCCTTGTCTCAATAAATTTCACTCAAATAAAGGTTGGTTAATGTGGCTTAAGAGAGAACCAGCTGCCAAACATAAGTGATGGAATATGTGTTAAAAGTCACAATTACCCAGTCAGATGATCCTCTAGTCCTTCTAGATCCTCTGTTACACATCCACCAGCTATTTTTGCCCAGGTGTGGGTTCAATGTTAACAGGTTCACATGTTCACAGGTTCCTGAGTTGGAAGGGAC
>WEKX01026049.1:7536-134581 GCA_013390025.1 Pitta sordida
GCTGCTGCGGCTGCTGCGGAGGGGAGGCGGCGGCGGCGCCCGAGAAGGAGCCCCTGCTCAGGTGAGAGCCCGGCCGGGGGGATGCTCCCGCCCCGCTGTCCCCGTCCCCAGCCCCGCTCCCGGTGCTGTCACAGCCGCTGGAGCTGGACATCCCCCCGCCCGAGCGCTCGGGGCTCCGCAGGGATCTTCCGCCGGCGGGAAGAAGCAGCTTCCCGAGCCCTTTCCGCCCGGGCTGGCTGCTGCAGGGGCTGATTCCTTCTGCCATGTCCCCCGGAATGCTGCCCGGGGAAGGTTCAGGGAGGGAATCGAGAGCGGCACCTCTTCGGTGCTCGCCGTGCTCCCCGTCCGTAGCGATGGCCCAGCCCTTGTGTTTCCATAGAGGGGTGGGATTTCAATAGAGGAGGACGAGGCACTGAACAAAAGGAGAGTCTCCCGGTCTGCACGGAGGGGGTCAGGTCCCACCGTCAGGCAGCTTTGTGCTGTACAGAGCTCTATTCCCGGGTCGGGATCACAGAATCACAGCATGGTTTGGGTTGGAAGGGACCTTAAACATCATCTCCTTCCATCCCTTGTCATGGGCAGGGACACCTCCCACTGTGCCAGGTTGCTCCAACCTGGCCTTGGACACTTCCAGGGATGGGGCAGCCACAGCTTCTCTGGGCAACCTGTGCCAGGGCCTCCCCACCCTCCCAGGGAAGAATTTCTTCCTAACAGCTAATCTAAATTTTTCCTCTTTTAGTTTAAAACCATTCCCCCTTGTCCTGTCACTATCTGACCATGTCAAAACTCGCTCTCCCTTTTTTTCCTGAGCCCTCCTTGCCCGGCTCCCAGCCGCGATCCCGGCACCCCCGAGGCCGGCAGTGGGGATGCCAGCCCTGGGATGGGGCAGGGACTGTGCCTTCCCTGCGTCATCAGTGCGACAGAGGCATTTCCAGGGGAGCGTGGGGTGTCCTACATAGGTGTCAGGTTATAGCAGAGATGGTGACAGGGCTTGAAACGTCCTGATTTCGCGCCGTTAAAGCAGTTCCCTAAATAATAACCAGATAATCCCGAGCATGAGGTCTGCAGCCCAGGAAATTGGCATTAACCTACCGGGACCTGAGGCTCCTCCTGCTGCCCTGTGGCCACAGTGGCTGTCCCTCACCTGGCACCTTTCTTTAGTAACACGCCTTCCAGCGATCCAATTAATGCTGGCTATAAGCAGGAAAGCCTCTATAAATTCTGGGAATTTGAAAGGCACCTGCTGTGTGCCTGCATAATTAATCTAACAGCCTAATCACTGGCTTGTCCCTTCTCAGGAGGCTTTGGGGTGCTATTTCATAGCAGGGATCTTGCAATAGCTTGCTGGCTGTATTTTTATTTTTATTGCAGCTTTGTTTAAAATGAATTGGTTGCTTGAGGTTTCTGATCTTTTAGCTGGGTTTTAGGTTTGGGGAGCTGGTGTTGCAAAGCATCCAGGCTGTCCCTAGGTGTGTGATGGGGGGTTTGGCTTGGATGGTGTACTCTGGATAAAAATAAACAGAATATTTGAGCTCCAAATTCCCAGAGGAGTTTAGCATGGACTGAAAGTGCCCTGGAGAAGAAATCTGTTGATGAAGCATCAGTGCTCACCATCTTCTGGATAAAATCCAGAGTGTGAAATGGCCTGAGTCCCTTGGGGTCCCACAGAGATTCCTGTAACCTTCAAGGCAGCTGCCATTCATGCGTTCCCTTGTGCCCTCCCATTTCTTCCTTTTCAGTGTTGCTTAGAAGAGTTGTTGGCAGAGGTTTCCGTGCCTGCATGGATGTGCTGACTGCTGGGCACTGCCCACACCCGTTACAGGCTGCTGGATTCTCCATGGGGCGATTTGGAAATGGAGATGCACTGGGGAGTGCCTGGCGAGCTGTAAGGAGGGAGGGGCTCGGGCAGGCTCAGGTGTGGGAGTGTTATTGCCACATAGTGATGCTTTGAGTCAGTCAGACTTTAAGAGTCCTGGTAAATCCCTGAGTGGGAAGAAGCCTGTTGCAGGCAGGATGGGACTGAACTCGTGCTGATGGTACAGCTGGCTCCTGAGTGATCCCTTCCAGGCTGGGATTGTGTCTGCTCCGTCTGAAAAGCAGTTTGGGTGAAGCTGTGCTGGCTCTGGTTGAGCTGTGCCATCCACACCATCTAAGTTACCCTCGTCTGCTTGTTTTTAATGAGAGATTACAAGAGAGATTATCTTTTCCCTTATTACCTGTTGCTCAGGTTTTCGGTTTGTTGAAAGTCTAATTAACCTTCCTGCAGGAATGCTGATGGGAATTATTTTTTTTCCTATTTCATCTGTGTGCTGGAGCTCCTCTTAGCATCTTTTTATGGCTTGGTGCCATGGCGCCCACAGTGTTACTGAGGTTTCATGGATGGGTTCCTTTTGAAAGGAGTGGGCCTTGGGTAGGAAACAAAATAAACAGTGAGTTGTTCTAACAAGAAGTGAGCAGGGATTGCCACAGGGTGGCTGAGGAGGCTGTTGGGGAAAGCCAAAAATAGTTTTCCACTTGTACTGTTCTGCTTAAGTGCCTGGACATCCTGATTTACACAGCCTATGGAAATGCCCTGCTAAAAGTTCTCCTGGCAGAAGTTAGTAACCTTATTAAAAAAATGGACATCCCAATAGCAACATAAACCCATAAAACACAGAACTGCTCCCTGTGCAGAGAAAAGCTCCCTGCCTTGGTGGGAACAGCCTTCCCAGAAGACAACGCTCTGCTTTGCTGGCTGGTAACCAAATAAATGGGCTGAGGGCATTTCCAACCCCAAATAAAGATGGGGCTAAGCGTCCTTTCTGTGCCTTGGCTGTCCTTGTGCTCAGCACATCGCTGTACCTCTGAGGTAGAAGCTGCTGAGGTGGGGGCACATTTGGGGATTGCCTGTTTGGTGTGGTGGGGAGAAAACAGAGCTGCAGGGTCCCACAGAAATGTAGCTGTGGGTGTGGGACCTCCAGAGACAATCCAGAGTCCAGCCCCTGCTCAAGCAGGTTCAGCTGGAACAGGTCATCGGAGTGGTTTGGGTTGGAAGGGACCTTAAAGATCTTCCAGCTCCAAACCCCTGCCTGGGCAGGGATGCCACCCATAAGGTGGGAAGGCAGGCAGCTGTGGGAGCAATGGGAAGATGCCACCTTCCCTGCTGGCAGGTGAATGCTTACAGTTCTTCCACTCTTCCACTCTGAGTGCTCAAAGTGTCCTTAGCAAATTCATGTGTCTCATGCCTTTCGTGGCAGCACTGCCTGGTTTGAACCATTGCTTGTGTGGTCAGGATGTTTGCTGAGGTAAGGAACTGCCTGTCTTCCCATTCCCCAGTGCCCTTCTTCCTGCCCTCTCCCAGGCAGGACACTGGGCTGAGAGGGGCTGCCACAGCCGTGGGCAGCACTTTTCCCTGGGAAGGCCCAAGGAGGCGGGATGGTGCTAAAACTGCCTGGCCTCTGCCCTTCTCTGCAGTAACAACAACCCCTACGCCTCCTTCGGAGCCACGCTGGCGCGGGATGAGGAGCAGAACCTCTGGAGCACCCCGCACGACGTGACCCACACGGAGGCGGACGACGACCGGGTGCTGTACAACATGATCGTGGTCAGGAACCAGTTGGACAAGGACTCGGAGGTGAGGCAGCGCCGGTCCTCACTCTCAGCCTTGCTCTGGGCTGAGGCTCTGTGCTGCCATCCCACATTTTGGGCTCAGTGCTTCCATCCCACACTTCAGCAGCACCTCTGTTTAAGCTCCCATTAATCCCAGAATCACAGAATGGTTTGGGCTGGAATGGACCCTATAACACATCTTGTTCTAAACCCTCTGCTGTGGGCAGGGACACCTTCCACTACACAAGGGAGATGCCACAGCTTCTATGGGTGACCTGTGTCAGGGCCTCCCCACCCTCACAGGGAAGAATTTCTTCCCAATATACAATCTAAATTTACCCTCTTTAGTTAGAAGCCATTCTCTCATCCTGTCACTCCAGGCCCTTGGAAATAGTGTTGCCCCATCTTTCCTATAGGCTCCCTCAGGTCCTAGAAGGTCACAATTAGGTCACCTCGAAGTCTTCTCTTCTCCAGGCTGAATGATCCCAATTCTCCCAGCCTTTCCTCATAGGAGAGGAGCTCCAGCCCTCTGATCAACTTGGTGGCCTCCTCTGGATTTGCTCCAATAGGTCGATGTCCTTCCTTCAATTAAGCTGCTGTAAAGACCCCAGAGTGCCCCAGCATGGGTCATGTAGGTATTGGGTCCTCCTCTCTGTTCCATCACCCTCCAGATTATGTCCTGGCCTGGATGGATCTGTGGCCATCTCATCCGTGGGAAGCTCGAGAGTGTCTCTGTCAGGAAGAGCCACTCTGAGATGTGGTTCTTTCCTCATCTCCATGGTACCCGAAGGCTCATCTCCCTCTCTTTTGAGAATCATTGTGTTCTCCTTGTCTTGGATATTTTGTGCCCTCCCAGGGCATTATCCTATTGAGCATATATTGCCTCCACAATCTTTTGTCCCCCTCACTCCAGATCCCCTTCACTGGATATCTGTTTCTGGACATCTTTGATCAGCCAGAACCAAAGGTTATATTCCTTCCATGGAAGAGTGAGGGAACACAGCAGGTGACCCTTGAAAACCAAGGAAATCTGAAGGCTGGATATGGGTCTGTGGGAAAGGACACAGGGTAGGCTTGAGCTGGAAACCAAGGACAAAGGGACTTCTTGGGGAAGGAAACTGAAAGGAGGAATGGAACAGACAAAAAGGAAAAGAAAATGGGAAGAACATGAGGAAGATGTTTTACAGTGGACAGGAAGCATTTGTTTCACCTCTATCAGGAAGCAGGGAGATCTCCAGAGAGGTTTCCCAGGCATTCATTGTCCCGAGAACACGCACGGGAATGAAGCCCTGCAAAGACCTCAACCACCAAACATGTTCTGGAGGCGCTGGGACCTGCAGCCCAATTTGCCAGTTTCGCAGGCTGCTTGTTTGGTGCAGTATCCCCTCAGTTTGTCCTTCCCATGGCCAGAGGGGTGTTATCCCTGCCGGCAGTGGCCGTGCCCGGAGCTGAGCTGCTGCACTAGTGACATGCCACATTCAATACTCCTTCAGTGGGTTGTGCACAATTATTGGGCAGCGGGAGCTGGCACAGCTCCTGTGTGGAAGGGAGAAATCATCGCTGTTACATAAAGGCTGTTTTGCAGCCCTGATTTCCTTCGCTAAGGCTCTTCAGCGCAAAGGAGATTTCTGTGGCCTGATTAGGAGCAGGCTGTACCAAACTGTGACACATTTTCCCCCTTTCTGGTTGCTTTTATGACTCCGGAATGTTTGCAGGGAAGCTTGGAGGCTTCACATTTGGTATGAACACAATCCCACTTCACACAAGAGTCTGCAAGGGTGTAACTCTTCCTCCTGGAGTAGTCCCCTGGAACCAAAAGCTAGCTCAGCTTCCACAAGAAGCCTTAAACTCCGGAGAGATCAAAAGTACAGTTTCTTAAATGTTAAATGAGATAATGCAATCCTTGTATACAGTTGGCCAGAATCCCCATTTAATGCTGGGGTTTATTTATTTATTTAACTGTAGCATTTACAACACACATGCTTTTGTAATGTTTTCCTGCAGCATGTGACCTTTACAGCTCCAGCTGAAGACATCCCCTTCCCTCCCCACTGCTGTTCTCTCTGCCATGTGATTGCTTGTCTTGGAGAAGACAGGGAGCTTCATCCCTCCCAGACTGGCTGAAGGAAACGAGGATAGTGACTCCATTTAGGGGGCTGCACCAGCCCTGCATTGTTGCAGAGCTGGCTGTACTTCAGAGCAGCACTGAAGCTCCTGACTTCACCTCCCGCCCATTTAAACAGCCTTTTAGCTTGGTCTAGGGCTCATGATGGGACAGGCCTCCTGAAAACTAGTATTGTTTGTAAAAGTGGCCAAGCTGCTAAAGAAAAAGTCTCCTTTGGCATGAGAGCATTGTGTGTCAGCCTTGTTCTGGTTGCAGAGGAGAGCATCAGCTATGGGTGAGCAGGAGAGTGTTCCTGTGCCCACCTGTCCTAAATCCCACCCTTGCTCCCTGCCTTCAGTGGGTTTTTAGGGGTTCAGAGGGGTTTCAGTGGCTCTGCACAGTCCCTGTGCCTGCCAGTGAAAAAGGAAAGCCCAAAACTTCCTCCACAACAAAGGTGGGAACACACACCTTGTTTTTTTGAGCAGTGCAATGAACCAAAAGCCTGAGGACGTACTTGGTGGCATGACCTAGATATTAGGGTAGTGTGTTATAGGTAGGATGGTGTGTTGGTAGCAGNGTTTTTTGAGCAGTGCAATGAATCAAAAGCCTGAGGAGTACAACATCAGGTCAACTTTGGGGAAAGCCAACACATGATACATTTGATTTGAGTTAAGGCACGTTGCCCTTTGCAGCTCGGGGTTTTTCGCTGCTCTGCTGCTTCCTTTTTACAGCTGGGGAAACCAAGGCACCACATACAAGCCCAGCAGGCTGCTGCAGTTTCCTGGGTGGCAGGACAGGGAGGGACTTGGCCAGCAAAACCAACATTCCTGCGTTCGGCCCTGAGTGCCAAAAATCTCTCCTTACTCCAGTAAGCGTTTTCAAACTAGGCCACGTTGCAGTGCCCTCGCCTCCTAATGAGACTTCAGCCCCGGCAACGAGAAAAAAAATATCTCTAATTGCAGAACAGCCCTGGGAAGCAAAAGCCATAATCTGCTTTGGGGGCTGCTCTGTTCCCAGAGTCCCCAGGGAGAGCGTTTGGATGCTGCAGGAGAGGGGATGGAGGAACAGTTTCTTTGTGCAGTGCACAAGTGTTATGAAACCCTAGGTCCTTTTCTTCCTGTGGTTAAAACTGACTGAAAGGAGAACTACTCCCAATAGTTCTGCTTCTTCATTTAACAAAGACATTTTGGAGTGCAGTGTGCTCACTGTTCGCTTCGCCATTCCCTGCCTTTATCTCAGGGATTTCCTAGCACAGGATGTTGGAAGGATCCCAAAGAGCAGGTCATGTGTGCTTTATCTGCATGGCCCCATCCCAGCAGTGTTGGTGTCCTCCCTTGGGGGTCAGTTCCTTGCCCTTGCCATGGGGCTGGACCCACTCCTGATCTCTGTGAAGCCATTTCTTCCCCCTGCCCCTTTTGACTGCCCTGCTCTGAGAAATTTGGCAGCTCCAGCCCAAACTTGGTGTGTCTTTGGAGATCAGAGCTGTCATCAAGGCTTTTGAAGGCTGGGGTCAGTGTTTTAAATGCAGGATAAATGTTGGGTTTTTTCCCTGCTCCTGCTCTGCAGCATCATTGAGCCAGTTGTGGTGCAAAGTAAATCCCAAATCAGGAGGTGAAATGAGCAGCAAGAGCTGCTCTGGGGTTGTTGGGGGGCTCGTGTGTGTGGCAGGGCAGATGGGCCTCTCCATGAGCCCCAGTCTGTGGTGGCCCTGGTGCCTCCATGTCCTCTGGTGGGGTTACCTGGCACAGCTGGGGCTGTGCATCAACATTGGCTTCACACATGTGCCACAGGTCTGTGAACAGAAGCTAAAGGTGGGATTTTTGCATCATGACTGAGGGGGAAAAAAACCTTGTTCTTATGGCTTGCTGTGAATGCAGTGTTTCTTTCTTCTTTTGGCTTATTCCCTTGGAGAAAGTGGGATCATAAACCCCACTGTCAAAGACAATCCCCCAGCCTACATCCCTGCTGGGGGCCTGGGTAGCAGAGCAAGGCATGATCCTCCTGAAAAGCCCATTAATGAGCTGACAAGGCCTATTTTTCTTCTTCCTCCTGCTCTCCTACAGGATTATTCTGTTTTAAACAGGTTACAGAGAAGGTCAGTATTGTGACAAGCTGTTGCTGGGACATGGAGAGGTGATGGGATTTATCCAGGACTGGGGATGCCGTCTGGGGAGCCCACAACTGACCCTCTTAATGCCTGCATGCCTCTCTTAAAATGAATCCAATTTAAGCTTGTGCTAAGCTGAGATCTTAGTTGATGGATCTATAGTTTGTGTTTGCCCAACTGCTTCCAGTGGAGCCAGAGCAGGAGCAGTCCTGGACTGGGATTGTGCAGTCTTTCCCTGATAACTCTATTTTGTCCTCATTTTCAGAATAACTCTTGAACAGAGCTGTTTCCCCAATTGCTTTTAAGGAAACAAAGGAAACAGCTTTGGTGGAGGATTGCTTTGGCATTATGAAGAAAGCTCCCCAGTAATTAGTGAATTTTCATGTGATCAAGGATGAGAATTTGGGACAGTCTTGCCTGTTCCCTTGGCACTTTTTTTTCCCAGAGCTCTGAGTTATGTGCCAGCCTGGCTTATTTCATGCCATTTGGCATTTGCAGATTCAGTGTCTAGGGAAGTTTTCCAGGTAAATGTTTGAGGGGCTGAGCACTTGGAGAAGGGAGGCAGCGGGTTTTCCCTTCTGCTCCTGGGATATTCTTGACTCATACATGCAGGGTTTTCTCCAGCCCCCACTGGTATGTGTTGTGTGCCCTGCTCTGTAGGTTTAAAAGGGCAAAATTGGTTGCAAAACACAGAGCTGGGAACTGCAACCTGCTCTGCTCTCCCGTGGTTAATTCAGATTTTGGCAGAAGGGTGATTTCCGTGAAGGAACTGCTTCTGAATGCTTCACTGGGGTGTCCCAGACCCATGGAAACGCCATGAGGTTTGGTGCAGGCCAGGCTCCCGCTGTGTGTGCCAGAAGCCTCCTCACCACCCCAGAAGTGACACTGAACTTTCCAAGGCGCTGTGGGTGAGGAGTTTGGTGTGAAGCCCCAGCTGCCCCGTGGTGCTGAGCAGCCTCAGCCTCGTGATGCCACCTGGTCCCTCTGAAACGCTCCCTCCACACATCAGGCCCTGGTGACTCATGGATGTGTGTGGGGAACTCCCTCACAAAGCCTCTGATGTTGCCCACGCCTGTGCACACGTGGGACAAGCTTTGCCCTTCCCCTGCCGTGTAGTTCAAGGGAGATGCTTTGTAGAATGATTTTGGGGATGGAGTGGTGCTCTTATTTTCCTCATTAAAGCCACGCAGAGGACAGCCCACAGCAGGTAGGGTGTCTCTGCTGCAAGGAATTGCCTGGGAAAACCCAGTGGTTTCTGAGACTGAGGGAGAGCAGGGCACGAGTCCCTTTGTGAGCTCAGCCCTCACCCTGATAATCTCTGCTTCTCTAGTTGCTCCTCCTTGACTGGCACCATGTGCTGCATCCTCCCCCCAGCTTTCTCTACAGAAATATAAATAAATTCAGCTCCATGCTCAGGCAAAAGAAATCCCACTGGAACAGGAGGTCCCTGGCAGGCACCAGCACTGGGCATTGTTTTCTGTACTGAAGCTGTTCCTTTGCACACTCCCCAAATTCTTCATTGACAGGACACTGTTAGAGCTCCCCTGCGACTGAATATGCACCGTGTTTATTCACTTCCATAACACAACTCAGTGACTACAACGTACAAGAAAGCCATAACCTAGATTCCCTTAAAACAAAAATAGACAAGGGAAAGCACACTGCTGTTAATCCAGAGAAAATCAGGAGCAGCTTCCCTGCATGCTAAGCACTGGCTCACTACCACGGGGGTAAATCCCTGCTGCTGCCGGGTGCCAGCAAGGCACATTTTTGGGAAGGGGAGCATCTTTCCCACCCCCCTCCCCAGCTCTCTAATTCCACAGTGTGAGCACGGCTGGGATCACAGTGGCTGTCTGGATCGATTGTCTGCATTAAAGCGCTGGTTTATCTCTGCAGGAGGACAGGGACTCGCAGCCTATTCCCCCACCAGCGTGCCCACACTGGTTTCCTCTCCTTTCTGCCCGAGCCATGGGGTCACGGGCGGGCTGAGGCGTTTCCAAGGAATCCCTGCTGGCGGGCACCAAGGCAGCTTTTTAGTCTCTGTCTGAAAACTTCCAAGTTTACAATAAACTTCCCACAAAGCTTTAACACAGGAAAACCCCCCCTTTTCTTTACCACCGAGGGGAGCTCAGTTCGTGGCCATGAGCTGGGAGAGGAGTCTTGGCTCTGCCTCATGTCCCTGGTGAAAGGCTGAAGTGCCATCCTGGTGCCTTGTGCTGGCAGCCAGGTGCCCTCCTGTGCAAACAGTAAAGCTGTTTTCAAGTGCCACTGCAGTCCAGGGGAAATGTGCCTCTGGCTCGTGGCGAAGAGCAGCACAAAGCTAAAACCCAAGGATTTTGCTCTCTGGGAATGAGTGGCTGCAGGCAGAGCTGGTTTCCCCTGCTCTCCTGACCTGAAGTCACCAGTGTCTTAACCCCGCCGGCTGCTTTTTCCAAAGTATAATCTCCAAGGGCTTCCTGCAGCTAAACAGGAAAACAAGCTTGGCTTTTAATTCTCTGCTGTCGTGGCATGTCAGCCAGGTTCAGGGAAAAAACACGAAGGAACCTCCAACTCTGTATGGGATCAAGTCAACTCTTTAGGGCACCAGGTATCAGCAAACAGTGGGATTTCTAACACACAGCTGACCTTTGTGGGTGTTGTTTATCCTCTCTGATCCCAGTGTGTTGTGTAGGAAACTCTCAGGGTGACAGCAGAGATTAACACCTGTTTATTCTACAAGAGTCCATCTAGGTAATCTGTTGCTGAGAAGTGAGATTAATTAAGGTTGTTGATGCAAGGAAACCATCAGGGTGATGCTGTGACACGCTGTGGTGCTGTTTCTAAAAATGCACCCTTTGCAGTGCATTGATTAAACTCAGCTAGGAAAAGTGCTCCTGGATTCCTTGCAGGAGACACAGGAATCACAGAATCATTTCTGTTGGAAAAGCTGTCTAAGGTCATCAAGTCCAACCATTAACCCAGCACTGCCAAGCCCACCACTAAGCTTGTGCAGATGTGCTTAAATGTGCTGGTGTGACTCTAATAAATAACCTCAGACCTTTCCCTCTTGGACGGTGTCCCATTGAGCTGGAGGTCCAGGGCAGGGGTTTCAGCCGGGCAGTGAACTGCAGCAACTGGGATCCACTCAGGGTTATTATGTCAGAAGACTCCAGTTCTGCCCTCAACCATCCACGTGCACCCCTGTTCTCTTTGGAAAAAGGGTACCATCATATGTTTTCTAGTTTTCCAGTACTTTTGAGCACCTGCCTACTCAGTTCAGTGGCAAACAGTTTGCAGAGGCCCCTGTATGTGTGACCATGCTGAGAGAAGTAACTTTTTCCCAAACCTCTAGTTTCCTATGGGCTGTAAGAAAATGTGCCATGCAGTTTAACTACAGGGATATGAAAATAAAGTGTTTCAATGGTTTACAGAAGGTCTTTATTCACACCTGGTTGTGGCTTCTCAAGCTTTAAAGGCCAAATAAAGTATTTTCATGGGCTCAGATCTGGGGTAAAGGGCTTTGGACCAGAGAGACTCAAGTCTCTCAGCTGAGCTACATTTGGAAGTTCATGTTGTTCCACAGGGGCAACAACATCCTGGCCATCAGCCTTTGTACCTCGTGCCTACATTAACAGTGCAATTTTGCCTCTGTTCCTAGAAGCTGAAATTCCTTGAAAAGCAGCAGGTTCAAAGGACTGAGTGTCTCTTATCCCTTTGCTTTGCAGGAATGGCAAAAGCTCAACTATGACATTTACACCCTACGGCAGACCCGAAAGGAAGTGAGAAACAGGTGGAAACACATCCTGGAGGATTTAGGTAAGTTGGGGGACATGAGGATGTAATTTCTGTGGCACCAGATGAGGGGTCCCACCATGGTTGAGGATGGGAATGACTCCACAAAATGATGCTGGTGAAATGGAGGGGGATTAAAGGAGGTTGGTGAGTGATGCCATCAGATGTCCCACATGGCACCTGAGAGCCCGTGGGAGGCTCCCCAGGGCTGGGAGGAGCCGGGAACTCCGTGTTTGCAGGCACGTCGAAGAGCCCATGAACCACGAGCACCTTCCAGGCCCATAATAACATACACTGTCATCCATTTCAAGCTTCCTTGTGGAAACTTTGCAGTGGGAGTTCACCCTGCGTTTTTCTGAACAAGATAGGCAGGAAGGAATGAATATTCCTTTCAGAAGGAACACAAGATACATCTATTTTCCTTCCTTAGCCTGTGGCAGCTGATCAGAGCTAAACCACTCACTTTGTTTGCTCCCAAATGAGTTTTAAGATATTCCTTCAGCAAATGGAATAGCTCTGCAGAGTCTCTCCTACTCCTGCTGTTTCCAAGCTCACAGTGAGCTTCCCCCACCTGTCCTGTGGAGAAAGTGGTGGTGGTTGTGACGGGGTTTTCCCACATGTTGGCACACAGCATGTGACATTTGGGATGTGCCGTTCCGGCACAGCAGCTGGGTGACTTGCATCATGCTCTGGAGGTGGTTGGCAGCTGATGAGAGGAGGATGTGCAAGTCTGTCCAAGGATATCATCCCTGGGAGCCAGAGATGGATATCTCGGCTGCTCCGGCCCTACCTGCTCTTCTGGCATCTGGGTGGGAGGAACGTGATAAATCCATAACCAGGCATCAGCCTTCATCCTCCCCCAGGTGCTCACACAGCCTGTGCAGGCCAGACACGGGAGGGATCGCTTGACGTCCTTCCATCTGTTACTGCATATTGACAAAGGCTCTCTGCAAAGGTGAGGGAATCATTTGGTGAAGCCAGAGGTGCAACCAGGTGTGAAACCTGCTACCTTTTGTTATCTAGACCTCTGCTTTAATCATTAGACTGCTTGTACCCCAAAAGTGTTTCCATGTGAGACACGTCACCACCAGCCCCCTGGAGCTGAGCAAAGAGTTACTGGTGGCCATTACATTTAAAGATTCCCTGCATTCATCCTCCTCCCCCTTTCCTTCCCTGAATACCTTCCTATACAGGAACAATTAGCCATGCACTCATTACTGCTGTACCTTTTATCACTGTTACCCCCCAACAACATCCTGGTGTAGTCACTGGGGTGCTCAGGAAGCCCCACCAGCCCTGGAAGCTCTGGCAGCATCAGGAGCATGGAAGAGCCGAATCAGCACCCTGGGTGTGCATGTTTGTACACTTTTTCTCAGGAAAAGTAGCAACAAGTTGCTTGGTGTGCTTTTGTGGTTTTTTTTCTCTCCACGGGCAAGTTCGTACCTGCCCCAAGCTCAGACACAGAGCCTGCCTGGCTGTATGTATGAGGAAAAGGGGAATGAAGCTGCCCAGGGTGGGAGGGAAAATAAGGGCTGAGGGATGATCCTCACGTTTGACTTGTAACACATGTAACACATGTAACACATCTCTTGCCCAGGTTTCCAGAAGGAAGCGGACTCGCTCTTATCAGTGACCAAACTCAGCATCATCAGTGACTCTCAGAACATGAGCAAAGCCCGGGACATCTTGTTAAAACTCTCAGAAGAGACAAACATCTTCCCGACCACCTGGGAGCTTTCTGAGCGCTACCTCTTCGTGGTGGTGAGTGCTCCAAGCTTTCCTCACCATCATTCCCCGCTCTGCAAGTGAGCTCACGTGAAGGGAAGCAAGCAGGTGAACTGCACCAGAGGACCCTCAGACGCATGGTGGCATCTGGGACATCCTGTCAGATGTTGTACCAGTAGCTCGGTGGTTCAACTCCCTTGGAAGTGTCAGTGTTGTAGCACCATGAATGCCATACCCCACTGCAAGTTCCTTTAACCCTGTGCAACTGGATGCTCTCGCATCCTTTAATGAAGTGGGAAAAGATTAGACTTAATGCCTTGCTTAACCTGGGAGTGGCTGTGGAGGGAGGAGATACTAAGCTCTTAGAGAGCATCCAAAGGAGGGAATGAAGATGGGGAAGGGCCTTGAGGGGCAGTGTGTGAGGAGCGGCTGAGGGCACTTGGTGTGTTCAGCTGGAGAAGAGGAGACTGAGGGGAGTCCTCATTGCAGTGACACCTTCCTGGGGAGGGGCAGGCCCTGATCTCTGCTCTGTGGGGACCAGGGACAGGTTAGGTAACAGGTTTGACTAGATTAGATTAGGTAATAGGTGATAGGTTGGACTTGATGATCTCTATGGTCTTTTCCAACCTTACTGATTGTGTGATTCTGTGTGTGATTCTGTGACAGGAGCCAGGGAATGGCCTGGAGTTGTGTCAGGGGAGGGTTAGGTTGGATATTGGAAAGAGGTTCTTCCCCCAGAGGGTGGTTGGGCACTGAACGGGCTCCCCAGGGCAGTGGGCAGTGGGCACAGCACCAGGGCTGACAGGGCTCAAGAGGCATTTGGATGATCCTCTCAGGCCCATGGGGTGACTCTTGGGGATGGGCCTGTGCAGGGCCAGGAGTTGCCCTCAATGATCTGTGTGGATTCCTTCCAACTCGGCACATTCTGGGATTCTGTGCCCCCGACCACAGTGACCACAGCTCCTTTTCCTTGGCAGGACCGGCTCATAGCTCTGGACGCTGCAGATGAGTTCTTCAAGATGGCCAGCACGGTGTATCCCAAGAGACCCAGCGGGGACAGGGCGGACGAGAGCCAGAAGGCCCCGCCGTGCATCTCTGCCGTGGTGCCCTGAGGAATGTGCCTCACCGGTGTGACACAGACAGTGGGACCGGGCTCCTCTGCCGAGGGGTCGGCACAAGCAGTGCTGCTCCTTGTTCTCCTGCGGAGGAGCGAGTGTGCCGGCCGGAGCAGGGCACGGAGGGCAGCGAGCTGTGCCCCGCCGGGAGGGCACGGAAAGGCGGGTGCTGGCCCCAAGGTGCTCCCGAGCAGAGGGGAGTGAGAACTGCTGTAGAGTAGCCCCTGGTGGGGGACCAGTAGCCACGTAGTGCGTGTGATAAACTCGGGGAGGGGATCTGCCATGCAAGGCCTTGCTACAGTCACTGCAAAGGGTCAGATGCCTCTGGTTCCCAGTGCTGCCAGGAGATCCGCTTTTCCACCTTCCACTGGGACCTGCCACTGCCTCCTCTCTCGACCCTGCTAGCCAGGAGGACCAGTGAGAGAGGAAAAATACCTCAGTTACCTGCTGCTCCATCCTCCTGCTCACCGCCTAGCCCATGGCAGCCCCCCCCCGGCAGGTCCCAGGGGATCTGGGAAAGAGGCAGGAGCGGCATAGCTGGAGAGGAGTCAATGCCAGGCAGGAAAGCCTTGGAGCAGTGTCACAGGTGGGTGCTGTCCCCAGCCACGAGTGCTTTGGGCGTGTTTGTGTCAGGGGTGCTCAGCCTGGCATCATAAAAGGAGGTGGATTTTATGACGGTGCCAAGGTCAGAGCTGCTGAGAATTTGGCTTCTATAATATCCTCAGGTTGGTTGCCCAGCATCTCAATTAATTTCTGAAAGTTTTGATCTTAATTACCTAAAAAAATCCCACCACGAAGCTGCATGCACTGTCAATATAAAAATCCTCTACCAGCAGGGATGATACAATGAACATCCTTTATACCTTGGGGTTTTGTCTGATAACAAGCAATATTTTAAAACACTGTATTTGGTAATTTAAAAACAAGTGGAAGCTCTTAATTCGTTAACACAAATGATGCTAACTGGCCAGTTGAAAATGCTGGTTAAACAGGACTTCCCAAAGTAGCAAACCAGAGCTTTTATTTGTTTGTACCTACACTGTTCAAAAGATATAAACACATATATATTTATGAATTGTCTCTGTCAGTCTTCGTGGGGAACGTTTTTGTCAGCTCAGAATGCCATTGAATACTGAGTTTAATAAACAAAACATTGCAAAACCAGCCTTTCTTACTCTCTCTGTAACCCTATTCAGGTAGCAAATTTATCTTGACTGCTGATAACAAAAAGGTTGGGGTATTTGTAGAGCCTCTGCAAGCTGTTCTCCACACAGATTAAATTGCCTGTTGACTTACAAGAATTGGGTTGTTTGCCAGCCTAAGACCAAAGTCTTTGCAGGAGATGATGGGGATCAAATTTAATTTCAGTGGGATTTGGCATTTCCTACTGATTTCCCCCCCGCCCCCAGCAGAAGTTTTACTGCACTTTGGAAAACCTCCCGCGTTTTTTTATAGAAAATAAACTTCAGTGCACAACAAACCCAGGGTTCGATTTGAGGAACACTGTGCCAAAGTATGTGATGCCACCCAAAAGTCAGCCCTTGGCATGTCACCACTTTACATTACTACTTGTCTTTTAAAACCACCTGATGAGTTCTGAAATCTCAGGGGCAAAGAAGAGAGGTCCTGTTACTCTTGCTGCTTATTTTGGTGACAGAGGGCGACACAAAAGAGCTCCTTTGAAGGACCACCCCTTGCTGTCACTTCTGTTGTCAACAAAACACGTTTTGTTGTCCCCAAAGGGACAACAATCAGTATCTCTGAGTGAGTTCAGCTGCTGAAATAGGGCCCTATGCAGGGCAAGTGCTGAGTTTCTGAGCACAGCCACAGGGAGGAGCAGGAATTGGCAGCGGAGGTGCTCTCTCCTGCGCTCCGGGAGGAGGAACCAGACTCAGGAACTGATGGTCCAGGTTGGGTACTGGTCACAACAGGGACAGAGAAAGGTCTGTCAGTCCCAGCACTCAGATAAAACTGGGCGTAGGGCATCGTGAAAATACTGCAAAAACGGCCTCCTGATGGGCAGAAGGATGCAGAGCTGCTGAAAATGTGCAACTGGAAAAATTGCAGAAACCAGCAGAAATTGTTTCCATATAGATCCAAGTTCAAGTTTGCCACTCTGCCCATCTTAGTAGGAAATGCCCTGTGTTCTGTGCACTTGAGGCAGGAGACCAATAAACCATATTTCAATTAGCAAAACACAGAGTAATTTTCCTTTTCTAAATACCACAGAAATTACCAGGGAGATGCACAAGCTAAACGTTAGGTTTGCCCAGATTTGGGCTTCCTCTCCTGCCAGGAGAGGGAAAACACAGCTCAGCTTTTCTCCAAAAACCTTTTGTCTGTGTCTCGAGGGACAGCATGTGCTCACCACAAGGTTCAGGCACCACCCAGTTGCCCATTGGCACTGGGCTGCCATGCGGAGGCTCCTTGGTGATGCTTCTGGCTCCTGGGATTCATCCCCCAACACAGGGACAAGGTAACCCAAATTTAAGGTAATTTGATTTTCAAAGTTTGGCTTTCGAAGCCCAAACCTCTTGAGCCTCCCAGCCGAGCTCTGTCACACCTGTACAGGTGACTTGGGCATCCTGCAGGCCCCAGGTGCCACCTGCATGTGGCGATCCCAGTGCTGCCCAGGCCCGGGAATGTGCCTGGGAAGCAGCGGCTGTAGGAGAGCCCCGCGAACGCCAGATGCCACTGTTCCCTCAGCCGTGCTCCGGGAAATCCTGTTCACAATGCAGCGGGAGTTTTCCCAGCCCTTTCCTACACGCACCGGGTCTCTGGAGCCCGCAAGCACTGGCTTAGCTGTGAAAGGTTGGGGTTTAGACATCAATGGTAACTCTGGAGATAGTGGTGAGCCCATCTCTTTGAAAGGTCCGCAGGGCCAGGGCCTCTGCTCCCTCTTAAAAGTGCCATTGGCCCGAGGCTGCCTGCTGCAGGAATTAGCATGTTCACTGAGAACATTTGTTTTTCAAAGTAGAGGGTGACTTTGGCATCCGAAGGATTCCAAAGGATACCAAGAATTCTTTAAAATGAGCGATGTGAGAGGGTTTAAAGTACATCGGGGCTCACTTGGCTTTCGGACGCTTCCCCCGCCCCCTCTCCTCATCCTGACATTGTATTTAACTCATATTTCATCGGAAGAGAAGAAAAAAGCCATAGATTTGCTCCACTTGGGTTTTCCTTCAGACAATCCCAGAATGGTTTGGGTTGGAAGGGACCTTAAAGCCCATCCACTTCCATCCCCTGCCAAGGACAGGGACACCTCCCACTGTCCCAGGTTGCTCCAGCCTGGCCTCGGACACTTCCAGGGATGGGGCAGCCACAGCTTCTCTGGGCAACCTGTGCCAGGGCCTCCCCACCCTCACAGCCAGGAATTTATTCAAAATATCCCATCTAATCCAGTCCTGTTTCAGTTTTCCTTAAGCCACCGTAGAAGCAGCTGGAATTTGTGCAGTTCATGGGATAACCTGGAACAAATAACCCCTGGTGTGAATCAGGGCAGCTTATTTGCAGTGAGAAACCATGATTTATACCAACTGACGGTCTAAGCTCTGTCTTCCACCTGGACCCATTTGATTATTTCCCTGGAAAGGCAGTTGTGCTTAATAGTTGGCCAATATATTGGTTCAACCATGCCTGAGAAAACTATTTCAGTCTTTTGGGTCATGGGGAGCAGCACTGGAGAGTTCCCTTCCTCTAAATTGTAGCTAGGAATTACATACAGTGCATTTGCTGTCTGTAATAGAGACCAGCTAGGAAAAAAAATCAATTTACAGACTGTCTTGACTGTGCATGTGCACACGTGGTTTCTTCTTTGTATTCCAAGTTTTCTTTGGACATACATCATGAATTTGGCAGGATGAGGGGGAAAAAAGAAAGAATGGTGGTGAAAATTGAGCTGTGAGCTGTAAAACAGGCAGAAGGTGGCAGTGGAGGTGTTTGGTAAAGGCTGGAGCAGCAGCAGGCGAAGGATATGAGCTGCAGTGGCCTGGAAGGGGAATGGCTCACCCATTTTACTTGTTATGGATGGAAATCACACCTAAAGTTCTGATAAATAATGAGAATGGACACGGGGAAGAAAACTGTCATCTTTTAAATTTCAGCTATAGGAAAAATTACCATTTCAAACCCCTCAGTTTCAATCATTGCTAATGTCAGAAATTCCAACACTTACATACTCTTCCTGGAGGGAAAGCCTGTACTTTTCTAATCTAATGAGGATCAGTAACGCTGAGTGACTTACCACAAAATAGCTCTCCAAAAGCTTTCCTTTGAAGACAAGCAACTACTTCTGTATGGGGAGTCCTTGTTAAGCAAGTCATGGATTATCAGAAGCGTTTCTTTGCCTTACAAATCACAGACCTTGCGGACACATCCACAGAGGAGCTGTCCTTGCACAAGGGAGACCACAGAGAAATGTCTTTAAAAAAGGCACTAAGAGAGGACTTGCTCTGTTTTGTCCATCTTCTTTGGGCTAATAAACCCTGCCACCTCTCCCCGTGAGACTTATCCTTACTCTTAGAGAGGACAGTGGTAATAAATTTGGGGGATTATTTTGTGTTAATTGGGTTAGGAAAGGGAGACAGCATGGAGGGGGTGGGCACCCTCTGTAGGGTCTCAGCAGCGTTAAAATGAACAGATCTAGGCAGTCAAACAAAGAGCCATATGGCTGGAGGGAGCCACTTGCTGTAGTGGAAGGTGTCCCTGCCCATGGCAGGGGGTGGAACTGGGTGTTCTTTGAGACCTCTTCCAACCCAAACCACTCTGTGATACCAGAGCAACGACAAGAGGGCAGCAATTGGAGGCAGATAGGCCCAGCCACTGCCCGAGGGAAGCAAAGAGCTTTTGGGTGTGGAGAAGGTTGTGTACAAGGAGCTGGTGCCAAAGCCCGTGGTGATGGTGTGGCAGAGTGTGTCATGTGGGCAGCAGCAGCGGGATGAAATGTGTTTGAACATGCCCCAGCAACCACCGTTATGATCCCTGCCTGATGACAGTCACCAGCGGATCAGAAAGAAGAGATTTATGAAACGATGAGTTACCCGAAGTTTATCCTTCCAAGAGTGGCAGCTTTATATCTGTTAAACTGCCGGGATTCTTTCCACTGGCTTGAACTGGGTTTGAGTCAGACTTTGGAGACACAAACACCAGAGCAAGTCCAGACACCACTGGAGTCATAAACAAACCTTCTGCCAGCTGCCCATCTACTCCTCTTCTGCACCAAAGTCTCAAAAATAACAAGTGAGGTTCCAGAGAAGATTTTTGAAGTGATGAGAGGATCTACCTGCACTTGTCTGAAGGAAGGAAGTAAAGCTCATGGTCAAGATATCACAAGGAAAATACAGTTGAGGGGAGACCTCATGAGGTCCTCTCAGCCAAAGCTCCTTCTTGCTTGAAATCATCTTCTCTTCCCCTTTTGAAAACTCACTCAGCCAAAGTAGTGATGGTTGGTCTGAAGGAAATAAATGTCTCTTTTTGTTTCAATTTTAAAAAGTGAAATAGAATATTTGTGGAGCTCATCTGGAGGGCAGGTTTGGAATGAATTAATCCCCCCATGAAATAATGACCATCTGCCTCTGCCCTCCAGGTCATCCTGGACCAGGATGGGGTGGTTGTGCCTACGAGAGCTGGTGGCAGAATGGTCTTCCTGTGCTGGAGGGATTGTCAAGGTCTTGATATTTCTGCATCTGTCTTCCAGCAAAACTTTGTATCTCTGAAGTGTTCACAATGCTATTATCCAAAAGGCTCTGCTATAACAATTTCAAGATGTTTTGCTTCAATTTGGACCTTTTTTTTTCTTTTATAATGCTCTCCAGCTTTTTAGTATAAGCCAAATCAAGCATTGTTTCTATCCAGAAAATAAAGTTTCAAATTTAGATCGCAGCAGTGCTAAACCAGTTGGGTTCTTTCAAAATTCAGGGGAATGCCTATTCCCCCAAATAGTTTCAATTCTGATAAATCAGCTTTTCCAAGCAGAGAATCAGTTAGTTTAGTTGTGTTTTAATCCCTAACCCTGCCTAATACTTAATCCTTCCTGGGATCTGCTTTGGGAGGCACTAACACAGCGTGCTGCACAGCTGCCAGTAGCATCCCAATTATTTTCCAAGTCAAAATTACGTTTCAAAACAAAAGGGAAGGGCATCTTTTAATCACTTTGACTGTGTTTAAATGAGATCACCAAGAAAGACCACAGCTCTGCAAAGGCATGTGCAGGCATGCCTAAGAATTTGGCTTGCCTGCAGTTTATCTGTCCCAATTAAAGGCAGATGCAGCCCTTTGCTTCCATGGATGTTTATGAACCGGAGGATCTGCTAACAGGGAACAGCTAACGTACAGCAACTGGGCCTGAACTAATCAGACACATTTGTACTGTGATGTTTGGCTTCAGCTTGCCCAACTGCGTGGATATTTTCAGTTTTCCTCCCTCTCTACCTCCTTGGATGAGGCACAGCACAAGAATGACCCAAGTTTGGGTAATTGTGTGGTTTGCAGTTTATGTCACTTCTCCGAAGTCTGTGGCAAAAGAGGGGAGGTATAGGATGCACAAAGTGGCTTATGCTCCAATTCTGCTTTGCAGAGAAAAAAGAGCTTGCCTGGAGCGGTGCAGGGAGTGCTGGTGAAGGGTTCTGGAATTCCAACAGGTGCTGAAATATCCACGAGGTCACACTGGAGCTGAACATCCCTATTCCCATGCTGAGGTACTCGGCCCTCTGGGGTGGGAGCCAGCACAAGCCACCCCAGCCAGGCCTGGCAGACAAGCAGGATGTCTAAAGGCAAGCTCAGTGCAGTTGCTGCTCCTGTGCTCATTAATACCACTTGCTAATGTTAATTAGCAATGGCAGCGTGTTATCAAATGTTTCAAGAAGTCTGACAGTGGCACACACACTTCACACTACTGCAGGGTGTCTGGTGGTTGTTTCTGTCTTCCACAGCCTTTTATTTTTCTTAACAGTGACTGGTTTTCTCATTTTTCCACCCATCACCTTCTTCCCTTGCCTTTTGTTATTCTCATTCCATGTTATGTTTGTCTTTGTGTGTTTTGAGCCTTCCCCTTCCCACCTCCCTGTTTCCTGGTTCATACTCTTGCAGACCTGCACATTTTGGGAGCTCCTGGGGTGGCAGGGACTGACTGCATGACGTCAGTGATTACCAGGCTGTTCCTACACTTGGGGAAGATGGAACCATGAGACCATGTGAGCTGACAGCAAACCTGCAGAAACTGTGACATACGTGGCACTGACGTAACCAACAGCCTGTGACCCAGTCTCCCACCCATGGCACTAGGCAGAAAGATTTGCTAGAGACAGCAAAACTCTTCCCCTTTTCTCAACACTGCAGAAGGATCATCCAGAGGAGGCGAGTGGTTCACTCCACCCAGCTTTTCATTCCTGTGTTTGCAGCTTCTTTTGGAGGTGCTATTCTGTATTTTTACCATTTCTTTTATACAAGAGACTAATCGCGCTTGAATAAAAAGGCAGCCTTCAAAGAAGGGAAAAATAAAGATGAGGAGGCTGGAGAGGGATGGCCACGATCCTGATGTTCCAAACATTTCAACATTGGGTTTTCTTTTACTAAGCTACAACTCTGAGAACTGGTCCTGCAGGGCACTCTCCTCCAAATGCACAAAAGGGACATAATACACCCGTTTAATCTTTCCATCTTGCACAGAAAGGGGGGTTTACATGCAGGGAGCAGATAATTGTGGGTGAGGAAGAGGTCAGCCTGGATGCCCCGTGACCAAGTTGTAAACACACCTGACTGGAGCAGTTTATCTTCTTGCTTTAAGTGCCCCAAACACCATTTTTCACTTGGATTCCTTTCTCCAAGGCCTCCCTGGTTCAGCGGGATGTCAGCCTGCACCCCCCAGGCCAATGGAGCACCATCACTCATGGCAGGCACACCCTGGAGATGATTCTCTAGCTCCAAAACTTGGTGAGCAGCCTCAGGGTGTGAGGAGACCCAAGCCTTCAAGTACACAGGGTTCCCAGGCCACCATCCCACCCCATTCCTTCCTATCCTGGATGTTCCTCAGGACACAGCCCTCTCCCAATGGCTTTGGCAAGCTCTCCTCGCCCACTGCACTAGAGGAGGGGTCCATCCCCTCACATAAATCGCCACAGCTCTGCCAAGTCCAGGTGTCTCAGGGCCTGCCCCCAAACACTGTGTTTGTACATCTTGCTTCCGTCCCCGACTGGCTTGGAGTGATTTGTGTGTTTTGAAGAGGCAGAGCTGATTCCATCCCGAGGCAGGGCAGTGGCTCCCCCCAAGAGCCGTGACCCGTTGCCGGGGTTGGTCCCTGATCTACGACAGCCGGGAGCGAAGGGCATTCGCTCTCACTCAGGGATGTAAGTCTTCAGTAAACAGGGGACGGCAGCAAACATGCACTTTCCTGGCCATTAACATTTCGATTTGAACTTACAGCACTTGTGACAGCGGGTTTTTGAATGATTTTCCACCCCAGGAAAAGGCAGGTGTGATGTTTTCACAGTCTGCGTGTGCTTCGTGCTTGCTTTGCACGGCACAGGTCGGCACCTTGCTCAGCTGGAGAACATCAGTGGCTACAACCATTTCAGCTGAGGCTTTTATTTGGTTTTAGTCCTCTTTAAGACCACATGTCTGCACTGAGAGGAAAGAAGGATTCCTTGCCAGGCAGAGGTGGGCTGAACAAAACCCCCATAACCTTCTGTTTGCCCACCATGCAGGACAGCAGCCTCGCCATAAAAGACCTCGGGAAGAGAAGGAGGTAGTAGACTGCTGTCTCCTTCTACCCTTACAGGCACTAGCCCCTCCTGAGCTGACATTTTTCTCTATGAAATAGCCTATAAAACATTAAATCTAAGCTATCTGTTCCTATTTGTATTCCTCCTGTGTACTCCTTTGAAGCATATTTTAATTCTCCCTGTTCCCCAACCTCATTTCAGCTGGTGGTGCTGGAAGGTATTTAAAGTTACAGCCAGAATCCCACGGGTGACCATGAAAGAAATTAGGAAAAAAAAAAAAGGAGGAAGAAACCCAGAAAGAAAGCCTGGGTCTGTCTGGTGCACAGCAATGCTTATATTTCAATTACAGAGAGCGAGGGGCCAGACTCAACAGAGTCTGAGACAGGGAAAGGAAGAATTATGTTGGAAAACCAGACATTGAATCCATAAAAGAGCAGCTGGCTGTAAATGGCTAATCCAGGTAACACGGCAGGGCTGTGGTGACCACGCTCTCGATCTGAACCGAGCACCCAAGCAGTGAGACACCCCACCTTCCACAGGTCTGACCCGCAGCTGTGCTGCTCCTGTAGGGCAGGAATGACCCCCAGGCCCCCGTGTGCTGGCATCCAAAAGCACCACACTGAGCTCCCACACAGAGCTGATGCAGAGCAAGCGGCTTCCCAACACCATTTCCTTGCTCCTTTCCTTCCTCTGGATGTGGGGAGTAGGGAATTGTGCCCTACCCACTGGTGCCTGCCTCCTGCAGGGAACATTTATGGCAGGTCTGATGCTGCCCGGGGATGTCGAGGCGGCTCAGCTGAGCTGGGCATGGAGGGATGAAGGAGCTCTCTGTGCCTCCGCACTGGGCACAGCCTCTGTGATAAGCGTGCTTGCCGAATCCCAGCCTGACCTGGGCAGGGCTCCCTTCACAAACACAGGCTTTTGTGGGATTTATGAATGAGGCTGGGCAGGGATGTGCGTGTCGGAGGTGACACGGTGCAGCTGCCTCCCCAGGGGAGGCTGAGGGTGAGATAAACAGCCCAACTGGCTCCTCGAGGCCACTTCTCTGATTACCCAATATTTTCCTGTGGGCTCTGCTCTCCATAAATCCGCTCTGCTTGGCCCCTGAGCAGCGGTGGGGGCTGCAAATGTGCATCCAAGTGATGCGCCCTGTTGCCGGGCTCACAAGGGAGTGTTTGAAGGAAACTCTGAGTGGGACGATGCCAAGCCAGAAACCCCGTGGAGGATGTTGCAAGTTGGGCTTTGAAGGCACAGTTTGTTTAGGGACCCTCGTGGAGGATGTTGCAAGTCGGGCTTTGAAGGCACAGTTTGTTTAGGGACGTCAGGTTTCAGCTGGATCCACTGATACCGGACATGCCAATGAGAAAACCCAATTACCAGGCAAAACTGAGTAAGAGACTCTCATGCTGTGGATGACTTTAGCTGAGCAGCACATAAACATCCTGCCCTCTCCTTGGCTGGGAGGGAAGGAGAAACCATTCTGCCCTGTGTGCTCTGTTAAATCAGGGCTCTCAGCCTTCCCCAGCACCTCTTCCTTCCCCGTGCACCCAACAATAACAAACCAGGGGTAGCACAAAGCCAGCAGAGGCTCAGAATAGATTGCATGCATTGAGGAGAACAAAGGGGAATTACACCCGAGACTAAAGCTGAGATATGTCAAATTCCTCTGTGATCCTACAAAGGTGTCAGTCAGGCTTACTGAAGTCACCAGGAGAGCTGTAAACATACAGTGTCTCACCTTTATAAAAGAAATGAAAGAGTAAGAAATCCTGCTTGACATCAAGGACAATCAGAGATTGGGACATGGGCTTCTGAATTTCCAGACTGTAGGATCTGATCCTATTAAACATGAGGTTTTGAGAGGAGTTTAACTCTTTCCATTCCTGTCTGGCTCTGGTCAAGCTGTTCCAATAGGATATGGGACCACTTCAGTCTTTGTCCAGAAGCCACTCAAAGTGGGGGGTGCTTTGTGTCTGGTTTGCTGCTCTCATTCAGGTCACATCACAAGCCCTGGAAGCTGTGTGACCCAGCGTGGTGCCTGCAGGAGATGCAGCAGATGCAGTCAGGCTTTTATCTTCCAGACCCTCCAAATTGTTGGTTCTGTATTTTATTTCAGTGATCTCTCAATTGCTGGTGATTACACAGAGCAGGAGAACAGACCCATTTGGACAACTTCTGCTTGGTCAAAGCTTATATTTAACCTCAGTTCCCGCCTCCCTTTCCAACAGTCCGTTTTCCAGCCTGCACCTTAACATCCAGAAGTCCTCAAGGAATCAGCATTGGAGCTGGAAACCATCCCTGCCACCCTGCCAGGAGCGAGGCCAGCACTTCTAATCACTGTGAGCCTCCTGTGCCCACCAGAGAATGACCAATCTGTGAGAGTGAAAGCAGAGCTCCTGCCCGGCTCGCCCTGAGAACGGTGGCAGCTGCTCGTGGCCTCTCCAAACAGTTTCATCCCATCCCATCCCTGCCCAGCTGCAGCTGTATTCCACCAAGTCGCTCTTTGGGAGCTCGATGACCTTATAAAGCATGGTTTGGTTTTGTTTAAAGAAACAAACCCGACTGCCTGCAGGATACTTTGATCCCAAACAGTATTTTTTCAGCGATGGGGTTTGGTGAGGCTGTGAAATGATCTGCTGGTGAGTCACCACACCGCTCTCCGCAGAGATCTGCTCTGTCAAACAGCATACCTGGCTTCCTTGCTCAGGGTCAAATATTTGCTGTCTGTCTGAGCATAAAGGATATTTCCCAGCAAGCTCGAATATCTTGTCTTTACAGCGGCGCATCCTTTCCCTGCTGGCTGTTCTCTCACACACCCTCAGTCGCACAGAGGAGTCAGATGTAAAGCCGAGGTGAAAAAGCAGTAACCAAAGTTGCACACAAAGCAAAAGATGCCCCCAAATGCCATTAGCCTCCAGGAAACAGCAAGCTGTCAGAGTCCAAGTCACCCCCTGTGAGAGCAAACCCAGCTCCCATTAAGTTCAACAGACTCTGTTACACTTCACTGAAGTAGGTCTTTTAGGGTTTATTTGAGGTTAACTGCCCAAATCCCTGGCTTGCAGACCTCTTTATGTCCAAGATAACAAATGCAAAGGCAAATAGGAGCTAGGAAAGAAGCCGAAGCGTGCTAGTGTCTGGTTCCCTGCTCTGGCTCCCGTGGTTTGCTGACAGCACAACTATGCAAAGCATTTGCCTCCACACACATCGTGGCCGTCCTGGTTTTATTCCAGCAATCCCATTTCTCTTCCCGTTTGTTTCTGGGGACTTTGCATAGCAGCCAGGTAGGGATCCCCACGGAGAGTAAACAAGTCTTATCGGCACTTTCCCATGGTTATTGTCAAGGAGAGTCAATTATAAACAGGGCCTGGCCACCCCAGGCACAAAAGCTGGGCTTTGTCCATGATGGGAAAAGCCCAGCACTGGGGTACAGGGCTGTGTATCCCATGGGCTGAGGGTGCTGTTTGCTGGTGCTGTGCCAAAATGAGGTGCTGTCTGGGGCTGATGACTGTGACACCCACACTCAGTGCTCCCTGCATGCCTCGGGAGCAGCTGCCTGGCCACTGCCCTGCCCAGAAAGTGGGTGGACAAAAGAACCAGGTCTTGAATAAAGGAGCCCGTGTGTGAGCATGGCTGCCTGTGTTTGGGGGACACAGCCCTGGCCACTGTCTCGTCTCTCAGTGGGGTTGGCAGTGCTGAGGGGGGCTGTTATACCAAACTCCCAAAGGCAGAGACTTGTCCTTTGACATAAAATGGTGCTAAGTGCAAAAGTGAAAAACAAAAAGCCGCAAAAAGCAGACACACATCCACTTTGCTTTTCCATACTTCTCTACTAGTCAGTATGATGCCTCTAGTAGACACAAAGAACATTTAAAAATAGACATTTCTGGATGAGTAACCTAAACTATTAGACCAGCAATGGGGGAAAGAACTTACTCCTTGCCTTGGTACTTTCTTCCTTAAAGCACATCTTATGGTGCTGGAGGCAAGAGCTGCTGATGTCGCAGAGCTGCCCCATAGGAAGGATGCCCCCAGGGCAAGGGCAGTGGGAAAGCTGACCATGCCTGTGCTGCTGGTGGTGTTTTCTGCCAGTGCACAGTAAGTACAGATGCAGACCAGCACCAGGCACATATCTCGGTGCCTGGTGTCCCACAGTCTCTGTACCGTGCTGTTTTCTCGTGCACAAGCACGTGCAGCAGCGGAGTTCATGCTCAAGGGTCTGTGTGGCCCAGGATTTAGAGCCATGCACCAGTGAAACAGCACAACAGTCTGTTTTTATTGTGTACCTGTCTCCCAGGTAAAAATGGACAGGTTAAGGTGGGGAGAGGAAGAAGAAACATGCCATTAAAAACTAGGAGCTGGACTAAATGGTGCTATGACTTCATTAGTCATGCCCCTGGGATTCAGCAATGATGGGTTGATCTCCAGACTTTCCAGGAGGCAAATTTACACATCACTGTCCCCACACTCATCTCAGGTGACCCCAGGAGGATGGTTTGACTTGGAGCTCCACACCAAGGGCTCCAACTTCCCATCAAAGAGGAAGGTTTGGAACATGGTGACAATGTGAGTTAATTGGAGAAAGTGCAAAAGGGAACAGCGAGAAGAGTGAGAAGACACAATTTATGAGGAAAGAGTGAAAGAATGAGGGCTGTTTAGTCTAGAAGATGGATGATTATGACCTTCAAATACATTCAGGACACAGGAATGGACACATCCTTTCCCAGCAGTTGTGGTGGATAATAGAAGTACTAACAGGCTTAAGGATGACTTTGGTTACATATTTAGAAATACTTTCACATTTTCCTATGTTTGCTCTCCAAACTTGCCAATGGAGTCTTCCTCCCTGGACTTTTAAGAACAAGATTAATATATTGGTTGATTTCCACCTAGTAGGAGCCTGAGCCTCTCCTTTTTGTGGTTTGGTTTTTAATAGAACTAGTGCAACCCTCACTTACCAATCTGCTTGTTGTTATGAATAAAGTCCACACGTGGAAAAGATTTCAGGGATCAGAGCCCATTATTATCTTTGGGCAAAAAAGGGCTGTTTTATTAAATGGCAATGTTTGGTGAAAAGGTGTCATATCAATTTATCATCACATCTACACCCCTGACTTGCATTTCCTGGGTCTCCAAGGACCCCACCAACTCTTCCTCCTCTCCTAGGCAAGGGTCACTGGTTTGGGAAAGGTTTGTTTCTGTCACTCCAGACACCCTCATTTCCTGCTCCTCCCATTTTAGCCACTGGTCAAGAATACAAGAATACAAATTCTGTCCAAATCTCCAAGGCCCGGGAAGAGATCTGCTGTACCAGGCATTATATAAAAACAGCTACTGATGTGAAACTCTGGGAAGATAAAGCTACTGCAGGGAAACCTCAGGGGATCCTATTTAAGTGTAAAACAGAGGAGATCAACATCAATTATTTCCCAGTGGCACCCGAAGAGCAGCACACCAACAGCTAAACCCCATCATCCTGACAGCATCTGATCCCTAAATTAGCATCAACCCCTTGTCTTTGGCTCAGGTGCTGGCAACCGCCAGGAATGGACCAACTCAAAGCATCAGCCCTGGAAATGACCTCTGGGAGTTGCTCCAGCCCAGACCCCAGTGCTGGTAAGTGGGGGTTTACAGTCCACAAACTCTCCTGAGACTCCAGAGGAAAATCATCCACCTGCACCAGAGTTTGAAGCCAGCAGATCTAACCCAGGCCCCACTTTGAACCAGCACAATGGTTTATCGTGGGCTGCAGTGGCCCTTGAAGCCACAATCCAGCACTTTGCAGGTTTGGGGCTGGTTTCTGGAGTGCTGGACATGGAGGAAAGGACACAGCAAGTGCAGCCCTTGCACCTCAGCAGGAGATGAGTTATCTCAGGAATGCCAGCACATGTGGGACAGAGGAGCTCCCAAGGGATGCTCTCATGGAGGGAAGGCAGCTGGGGAGATGGTGGGAAGTGAAGGAGGCAGGAGGGAGGGCAGAACAATAGTTATTTATTTTGATTTTTAAACCCAAAATTTCTAGTTTGTTTATTCTGAGCTCTGGGGAGAGAGAGTAGATTCCCAGAAAAAGTGTCTGGGAAAAAGAGGCTCCCATGTCCTTCAGCCCATCAAAGACTAGGACTACAGTGTTTATTTGAATTTAAAAAATAAAACAAAGACAACCAACAATCTCTGTCCCCATCCCCACACGTACACTGGTACACGCCTTCCTGGATCACAGAACCATGGAATCAGAGGATGGTTTGACTTGGAAGGGATCTTAAAGCCCATCTCATTCCAAACCCCACCTTCCACTTTCCCAGGTGGCTCCAAGCCCCATCCAGCCTGGCCTTGGACACTTCCAGGGATGGCGCAACCACAGCTGCTCTGGGCAACCTGTGCCAGGGCCTCCCCACCCTCACAGAAAACTCTTCTTCTCAGCCCCTCAATCACTTAATGCAAATTCTTTCCATCTCGAGGGCAGCTCTGTCTCAGGAGAGGGTCACACACCTGGAGCACACCCTGGAACTGCTGCTTCCCTGCCCACCCCTGTGGCAGCTGCAAAGCACTGCCAGTAATCCTGGAGCAGGTGCCTTCCCAAGCAGGAACACTTGGGCCCTTGTGGCCTCAGTTTGTCAGACAGCAGGGTGAGATTTTTAGGACTAGAATCCACAATCGTGGTCGCTAGAGGGTTTATTAATTTTTTCCCCTCTCCCATTTATCTTAAGGTCCTCATGCAGAAAATAACACGTGAATTGCACATGCCGGTGATGCTGCCAGAGAGCAAATTGTCATCCTGCTGGTCCCTGCTCTGGGAATTGCAAAGCAACACGAGTTCAAAGAAATGCAACATCTTCCAGTCTGAATCCTGCTCCTTTTATGAGGAAAGGAGCTGCAGGGTGTGAGACGAAGCTGGTGTGCAGGAGCAGAGCTGGTGGACATTGATGATACCAGGCTTTGCAGGGCAAAAGAGCACAGCTCTGCCAGGGAGAGAAGAGCACCAGATTCCCAGGATGGCAGGTGTGGGGAGAAATGGGGGAAGTCTACTTAAAAAAAAATAATCATACAAATGTTAGAATAAGATGTAAGAAAATGCACTGCATGTGTTTGTACCTCCAATAATTCAGAGTGTAAGTGAGCCATCAGTCTGGCTGAACACCAAATGGCTGCACAGCCTGATATCTCCTGCCATCGGGCCCATCACAGACTCCAGATCCAACAGAACTGAATTTATTGCATTTTTCCTGGATAGGTTTTAGCCAAAGCGACAGCTTAACTCTTTGGCGTCCTGTAGCAGGCGCAATGAAGTCTGATGTGTGAGCTAAAAAAGAGCCTTTTTTTGCTTAGACCTCTGCCTGGGGAGGTTTGATCTGGCACTGCTTTTCAGTAGGAGAGAGTTCACTTTTGGCAGGAAAACACCTTTGAAATCAGGTTTCTATCAAGTGTTGGAGAAGGAACCTTGCCTGCAATCACTCATGAGCAGATATCTGGTACCCCAGGCTCTCCTGGGGACAGCAGTTCACATGCCAAGCTGCTGTCTGAGCAGGAGTGTTTCCATAGGGAGTGACAGCAGGAAGCCACAGCACACAGCCCTGATCCTCACGGGATTTGGGATAACGCGGGTCAGCTGGCTAAGGTGAGATCAGAGAGTCCACAGCTTTGCACAGGGAACGGGAGAGACGGGAGAGGTGCCCTCCCAGCTGGGGGAGAGACATGCAGGAGGAGGTCTGGCAGTGAGGAGACCTGGCATGGAGAACACGTGGTGGAAACCCACGTCAAACACATGTACAAGTCTTGGGGACTGCAGACACGTATGGACTCTGCATGTGAAGCAGCAACGAGGTCTAAAGGACGCGTATTTCCCTGGCTGGAATCAGCTCAGGAGCCATTTTCACTCTGTTGCAAGAAGGAGAAACAGATGAGTTTTTCTCGTCCATCTCAAGTACTGCAGGTGAAAGCTCCAGACATGTGCTGCAATATCCACTTGCTGCAGTATTCCCTGGGTCTGGTTTACGTCCACACTTCAGACAGGCTTCCTGAACTCCCCCTTCAGCCACACAGGAGAAAGATGATTGCAATTCCCTCCTCTGCTTCCACTCCTCTGCAGAGCACACTTTCAATTTAAGACCCTGCGTGGATATCAGAGGTCTAACCAACCCGACTCTAACTTGGCACCTGTCTGACATATCGGAAGGCTTTAGAATTACAGGGGCTCAGAGAGTGTCTCAGTGTGGTGGGCAAGACAGCATTTGGTCAGATTTTGGTTCTCACCAGGGGCTGAAGGAAGGCAGGGAAATCACACACCAAGAGGTGCAAAAGGCTATTTTTACCCTGTCTGGGTTTACACCCACACGTGTGGGTTTGTTGGCTTGTTGCACGAGCCAATTCTCAGCTGGTTTGCTGACAAAAGCAAGGAACAACTCATCGTTCTGAATAGGAACACCCCAATTTAAAGCCGTGAGCGATCTGGCCTCTGAGATCCAGTGCAATAATAAAAGTGCATTTCTTGCTCGTAAGTTGCAGAGAAAATAAACTGACAATGAACTCATTTCGGTGTCATTAATGTTTAAATATATTTAGCCTCATAAAAGGAGGCTATTGAGAGAATTTCTGGAATGTAAAATGCTGCTAAGTTGAAAATGAACATATTAAAATCTGGTATCTGGCAGTCATTTCAGAATACACAAGAGAGTAAACTGGACCACAAACACAGACACAGCCTTTGGAGGTTCCCAGGCTGGTCTGGGGGATGTTGGGTGGGTTGAGTTCTTGGATGTTTCCCCTCTGCACCCAACACTGGTCACTTGTGGGGGAAGGATGCTGGGAAAAATGAACCTGAGCCACTTGGTCCCTACCGTTGGTAAACAGTGATGATTGGGCTGAGCTTTTATTCTCTTCCTGTAAATTTTCATGTTTCCTTTCTAATAAAAGTAAACATTACAGAAACAACTATAGGAAATAAAGTGCAAGGAGGAGCCTTGTCTTGTTTTCTGGCAGCAAAAACACGGAACAAAGCACAAGAAAATTCTCTTGCTTTGCAGTTCTGTGCATCATTCAAAATCTTTCTCCCACTGCAAGCAGTCCATGGAAGTGTTGCATCAAACAGGATTTGCCCCATGAACTTCCCTTCCCTCCTGTCTCCTCTCCCTGGTACACCTACACACAGATACCCAACTACCTCCTTTGGGGAAAGTGGGGGTTGTTTGCCCCTTTTTACTGCTGAACTTCTTACCCCTTCTCTGTGAGAGGTGGGTCACATCCTGCTGCCTGGACCCTTCACACACACCAGTTCAAGCCAAAGACACAGCCCTGAGCACATGTGAACAAGGACAGCACAAATTCAAGATTGTGTACTTACCCCCCAAGTTTCCACCCGCTGTGATTGATCAAATATTTGCTTTTCTCCAAGCAGATAACATTTGTGAACTTGCAATCTTCAGCCACAAAGCCTTATCCCCCCTGTGCTATTTATCTCCACAGTACAAAGGCCAATTGATTTCTTTCCCAGCAGCCAGACTCAGGCTCTCAGCTTTCACCCCCCTGCTGCAGGTCCTGGGTTTAGTCTTTGGTTTGGACTCATGTGGAGAAAAAGGGAGAACAATAGGGAGAAGAGGGTCAGTAAGGCATAAAAGTGAACCTAAGAGTTGCCTGAGTACAAAGAAGCCTTTCAGCTCCTCTGTACAGGGAAGGACTGACTAAGCCCATGGTTCTTCAAGGCTGTCACTCCAATTTCTGGTGCTCTGAGTGGAGGTTGGCACTTGCAAAGGGCAGCTCGAGCCCCTTAACTAAGTTAGAGAAACTACACAGTGGCTAAAGTTACCTGAGTCCTCAGCCAGGGGCTCAATGTCATCCTGCCAGGTGCTCCACAGACCCCGAGATAACAAATACAGTTATGGTGTCTCAGGATTAACTTCTGAACCCTGAAACTTGAGGTCCAATTTCCATCTACAGCTGAGAATCAGGAGTGACATGCAGGTCTGCAAGCCCCAAAGCACAGCAAGGGACAGCTGGAGACACTGGCAATAGCAAGAAAAGCACAGCTTGGCACAGGGACAAGGTATCATCGGTGCTTAGTTTCCCTCCCAAATTTCAGATTCAGGCCCACTGGGCTGGGGAAGCTGCTGGAAAGAGCCACGAGGATCCGCAGCCTCAGGATGACCTTCAGAAATGGAATCACTTCAGGAAACAGAGCTATGAGAAAAAGATCCATTAAAAAAAATTACAGTGGAAAAAATGCATCACTTGGCTTAGGTTTAGTTTTGAACGTCGGGGAAGAGCCTTAAGTTTCTCACTCTTGCAATTTTGTTTTTCTTTAGCCTTTGCTATAGAGGAAAGAGCTGTTTTTCCTGTCACTTGTGGCTGTTGCCTGAATGCATGGAGAGCTGCATTCAGTGTCAGTGCAGGTCTTTATGGCTCCAAAGAGCTCGGGAGTCAGTCCTTCTACTCTGTATTATGTCTGGCTTTAACGTGGCAGGGGAAATTACTCCACAGGTTTCCTTGCTGCTCTTGTAACCTTCTCCATCTGAGCTGCCTCTCAGGGCAGTGGGACACCTGAACTGCCCAGGGCAGGCCTACTGCAAGATCATCTCCCTTCCAGACTGTTTGAAATTGTCCTGTCTTGGGCACTAACCAAGGGAGACAGTAAGAATGAATCCTTTCTAGAAGTGCTACAAGCAGGAGGGTCGTCAGAGCCAGGGCTGGATGTGCAGAGGGCTGAGGTACAAAATCAGGTGGGGTGGAGAAGTTGGTAGAAAAATCAGAGGGCAGAGGAGCAGCCTCCATATTCGTAGGGGCAGGGAATCTCCTCTGGGGAAGGCAGACCTAATGCCAGCAGCCTTTTGTGATGTTAAATTCACTCCCCCTTCAGGTTCAGCATGCCCAGGACCTTCCTTTCCTCCCCCACAGCCCTCTCTGCCTTTCCACCTTGCTTTGGAGGAGACTCCTTTAAATTAGTGATCTAGCTCAGGCTTCTGCTGTTTCAGAGGCAGCTGCCAGGGAAGAGAAGACACAACTGGAGAGATGCATTTTGCTTTTGAGGCATAGCCACGATAGGAACATCTGAGATGTTCTTGAGCAGCTCTTCAGCCATTTTCCCCACTCCATCCGTACCCAGAATTAGTCATCACTGGACTAACAGTGAGTGGGTATTGCTGGAAACCAGTTTCAACCTGAAGGACCAGGAAACTACTTGATCCGAAAGCTCACCAAGACCTGCCTGGCACTGAGAGGGGAGACACACAATTTCCTACTCAGCTGACTCAGTTGTTCCTTGTATTCTCTCATTTAATCACAAATAACGTCATCTGCACAGCACAGATACAGGAGAAAACACACAGAGCAAGAGCTACATGCTGGAAACAGAACACCAGACCCAGCCAAGAACAATCATTCATGATAAAACTTTTCCCTTCAGATGTCTTACCCAGTTGTTTGAAAAGCACGGTGGAAAAGGAGACCTTGTGTTGTTCCCCTTAGTTTTGCGAAGAGCACTGAAAATCCTGACTGTAGGTAGATGTGCCCTGGGGAAAACTTCCAGTATCCTTGGTAGGGGAACCTATTGTTGGCAGCTCGGCTTCCAAAATACAAAACCAGAGCAAATACTATCAGCCACCACTATCCCAAGGTGTGCTGGCCAGGCAGGAGTTGCTGTGCTGCTCCTTCCTGAGGCACAGGTGTTCTTCCAACTTCCCTCATCCAGACGTGCCCTGGAATGTCTCACAACACTGAATGAGATCATTAGACACAGAAATCAGAATTCACAGCCTGTTCAACATCTCTCTGGCTTTTTGTTGTGTATTCCACCTCCCACCTGATACTTTAAATGATCTCCACAGGCCACGGATGTTCTTCATTGTTTTCCTCTAGAGATACACAAGACATTTTATTTCATAAGGAATCTGACATAAAAAGAAGGAGCAGCAGAAACAGGCACATCTCTGTTGAAATTGCCATGGTTGAATCAATGTACAGAGACAGCAATGCCATTAATTTCAGTTTGCATCAGTTCAGGATGTGCCCCTCAAAGTTTTAGGGTCACTTAACCTTGCTTTAAGGAACTCTGTATTTTGGGATCCCATTCACTTTATCACTATGAAATAACATATCTGGAATTTTGGGTTGTTTGTACATGAACTCAATCCCAAAGATAAATGAAGTGGGAGCTGCCCACATCTCTTGCATATGGAAATCTGTTTAAAAACAAGAACACCCACACAGCTAATCAGCAGGAGATGAGTTTCTTGTTGTTTTGTGGTTGTGCTCACAATAGAAACACTGTTCTGTGATGGAGCATTTTCAGCCTCAGGTCTTGTTCTCATGGTACTTTTGTTTGCACACCCAATCTCACTGAGGCCCAAGGAGCCACTATGAAATGGGTGTTAAGAGCTTATTGATTCCCATTGCAGTTCTTGATGACTCTCTCATCAGGAATAAGCACCAAAGGTGGGGAAGATGAAGGTACCTAAACTTCAGAAGATGCTCAAAGCCCCCCTGTCGGATCCACGTTGGACCAGTGGCTGAACTAAGAGGTTGGTTTTAGTCTAACCCCCCTCACCCACAAAGGTTGTTTGTGCCTGTTTTGCCTCCTCATTTTAAGAGCTTTATAGGACCTGCCAAGCCCATTCCATGAGTGAATTTTGTCCCATGGATCTCACACCAAGTCCAAAGGCCCCACAAGCCTGGCAGCCAGTCATGCCCTGCTCCCCAGGTCAGTGTCATTCCTGGTCCCACTTGGCTCAGGGTGGAACAAATGGCTCTGATTAGGGACCTGTCACGACACAGAGCAGCTGATTGTCACAGCCTCCCATTGCCACTAGCACCTACTGCCATGGACCCTTACAGTCTCTGTAGGAATAGAAAGCATTTATCCTTCATCATATTTTCTAGGGGAAGTAAAATTGAGCAGGAAATCCAGGAAATCTGTGATAAAGAAGAAAAATTCAGGCCAAACTCCCCAGACCCTGCTCTTCTGAATCCATGAGTAAAGCCTACAAATACTGCATGAGGCCAGTTCACCTTAAAACAAGATTTCAAGAATGATTTCATGACCCGTTTCTTCATTTGCTCTTGCAGTAGCACATGAGGAAACACAAGATGTCACCTATTATGTGTGTGGATGGAAATGCAATTCCCTGGCCTCCAGTGCCTCTGTGGCTACAAGAGCCTACAGGGAAGGCAGCAGAGATGGTTGCACCTTCAGCTCTGCATGTGTGCTTGGTCCAGAGTCGCTTGGAAGGGGGCTCTCCAAGACAGCATTATTCAGAATGGATGCACCCTCAGCCCAGTGGTTGCTCCCATGCTTCCAGCTGTGCTCCATGGAGCTGCAGGGGAAGGATGGATTGCTCCTGAAGGTGAGCTGAGGTGATGGTGTTTGACAGCTGGGTAGGATAAAGGGAGAGCAGCCACATTCCCTCCCCAGCCACACAGTGGGCCAGTTCAGAAAACGTGAGGATAAGGCCCGTCCTCATTTCTTTTGTCCAAAGCTGAGCCCTGCCCACGGCCCCAGGAGGAGGAGAGCAGCAATATCACCACTCCTACTTGTCAGCAGCCCTTCACGCTCAGCTCTCCCCAGGGAGCAGCACAATATTGCTTTCAGGAAGCAAAGCTCATATTTTCCACAACGATGAGCGGCCGAGGTTCTTCCCAGCCTGATCCCCACACACACAGTTTGAGGGGTCATAGCTGGTTGGGGCAGTGCCACCAGCTCTGAGCATCACCTGCTCCCACCTGAGCTACTGGGAGGCTTTCATTAGACACCAGGGGAGAGGTGAGGGTGTGATTTTTGTGCCCTTTTGGTTGAGGAACAGGAGATCTGCTCTCACCAGACCAGAGAGTGGCAAGCACTGTTCCAGTGATCCAGAGCATCACACAGAGACCACTGCAGAGCCTGCAGCTGGGACCAGAGCACTCCTGTCATCCAGCCTCTGGCACAGCAGGGAACTCACACCGTGCTGCTGGGCCGGGGTTGTTGATATTCACGGCCTCAGGCTGGTTTCTCCAGAGCAAAGAGGGTGTGAGGGGGAGGAGGAAGCTTCAGCTGAGAACAGGTATTGGTGTCTGCTGTGCAGCTCCCAGGACTTCTGCATTCAAGGGCTCACAGTCAGAGGTCAAGTCCACATTGACTCCTGGCAACACACACAACTCTTACAGAGGACAGAGGTCACAACCTCTGCTCAAGTGGCTCAGTACATCTTCCAAGAGGCCTGCGAGACAGGAGCAGAAAAACCATCCCAAACAGGCAGCTCTTCAATCTCCTCAAACACTCCTCCATCCCACACACAGAGGTGAGTCAGTGGCCTCTGGACCTCGGGGGCTGTGGAAGCTCTCCAGAATGCTTTCAGAGCCTTGACCCTTCTGGCTGCCTGATCCCACGCTCAGGTAGCAAAGCCAGCATTAGCATTTCACAAGGGTGGGTTTAAAGCTGGGAGGAAGATGAAGAGATGCTGACACATCTTGTGAAGCCCACAGGGACCTCTGGCTCAAACAAACTGGAAGGAGCTAAACAGAGCAGAGGAGCCTTTTTTGTTTTGCAAATCATGACAGTTGCCAGCTCTCCCTTACCTGCTAAATGCATCTCAAGCTTGTGGAAAAGTATGTGGGAGTGAGATCATGACGCCAGCTGATGCCGGTGTGATCTTCTTGCCTCAAGGGCCCCGCTGCAATCAGCTCTCCTGGGAGCAAGGCGCGCTTGGGGCCACCAGCAGGAAGGAGGACTCCTGCCTGGGGGAAGCTGACCCCAGGCAGGATGGGCTGATAGCCACCTATCAGCAGGATTTCCATTGCAGTTGGCAGGGTCTCAAATCTGCTTGGACTGCTGCCCCGCTGCCTCCTGGCTATCCCAGACTTCCTCTGGCCCCAGGAAGCTCTCAGTGCTCCCCCTGCACAGCCCCCTCACCCATCCCATCCAGACATCTCAAGGGCTGCATCCTTCAGCGGGAGGGAGGGAGGAATTCTCTCCCTGAGCTCCCTGCAGTCCCACCAAGGACCACACAACTCACACACGGTGACAGCCAGCCGCGTTTCAGTTCTTCCAGCCTCTCAATTCTTAGAGCACGGATTAAAAAAAAACCCCAACCTAATCCAAGAAGCCTACACCGAAAAAGGCTCTGTCCAGATGTTTGTCTCGGCCGGCTGCCGGTGTGGGGCGTGCACTGCATTTAACAAAGCATCCAAAGATCTGTGATGATAAAGGGCCTGGGGAGACACGCTAGAAACGAGAAGGAAGGGGTTTTTCCTGTTTGCATTGCTAGGATTTGTCTGACATGCAGGACACTTGGGATAACAAATCCTTCTGGAGAGACTGGCAGCAAGGGAGAAGGGAGCTCTGGTTTAGTCCATCACTGACAGCACTCGATCAGATCAGACTTGAACACAGAAAGGGAAAACAACCCCAAAATACACCACAGAACAACCCACATTTCTCCACAGAGGTATGGCCAGGAAAGAACCTCAAGTAGTCCCACCAGTAGAAAGAGGAGAGGTTAGTCCAGAGAAAACAAACAAACAAAAAAATTAATAAATACTTTTCAGCCTGGACTTGAGGTAAACAGCTCTTCTGGTGTTATAGGAACAAGTTGATAAGGGATAAAACAAGCAAAACTCCAAACAAACCCCAACACATCTCCCCTGAACACCAAAAACACAGCCCACTGAGGGAAGAGGCAAGAACCGAGCACAAGGAGCCCAGACTAAGCATTTAATTGCCTTCCCAGAAACAGGTCAGGCACTCCCAGGAGGGCTTGGCTTTTGTTTCTTCCCTACTTGTCCACCAGGAGAATCCCCATCAAAGAATAAGCTCTTTTTCACTTGAGGACATTGGAAGTGTCCCCTTTTAGCAGCTTGAACTATGCACATGACCTTTTCACCATGGGCTGTCCCACAGCTTCATCAGCAAGATCTCAGTAATTAATTAGACAAACCATTTCCTTTAGCCACCGAACATGACCAAGCAGCTGCCAAGAGTTTCAGGCCATAAACTCAGCCCTGAAATTCCCAGCCCAGGACAACAGCGTGTCTCCTGGTGAGCAGGGCAGGCAGGGATCCAACCTTCCCGAGAAACAAGGCATCCTTTTGTGAGCGCGGCCCTCAGGACTTCTCTTTGTCATCCAACAGTAATTATTTTGCATATCTCATCCCGGGGGAGCTCCAGGGTTGGATTTCACTCCATCCCAGGCACAGGTGTTGTACCAGGCTTTAAGGAGAGCAGAGCCTGGGAGGAAGGAGGAGAACTGGATAGTGAGAGACTATTATACAAATGTATGGCTCGAAAGAACACGGTAGATAAAACCCAATATGGCTCCTTTAATTATGTGCAAGCACTAATTAATTCATGTTATTAACTAATTCATCACTCACTTCAAGGGCAAGGCAAAATGGCCTCTTTATAGCTTAAAATGATGTTATTGCTGCGTAGAAAACAGAAACAAAACAGCAATTGAGGATCAAACTGCTCCATCAGGGCCTGAATTTGGTTCCAGGAAATCCTGTGTTCCTCTCACCAAGGAGCAGTGATTCAGAGCTGTGTCTTGCTAAACAGGCTGAAGCTGGGTGCTCTCATTTGCTCCACTTTCACAAGTTTTTACGATTTTTTGGTCCAAATTTACGGATTCCCAGAGCCAAAATAAACTGCGGAGTGTCAGACAATAATAAAAAAGTGAGATTTATTACAAGGTTAGCAATGTTTTAGCACTTTGGAGACCTGGTGGAGAGCCAAGACGCTCGTCTCTTTCTTCTTTGCGAGGCATTGTATGAAACAGAACAAAACAATATGGTGCCTGCCCTCAGACACTCACGTCCCAGCATCAGGCACATGGCAAGTGCTCCAGGTCATGGAAGATGGTTTTTCCTGGGAGGATACGTTTGCAGCCCACACATGGGCTTGCTGAACCCAGGTTTTGGGGCAATGGACTGAGATTTTGCAGTCCTACTGTGCTTCTGTCTCCAGTAAAGACCTCAAAAGACACAGTCTGAAGGGAGGTCAGGGGTTTGGAGGTGTTCCTGCTCTCTCTCGGTGCATTTCCATGTCCCACAAATGCAGTTCCCCTGAAATGGTTGTAAGGAGCCGCCTCTTTGGGGCAGGGAGAGCCCAAGCTCCTTGGCTGGAAAAGCCTTAAACTAAACAAGTGTCTCATTTCCCAGGCAAGCCAATGCTGAGGGTTGTTGATGCTTTAGAAATGAGACATGGGGCCAGAATCCCAGCTATCCAAACCCTTTTTTAACTGGAAAAATACAGCTGATTAATTTACAGATGGCCAAGTGGTAAAATGCAGTTCTGGCCCCCTTTGTGTTTCCTCCCAATTTCCCACAAGAAGCCTTTCTGAGACAAGGCAGGAGATGCAGCTTCAGCCAATCACTTCTTGGACGTTCTCCTCCTTTCCCTTAGGGTGTGAACTTTGTCACCGAGCTAAGCAGAAGCAGGTGGGGATATCTATAGGGCATCACATGGAAAAAGAAAAAAGAAAACCAAAAAAACTTGGGACAAGCCTCCCCCAAACCCTTGGAAAGTCACCCCACTCTCATTACTTCAGTTGCACTAAGAGACAAATTGGTCCCTACTCAGCATCCTACAAGAAATAAAACCCCTGCCTCAATATCCTATCATTTTCAAGTCCTAATTAAGGGACAATTTCAGGAAAAGAATAGAGGCCAATGACAGCACCGCAGAGCAGGTGTGAACATTTGCAACGGGCTCATCAGTAGATAGGCTGATACTTGACTTCCCGAAATGCTGTGGAGAGCACCCCTTTCCTCCTTCCAGCTGAATTCCTGGACTCCTCACACTTCTGAGTCAGGTGAGAAAGCAGAAGTTTGAGCTGAACAGGCTTTACTGGATTAACACAGTCTCCAGCCAAGCTTTACAGGCATTGGTTATTCAACCTTATCACAAAACTGAGTATGACTCATTTGCATTTGTCATTGATAACGTTTTCCTGTTAAAAGAAACGAAAAGCCCCTCAATCTCCAGGAGTTCCATGACTGAACAAAGAGAAGGAGAAACTTAAAAGTATGGCCAGGTACACAACACATACAGACAAACTCAGCAAGAAAGCAGCCAACAATTACTCACATTCGAGCTGCTGCTCCTGGGAAAAACACAGGATGACATCTCCATCCTCCTCCAATTCCCAATATGTGATGCTTTTAACTCTGCTCCCTGAGCTGCAATCACAAAAGCCAAAATATACCCAAATGGTTTGGCATTCTCGTTAAGAAAATAATAATAGCTGTTACCGCAACAGAAATCACAGTGACTGCAATGATGAACTGAAAAAGGGTTTTAAAGGTTCTATAGGAAAAAACCCACTCCTAAATAATATCGTTTAGGAAAAACAGCAATTCAATGTTTTAAGTTGCATTGTCTTCCAGAAAGCTTTGAAATAAACAGGGTTTTGAAACCTTCACCATTCTCACCTGAACTCTTCTTAAGCCTCTTTACCAGAGCAATTTGGGCAAATGACATTCAGCTCTGCCTTGCACATGGTTGGACATGTGTTCAATGCAACAGAACACGGGCAGCTATAGATATTGGAACCTTTTTTGCAGCTATACTGGCATGATTTTCTGTCATCTTCCATCTGTTCCCAATAGGATTAAAGAAATCGAAACACTGCCTTCAACAAGCTATTTTCTGGATGTAGTTTGATTTTAAAAAACCCAACATATATATATATATATACATAAAAATTTAGAAAATGAGTGTCAAGAAAAAAAAAATCCAGAGGTGGAAGGTGGGAAGGAAGGGGATTGCCAGGAGGGCGCGAGCTTCCAGAGAGCAGAGCATGAGTCAGCAGAGTAATTTCTTTTTAGTATATATATTACAGAGCACAGTGATGCCCTGAAGACCACAACAGATGAAACCTCTTTACTGTGTGTGTTGTATCAATCAGGCAGGAAGATCTCATTACTTCCTGACAGAGGAACTCCCTGCAAAAACAGCTGGGACGCTTTAAAAAAAATCCACCACCCAACTTATTTATTTTTTTAAGGAGAGCTTGGGCAATCCACATGCCCTTGAAGGGCTTTGCCAGCATGAGCAACTCCTTCCACCTCCTTATATCTGATCTGTCACCACAATATACAAGAACTTGCTTTTCCATCTCCCTGACCTGCAGGATTTGGGAGCCCTCAAGGGCTGCTTTTATTTGCTCTTAAATCCTCCTGAAAACTTTCCCTTTCAGAAAACATTCCCGTCTCCAGGTGCCTGGCTGTCACTGACATCCACCACAGCAGCCAGACCCTTCCACGAGTGTTTACTCCACTTCCTTGGCACTTACACACCACCTGCACTGGACCAGCTCTGCAGGGAGCACATGGGAAGCTGCACCATGCACGGTCACACACCGACTTTGTCTTATTTGAGAGGCTAAAAGAGGCACAGACAAAGCCCCAGAAGCAGCCACACATGTCTGCACACCTCAGTCTCATCACTCAAACCTTCCTTGGGGTCAGGTTCAGCTGCTCCAAGGCCCCTTGGTCCATCAAGCACCTCTGAGCTCTTCTGCAACCAACTAAAATGGCTTTTGGTTTTTTGGTGGTTTTTTTTTCTCACAGTGAAATTATGATTTCCAGGCCTTTGACCTGAGCAGCCTCATTATACCACCCAAGCACCCAGTTAGAACATTTGCCACTTGATTACCAACAATTGTGTGTCAAAATAAAGACTCTGGTTGGCAAGAAGGAAAGCAAGAAAGGCATAATACCTGCCTTCCAACAGAAGGAAAACCAGCCCTGTGAAACAATAAACACCTGTCATGAATTGCAGTGCCCAGAGGGTCCCAGTAACACCTGTGCTGTGCCACTGGGGACAGCTATTTCCTCCCTCTGCTCCTGGCAGGATCCAAGGGCAGAGTGCAGCCCTACAAGACAGGCTGCCTAAGAGGGTGGTGGAGGAGAGATGTGGGGAGAGCAGGACCTGCCACAGCTGAATCAACTGCCCAGTCAGCAGCCAGGGCAGGTGCCCTCAGCCACATTCCTGCTCTTCCAGCCTGTGTCCTAAAGCGTCTCAGGTGTGTTGTGTTTGACCATCTGCCTCCCCAGGACTGTCCCCAGCCCCTACTTGCCTTCAGGGCTGGGCCAGGGCAGTGACAAACACATTGTCCAGGGCAGGGACACTTTCTGGGCAGCCTGACACAGGGCTCGGGTCAGGGTGACCCTGAATTCTCTACTTGCTGCACAGTCTGCTGGTCCTTCACATCGCAGGAAGGGATAATTAGAGCCCTTCAGATGAAACCACACTTTCACCAAAGCGACCCCAAACTGGGACACTCTAGAAAGTCCAAAGGTGGTTGTGTCTAGTCTGTAACTCCCCCAGAGCACCAACAGGTGCGGCCAGCACTACCTGAGCCAGGAGCCTCGGAATTGGTTTGTCCCAGGTGTTCCATGGAGAGCGTTATCCTGTGTGGTAACAGGGACAGGCTTTAGGAGAAAGGGCTCCTGCATGAGCACAGGGGCTTCCTTGGGTGAGCTTTTATTCTGAAGCGAGAGCTGTAACAGCTCCTCCAGCCTGGTCTCTCAGAACATTCCTCCCCACGTCTGCGATGCATCAGAGCCTTCTGCTCCAGCACATGTGGGCTCTTGCCCAGCTCATCCTCTCCTCTCCCTCGTCTGTGAGCAGGGCCAAATAACTTCCTGCACTGTTTCTCCTGCCTGAAATGGGTTTTGACCCCAGTGCTTTCAGACCTGGGGGCCTGAGCATGTGAGCTCACTACCCCTGTGTGTGAAAGCAGGATGGGGTATCCCAGAGAGGAGCAAGGAGGTCCTGCATTGACCCAAAACCTGTAGGAGTCAGCGGGAAGGCACTTTGGGAATGTCATCGGGACTTGCATCTGGCTGTGGGGGCCAAGTTCAGGGGTGAAAGCACTGAGCTCAAAAGACAGCAGTGGAGAGGTTCTGCTCATGGCACTCGGCTGATGGGTCCCTCTGTATCTCCCCACAAAACATCTCCATCATGATACAGGCCCCCTTGGAGCCCCCTGAGTAAAGAGAGGTTAAAAAACAGCCTGTTTTTCAGGCATCAGAAGGCTGAAAGGGAGCCTTCTCAAATGAGCTGTGCCACTGAAATGAGTTACCAAGTAGTTCTGAATTATGGATGTATTGGGGAAAGTCAAGGTCAATTTGCAAACAGACCGAACGGGAGGAAATCCGACTCATGAATAATCTGTCCTGAACTCTTCACCCGTCGCTATTCCTATTACATCCTCAATGAGCTAATAAGCAGTTCTGCTGCTCAATGAAAGACTGACAGTGTCTCTGCCTTCTGTGGTGTGATGTGATCGCTCCTAATTGATTTTGGCCATGGACTCACAGTGCGTGCTGGATATCTGGGAAGAGCAATAACTTTAACATGCAATCATCCTGGTCAGTGACCAAGACAAGCCGTTCTCCAGCAAACACTGGATGCCTTCCTGCCTGTGGATCCAGTGCTCCAGCTTAGCTCATAGTTTGGGTGTCTTTCCTTTGCAGCCTTGCAGCACCTGCTCGCTGAAAACAAGGACATTTGACCTCGGATTTCAGAGCTCTGAAATTTTGTATGTTTTTTTTCTTTGGAAAAGCGAAACTTCTCCAGAAACTTCTAAACTTCTCTGGAAAGTCTCTGTAAAATGTGTCAGACTTTGGAGGTGTGCAAGGACAGAGCTGAGCTGCTGTGAGCACTGGTGTGGGTAACATAGTACAAAACCAGCTCAAATCCTCAGTTCATGGCATCACCAGATTTTAGGACTTCGTTTCCAAGTAGGATCTTGGAGTAGAGTTTAAACTGTTGCCCTGAGAACAAGGTTAGATAAGCTTATCTTATTTTTGTTTTGTAAATCCCAGAATGGAATTACCAGAATGAGAGATTCCAATCAGGGTGTGGATGGATTTATAAACCAGTCCAGGTTTATATAGCTGCCCTGGGAAGTCTCTTCCATCCTGTAGCTGTGCATTAAAAGGCAGCAGTTCCCTCAGCTTCGCACCACCTGCCTTTTAGAAGAGGCTGCTTGCTGATTCCCTAAAGCATTTCCATGCAAGATTCCCTTTGATTTAAGCACTTCAAATAAAATTACTTTGCTGACACACGTGGCTTTGACCAAGGAGGGCTGGAAGGTGCTGGAAAAAGGGAGTGTCATGGCAAACTGCTGGAGCAGGCCAGGACCCGAAGGTTTTCAGCTGGAAAAGAGCACTGAATGCACCCTCATGGCACCTAAAAACACAGCACAGGGTAGAGGGTGGCACAGGAACAGCTCTTCTGAGGTCAGAGGCCCATCAAAGCCAGAACTGACCATAGGTAAGGAGTGAGGGGAAGATGGGGGGATCTGCAGGGATCCTTCCCTCCCCTGCCCTCCTCCTTACAGCCACCAGTGGGACACAGACTTCCAGCAGCACGGATGAATTCCTCCTCCCCGAACCTGAATCCTGACAAAAGAGTTTTGGTGTTGTGTTCCCAGTGCCTCCTATGATGGAAAGCCCTCTCTCACATCCCCTCAGGGCAGCCATTCCTTTACTTGTTTTCCTCCTCTGTCTTTCCACTATATCCTTCATGAGAAAGATGGATAGGACTGCTCCCAGAATCCCTGCCCCGGGGATTTATATAATCACAGAGAGTGTTTTCTGTGCTGCTTGCTATTTGTCTGGGATAAGTCCTACCTTTTGGTCTCTGGTGAACACTAAGCTGATGTTTGTACAGGCTGATCCATAGCAAACTCTCCGGAGCTGTGATAACTGGATATGCTCCGTGGCTGGGCTCTCTTTCTCCTGTGTGCTTTACCTTGCATTTGGATAAGCCCAATCTCCTCTGCCATTTCCAGAAATATCCCCTCACTACCAGGAGGTCCTTCTGCATCTCTTTGCAGTCAGCTTTAGCTCCAAATAATTAGGTATTGCTAGCAAACATGATCACTTTGCCTGCCACACTCCTGAGTGTTTGTAGAACACTTCTTTGCAAAATCCAAGTATTTCCTCCTGTCCTTTGTTTGCTGTTACCACAAGTTTGTAATTGATGAAAAAATCCTTCCCTCCTGGGGGGGAGATATTGTTAAAAGCCTTCTGATCCTTACTGAAGGCTCCTTTGACACTCCAAATAGTTGTAATAGATTTGTGAAGTGTGATTTCTCCCTGCAAATGCCACACTAACTCCTCCCCAGTCTATCAGTTTCATCCAAGTGCCTACTAATTCTAACATTTCTGCCAGTCTGGCTGACAAAGAAGTCAGGCTTCCTGGTATATGAGTCCTGGGGGATGTTTTAGGAGCTGGTGACATATTTACCACTATCCAAACTCCAGGCACAGAGACTGATTTAAGCAAGAGGCTTCACGGCCAGTGGTGCTGTAGCCTCCTACCTAAGGAACAGCAGAGCTTCTGGGACAGCAGCAGCTCATTCCAGCAAGTTATTGCTGCTGGTTCTCTCAGCTTGCTCTGATCGAGTTACCGTGGGTTAATGAGCTGTCACCCATCAGACAGGGTGGCTGCAGCCACATCCCATTACAAAGACAGGGGGTTTAAGATACAGCATTCTGCTTCACAACAGAACTGGATGAAGGAGACACATTTATTCCAGCTTTTCTGACAGGCATTAGCTAATTAGGTGGGACAATTCCACTTCTTGCAATTGCAAATCACTGTCCTTGGTGTTCGTATTCAAACCAGCTGGAAACTGCCTCAAAATATCATGGAATCATGTAGTGGTCTGGGTTGTAAGGGACCTTAAAGACCGTCTAGTTCCAATCCCTTGCCATGGGCAGGGACACCTTCCACTATCCCAGGTGGCTCCAAGCTCCGTCCAGCCTGGCCTTGGACACTCCCAGGGATGGGGCAGACACAGCTTCTCTGGGCAACCTGTGCCTCCCCACCCTCACAGGGAAGGATTTCTCCCCAATATCCTGTCTAACCCCACCTTCTGTCAGTGTGAAGCCATCCCCCCTTGTCCTGTCCCTCCATCCCTTGTCCCAAGTCCCTCTCCAGCTCTCTCAGAGCCCCTTTAGGCTCTGGGTCTCTCAGGTCTCCCCAGCGCCTTCTCTTCTCCAGGCTGGACACCCCCAACTCTCTCAAGCACTAAGAGACTTTCAGCCTAAGGACTGAAATGGGCAGGATGGGCACAGGATGCAGATGTTCCTGAGGATGGGAAAGCTCTTCACAAACCCCTGTCTTTGCTGTAAGACCCTGGATTTCAGACCTATGACACCAGTCACTCCAAGAAAACCATGCTGTGGTGGGATAAGCTGGTACTGAGGCCACAGGGGTGAGAGGTTAAGCAACTCTTGAACTCCACACAAGCTGAAAGAACTTGTGCCAGGTTAACTCCTAGAAAAATCAGCCCCAGCCCAAGGGGCTGATAATAAACCTGTGAATAAGCTGAACAAAGTGCTGACGCAGCCTTTGCTGGGGCAGCACTCCCAGCCCTGCTGCAGCACCGGGCCAGGACGGAATTCCACCGTGATTGACACTGCCATCACATCATTTGTTACCGATCCCACTTTTCCTCCCTTCCTCTGTTTTTCACTTCAAGGGAGAGAACTCACAGCAGCACAGCCTGCAGAGTCCTCCTCCAATCTGTTTTCCATGTGAGCATCCTCCTCTGAGGGTTGACTCATGCTCTGTGACAGAAAGCACCACCTCCTCGGGCTCTTACGAGGAACCAGCACGAGACAATTGTCTCGTTCAGATTGTTTTGGCAGGCTTTACATACTGTGCATTATAGTGCATGTTCCAGACAATGTCTTTGCCCTTTTGTGGTCATTTCAGAACAAACCGAGCTGCCTCTCTCAACGTTTTGGTACTTCTGCAAACTGGCAATGCCTTAGACCAAACAGAGGCTGGGAGTAAATCAGACTGTGGTGGAATTATCTTAACATATGAACAATAAACACTTCCCTTCTATTTCTGCTTTGCTACTAATTCACATCACAGTTACCCCAGGATTTTGCTACAGGAAGATACATTTCAGCATCAGGCAGGACAAATGGGATGCACAACCACAGTGGTGGCTGTTGCCTGTGTTTATGGGAGCCCGGCATCTGTCCCATGCCTCGGCCTTTAAAACTTGAGCTGCGAAAAAAATGTCTGTAGTGAAACATGAAACCAAAAGAGACTTGGTTATGTGTGGGAAAGTCAGGCTGAGTTCACCTAGAGAGTTGTGAGGGTTCATGAACCTTGGGAGTGAGCGAAGGCCCAGTCCTGAGCACGCCTAGAAAAATGTCCTCCGGAAATTGTAAATGACTACGAATTTGGGAACGGGGAGATCCTGTAAAATAGTTTTGATAAGAAATCTATTGCAGGGAGACCTGGTGGCTTCAGCAATGCTCAGCATTAACATGTTGAATGAACTGCAAGTTCAAGCTCACACAGAGGCTGAGAAGTGTTAAATGAGTGGGAATGAACCACAGAGTCCCTGTTCCTGGGGCTCCAATTAAAAATGTGTCGTTTGCAGCTCTAGGGTTAAGGAGAGTTGTATTTTGCTTTATTGTTAGCTGCAGTATGTCTGAAATATGGATGTCTCAATCTGGCTGAGACCTTCACATATTTGAAGCATCTCCTCATTTTCTTCTGAAAAGCCTCTCAGGGAAAATGTTTTACTGTGAACTACCAGTCTCTGCCATTTTTGCACCTCCTTGAAGCCACGCTCAGCAAAATGCATCACAAACACAGATGCAGTAACTGAAGGTTCTGTAAGTGCTACCGTTAACATCTGAAAATCACAAATATTTCCGTGGAAGAGACCCTTAGAGACAGGTCAGCATTAGGATAGCCTAGAATAAAATCTGGGAATTCACCCATGTAACAGAATAAAATCTGGGAATTCACCCATGTAACTTTTCCCTGAGGCAAAGAAGTATGCCAGCAACTTGATAAGAGCTGGGGATTTGCTTTGGGTCACGACTCCAGATTTTTTTCTTCCAGATTAGGCCAAAGGAAATGGAAAAAGATTTACAGGACCACTAAAGGCCAGCCTCCAAACCTCTTGACTTATTGTCTGGTATCTAATCTTTAAATTAGAAAGGAACCAAAGCCACACCTTCAAACTATTACCAGTACCAGGTTCCTAAAGCGGGAAAATAATATGTATTTTCTAAAGCAGGAAAAAAGAATGTATTTTCTAAAGGCCAGATTGCTAATCCAAAGTCTTATTAGCATGCTTGTTTGCCACATGGCAGCATGTTATTTTTTCCCCCCCTCAACAGTAAGACTAGAAGTTACCATTGCTCTCCCCTAATAAAACTCCCCAGCCATACTGGGATGGGTGAAGGATTAGGAATCAGGAGATGGGACAGTGGTGCACATGCCATAAACATCCCTCCTGTGTGTGCTCTGCTGCCAGAGCTCACGGAATAAAGCTGAGTTTCCTGGTGCCGTGCCCTGGCTGTAATACACTGCCCAGATCTTCCTCCTGCTCTCAGCTGAGAGCCAAGTCATTCTATAGGATTATTTTGCTAAGAGCTGTTTGATCTGAAGAGATTTAGCACCAGATTGTGGCCACAGCTTTTTCCGGCTCAGTGGCTGCAGAGGAAAAGGGCAGGAATCATCTGGTGATTTGAGTCGGAGCCTGGAGCTTGGGAGATCCAGGTTCAGTCCTTACAGCAAGCTCTCCATACATCTGGAGATAAGCTGCTGAACCTCACACCTCTCCTCTGCCATGGGGTTGGCACAGTGCACCAGAAAAAAGCAGGTTTTGAGAGTGCTGCTGATTTAGGGAGAATTCCTCTTTTTTATTCACCACAGAATCACAGAATGGTTTGGGTTGGAAGGGACCTTAAAGCCCATCTCATTCCAAGCCCCTGCCATGGGCAAGGACACCTTCCACTATCCCAGGTCGCTCAGAGCTAACTTGACCTTGAACACTGCCAGGGATGGGGGAAATTGCTGCAAATTGTCACTGCTGTGCTTTGTTCCATGAATTGACAATGCTTCTCCCCTGGACTTTTCACATTACGAGTACTTTTATTTTTTTTACATAAATACATATTCACTTTATACACAGATAGCTCTAACTTATAGAGGGAGTGGGAACAGTCTTACAAATTTCACATTGCCAGCTTCCCAAATCAGCCAGTTCCAGCCTGGGTGGGTTTTAACATCTTTTGGTCTCTCACACTGTTGCAAAGTGTTACCTGAACGTAAAGTCTTCCTGTAGTAAGCGCAAGTCATTTTATACAGGGAAGACCTTTTCAGAATTTCAGATTAGCTCCACAGTGGGGGAAATGAGAGATACCACACATCCCTTCCACTCCATGGGCTGAAAGTGCACCTGGAGCCCCCATTCCACCCCATCCCCTTCCGTTTCCCCAGCCTGTCTCCATTTCATACACCAAACCCACAACATTTTGATTGTTATGCACCTGGAGCAAACTGGGACCAAAGAACAGCAATAGAAAACCATAATCATAAGTCCCATAACCCAGAGCAGCCATCACAGGATGCTCTGAATCTCTTCCAACTTCATAAAACAATGGCAAAACCTCCTCTGATTGCTATGGGAGCAGGTTTTAGCTCTTTCTGAACCAATTAAATACTTCTTTCTCCAGGGCCGTGCCTTAGGGTTAATGCTTTGCTAAACATTGACAAAGCCATATCCCTCTGAGGACAAGGATGTAGTGGGTAAACTGCTGCCAAATCTGCTTTTAATTTTTGTGTGTGTGAAACTATTAGGCAGCAACAGGGCCCATCACCTACCAGGGTACACATCTAACATGTCAAGCCCTGTGGCAGTGGGGCTCAAAGCCTCCTACCAGCTCAGGGGGGGCTCTCTTTGAACCTGCAGCCTGGTGCAACCCAGGGACCAGCTCTGGGACAGTCAGCCTGAAGGGTTTTGTGGCCCTGCACTCAGAAACCGCAGGAGTACATCACAGAAATTACATAGCAATGTTGCTTAGTCTGGAAAAGAAAAAGGTTAATTTAAATAAAACATCATGGAACTCAACAACATTACCAAGGGCTTCTCCTCTTACCAGTTATGGAAATACTGATCAACTTGAAAATACACAACAGTTGCCCTTAGAATTGGATGTAATAGTGAATCTTTCCAGCTCCATGATGAATTCCTGGGCACTGCACACTTGCTGTAGGTACAAATTACAATGGTCAGAAACAAAACTGTGGTGAGATGATTTTAAGCCTTGGTTGCAGGCACTGTATTCATTCAATGGGTTTGCTGACACTTTGTGCCAAATGATTTTTTTAACACTGTTTATGGATTAGACCTTTGCATTTCCCTTCCAGATCAGCTTCACTGAGGTGACGATGTCCCCAGGCCTTCAGCTCCCCTACTGCAAGGGCAAAGCTGAAGGGCTGGCCAGGGACATAGTGACAGGGTTTGACAAGCTGAGAAACTTGGCACAGACGATCACGGGCTCCTGAGACACATAAGGAGGCAGGGGCCTGTGCTCCTGAGGCTTCACTGGCTCCTGGGAAAAGGTGGAACTGGGAAGAGGGGTGTAGAGGTCCCCACATCAGCCCTCCCTGCCCACTGTACTACAGAAGTCCCGACCTCTGCAGGATACAAGTGATGCCGTGGGGACTGTGGGTATCCTGTTGCTTAAAACTGGATGCTGAAGCCTCTTGCTGAGGCAATTTATTGCTTTTCACAGAGGAAATGAGTACAAATTTGGCTGGGGACACAAATAAATATGAGATCATTTGCTTAGTGCTGACTCGTGTGATGAATGATCCGGGTTTAACTGTTTCCATCATCTGTTGTCCAAATCCCGGAGGTAACGTCCTTCTTCTGAAATCAACGGGAGCTGAGGGCGTCCTGCACCCCAGAGCACCCACATTTCTTAGAGCCAAAATAAGCACCAGGCACTTCTCAACTTCTTCTTTCCAGGATTTTGTGTTCGCAGCATTTGTTACCAAAAAATCAAACTGATTGTTGTTAAAGGCAATTCATCACTTGTCCTTTTCTAATTTCCATTCAGGCCATTTTTCACACTTGCACTAAAATGTTCACCAAGTCTGAGTGGTTTGCACCAGGTTTTTCTTCATGCACATATACATTGAAAGAAACCTTAAAAAGTAATGCTCACTAGAACTAATGACAGCGTGATTTCCAACTGTTTGAAATTCTGGTTATTCAAAATTTCCTCACAATGCCCAGATCCCAATATTCAGTCTTATGTGTGGAGTCTTGACTGGAAGGATCTGGCTTTAGAGGCCTGATTATGCACAGCATTAATAAAAAGTAGAATACAGCTGTAAATCAGAGATTGCAGGGCCACCAATTAGCACTCCAAGTACAAAGTTTGGTTTCTACCATCAAAGCACTCTTTGATAGAAGAATGACAGAAGTCTGCACTGAAGTAGTTTGTATCGTCAGATGGAGGGAAGATGTGGATGGTCTGGGGGGAGGTTGAAAGGAGGGAAAACTCTGAGCTCCCACAGATTTGCTTTTGCCAGAGGAAAGATGAGGTTTAGCATAAATCTGTGCAGCATCCTTCGTGGAACTGAAGCCACATTGCCAACTACCTTTGGAGCTGGACACAATGTCACAGGCCAGGGAGGGAAAATTTCCAGGGTAAAAGGGTATAACTGCATCTGGAACTGCTGCACTGATGTTATCAGCTGGTTTGAAAGCTGTGGGCCTCTGTGTTCTTCAGGTGAGGTCCACCATGTAACCAACCCCTGCAAGAGCATCTTGGGCTTTGGAGTGTTTTACTTGCAGCTTCAGTTCACCAGCTCACGTACCAAACACCCATGGAAGGCAGACTGGGGAACAGTGGAGTGTTTTACACCTCCTTCATAGAAACACAGAATGGTTTGGATTGGAAGGGACCTTAAAGGGCATCTAGTCCCAACTCTCTGCTCCAGACAGCTCCTGTGGCCCTGGCCAGGGATACTTTCATGGGGATGCCTCAGGTCCTGTGCACCAGGAAGTTAAAAGAGAACAACTTCCACTCCATATTCAGGTCTTGGTGACCCTCCTTCCCACCCCAGTCCTGAGCAGCAGCTAATTGAATGACAGGCTACTCCTGCATTGACCTGTTGGGTTTGTTCCACCAGCCTTTGAGAACTGACATCCCCAGAGAACACTCAGGTAAAAGAGGCCAAGCAGAACATCAGACCTCACTTGTTATCCCATGAGTTCATCCTGTTCTGCATCCTGCCTCTTCAGCCCTGACTACAAGCCAGCTTGACCAAACCACAAAGAGCTGTGAGCTGTCTCTCCTGGAACTGCGGGGCCACTGGGCTCTGGAACATAACGTGTTCCCTCCGTGCAGACAGCCTTGGGAAGGAAAACAGACCTAGCAATGGTTACCCCCATCCTCCTGATGTCCAGCTATACTGAGGTCTTTAAAAAAACCCTTCTTCTTGTTACAAGCACCTTGCTGACAATAAATCCTTGCTTGAACATCCTTTTAATGCCAGCACCCTCAGGCAAAGCAGAATGAAGGAGTAAGGTTTCAGGCTCCATACCAAGAAATTCCTACTTTCAAAAGGCCAGACACAACAGCTGGGAAATTTTTGGTTATTGCTGCTTTATGTCAGGTCTTGCCCATTCCTGGAGAGGGGTGTAATTTCTGAAGTCTAACAGCATTTGAACCAGGCTGAGCAGTCTTTGAATAATTTTTTGGCTGACATTTCAAGGAGGCAGGAGTGTGTGTACTAACACAGGCCTATATGTGTATTTTATAGCTGTCTATATACACACATGCCTGGGGGGGAAGGAAAGGGAGGTAACTCAGCATGTCTGGCTTTCAAAATGCTGATTCAGGAGACTGGAAGCTGCCCCCAAGTTGCTGCTCTACCAAACCCTGCCTAGTTTTCACCCCTAGGGCAGGGGTTGCCCAAGATATCTGTTCAGGGTGAGGGTCCAGCCTAAAGAGCAGCGCCTGCCAGCTGGGCTGTAATTATTAACAGATTTGTTTTTGTGGTATGCAGATTCCCAAAGCTTCCCCTGCCTTAGCCCCTCTCGGGGAGCTGTCTCCTCCTCTTCCTCCTCCTCACATGCCAGGCCCCCGTGGGGACTCGCATTTCCAAGGGCAGCAGCAGAGGACACCTTAGTGCTATCCCAGTCTCCTGGAAGCTGCATCTTTCTCTCTCCAGCACCACACTTCCATCACAGTCAGAAGCGGGGTGTTGCCTTCACCCTTGGATCCTGCCAGAAGGAACCAAAAGGTGTCATTTTTGCTGCTGTCCACAGTGGCAGTGTGGCTGCTCACAATCATTTCTTTCCCCAGGCTCTTCGGAGACACACACATGCACAGAAAAGGAGGGAATCCCCTCATTTCCAGGAAAGGCAAGGGAAGCTGTCTGAACATTTAACACCAAAAACTTCTGGACAGGAGGTGAGGCCTTCACCACGTAGGACAGAGGTGAACTGGAGACCTGAGACTAATCAAACCAAGCTCTAAGTGTTTGATCAGCCCTTGGCTGTTCTCCAGGACATGTCACTGTCAGGGGCTTTGTCCTGGGTTTTTCATCCCAGCTGCAGGAGCAGCATCCAGATGTGCAGTAGGGGAACAGACCCTCTAACCCTTAAGAATCATCTCCTGATGAAAACTCTGAGGCATTTTGATTCCACATCCATCTTTCCTAGCAAAGACTTCATACCCCAAACATTTTGCTTTCCCGAGTCTATTGGGCCTGAGCCCAAGAAGGAGCATCTCTTCCTTTTCCTCCCGCCCACCTGAGCGTCCAAATGCCGCCAGTGGGGGCATTCCTTTCCTGTGGAATGTGGCAGGAGTTCTGCAGCGAGTTGCCATGCCGGCTCTGCCGGTCTGTCTGCCTCTCCTCTCCTCTCCTGTGGGGATCAGGACTCTGCTGAGGAAAAGCAGATAGGGTTTCACACAATCCGAAGCACATGTACAGTAACTAAAGCTGCGTAAGCACTTTTCTTCCTAGGGAAAGTTTCCAAACGTATGTTTCAAAGGAATGCGAAAATATTCCCCCTCCTTTCTTCCCTGCTTCCTATAAATCCAGCCTGATGCAGACAGACAATCGACTCGGACTGTTCTCCAAGAGGGATTTAAGGGCTGGGAAGGGGCAGGGATGACAACATTGGGAATTCACATCCTGAGCAGCCAGTGCAGAGGAGGCACTTAGAAAAGGACTTATCAGCCATGGAAACCACTTAAGGTTAATCACACAGTATTGCTGTGAGAAAACACACTCAAATCCAGTGAAAATGGATGTGTTTGGAGCAATTTTCCTCCCTTAAACATCATCAGATGCTTGCGTCCTCCACAGGCAATTTGGCTTTTTGGGGCATCCCCTTCTCCTCTGGGAACGTCCGCGCAAAAGGAAATTTCTCCATAGGAGGTAGTTTGTTTAAAAGCCAGTTTTCATGGGGGAGGAGGAAAGAAAAGCCTTAACCAAACATTCGTGTGCAGAGGGTTTGTGCCTGTACAGACTGCAGGGACCGGGGGCTGCAGAGATGCTGAGAAGAGAGTTCAAGAGGAAGAAGGCAAAGGTCTGGAGTCCCAGCACAGGAAGGACATGGACCTGTTGGAGCAAGTCCAGAGGAGGCCACCGAGGTGATCAGAGGGACGGAGCAGATCTCCTGCAAGGAAAACCTGAGAGAATTGGGATTGTTCAGCCTGGAGAAGAGAAACTGCAAGGTGACCTAATTGTAGCCTTTCATTACAGCGGGAGCTACAAGAAGGATGAAGAGAGATCACTTCCAAGAGCCTGGAGTGACAGGACAAGGGGGAATGGCTTCCTGCTGCCAGAGGCCAGGGTTAGATGGATTTGATGGGTTAGAAGTTCTTCCTTGTGAGGGTAGTGAGGCCCTGGCACAGGTTGCCCAGATAAGCTGTGGCTGCCCCACCCCTGGAAGTGTCCCAGGCCAGGCTGGATGGGGCTTGGAGCAACCTGGGATAGTGGAAGAGGGGTGGAATGAGATGACCTTTAAGGTCCCTTCCAACTCAACCATTCCAGGATTCTGTGATTCTATGGTAACATGGGATGGGCAATGCCCACTCCCTGCAGCCTTCTCATGGCTGGCAACTCCAGCTTCAGGAGCCAAGCAGGGGAAAAAGCTTTTGGGACGGTGCTCGAAGAACCTGAAGCCAACACACTCTGCTGATTCCATGGTGGCTGATCCCAGATCTCAAATCTTTCACTGGCTGTGGGAGAAAAGCAGATCTGCTGTGCTGAAGTGGGTCTGTCCATGTGCACTAACACGTGAGCATGTACACGGCCCCTACAGATTCCTGCTTCTCCCACCCATGGCCCTCACCCAGGGTGGAGGGACCTGCAGGGCCATGTGGGAAGCAGCTATCCCTTGAGAAAAGACTGAAAACCACACTTATACCCATGTTTTGCACTACAAATCCCCAGAACGGAGCTGAGTCATTCCAGATGAGCTTATCGGAGATTATTTCCCCTTTAACTCCAAAAGGATTTGCTGGTTATGATTACTCCTCTCTTCCTTTAAAAAAAAAAAAAGGAACGAGAACATAAAAACAACCCAACCCACTCAGAAAAAGCCTCCTCCTCCAAGCGCTGTATACACAAAGTCATGGAGAAGGAATGATAAACTTCCAGTGTTTCTGGTGGGACGCCACATTAATTTGCAGACTTTTGTATTCTTGCAAATCGTTGTGTAAAAATGCCATTATGACCATTTTATTTCATATCCGATTTATGAAGGCACCAGAGGTGAAGAGAAGGAATAAACATTTGGGGCTCATTCCCAGGGAATGGCAGTCAGCAGAACTGGGGTTTTCCATATGTCTGAGCAGTTGAATTTAGTGGTCAGGAGCAGGGGGAACAGCTCTGGTACTGAGAGTGGGGCTAGACTTGAGAGATTGCAATAGGAGACAACTTTCACCTTATTATCCGCCTTAGGAAAACTCAGCCTTTTAAATATGCCTCAGGATAGAGGCCACAAAATGTTATTTAATGTTGGAAAAGCCTTTATGGGACTTAGAGCAGCTGTCAGTCATGGAAAGGCAAAAATATGTCCAGATCCTCTTTTCTCACAGATGACTCCAGACTAGAAACTCCCCACACCAAACCTGCCAGAATTGTACAGACCTGCTCAAGATCATAACAGAAATGGGAAAGGCCAGAAGGCAGTAACCAGGAATCTTATTTTGTAACCAGGACCTTTCTCTGACCTCTTTTACAGGTAATGAAGTGCCTGGACAGACTTCAGGCTCAGCATCCCTTAGGGAGGGGCAAGAGATAGGCCCGAGCTAACTCATCCTGCAGAATTCCCTGCGTGGGGGAAACTGAGGTGGGGAGCTGTGCAATGGCTTCTGGCAGTCACATGGTGAGCCAGAGGGTCTGAAAGGGACATGTGCCTCCCCAAGGGCACAGGTTACTCATGGCCTGCAGGAAGGAGCAGGACCTGGAGCTGTCCTGTCACTGGCTTTCCCTCCCACGCCCCAGCACAGATAGGAGAGTTTCCCAGTCCTTCCCACCTTCCCAGCCGTGGCTGGGGCTGATGTGCCCCCTCAGCAGCCCCTTGCCCAGCTGTGCTGGCCACTTTTCTGAAGCTCAGGTGCAGGGGGTGAGGACGGGACTCCTGCACCTCCAGGCAAGGAGGCAGCTTCACTTTAAAGGGAAAATAGCACAGTGGTAGTTGCATGGTCCCTTCCCCAGCAACCACTGTGTGAGCCAGAGCTGCTTCCCACCATAGCATCACTGTTATAATCAAGTTTTTGGCTGGAAATAACCTTCTCTCCTCTATAGCTCTGCCCTCCCTAGGGCTCTGGTAAGGATTTCTCTGAACTCAGCACACAACCCTCTGGTACAGAGGGATAAAGCTTCCTTCAGTAGTTGCAACCAGGTCTCTGTCTCAGTTTGGTTATTATTCACAGCAGCACTGACTGGAAATTTCTGCAAACACAAGCAAAAAACACCAGTCTGTGGGGATGACCATGCAAGCAAACTTCCAGGATGAAATTTCTGGCTGTCCTGCTCTTCTGGGAGAGGATGAAACAGCACAGGAGCCCTTTTCTCACTGTGGTCCAACGCTGTGATCCTAAAACCAGCCAGGACATGGTGCAACTCTCAGGCATGAGATTGCATTTAATTCATGGCCTCCTATATTTGCCTTCCCCGCCGTCTCTGCAGCAGCTGAGTGCACTTCACAGCACAGTCTGATTCCTGAGTGATGCACAGAGTTCATAAAAGCTCAATAGAGCTCCTTGAGCACGTTACAGACAGGAAAATTATACCCTACTGACGGCAAGCTGCTGGGTGCTACCCATTGATTACTCATTTATTAAAACACAACCCCCTTTCCAACCGCTTCGAAATAAAGGACTTGCTATAAAATTCAACTCTTGAAAGCACAGGAGTGCATGGAGACAAAATTCCTTCCCAGACATGGAGGTGACCTCTATTTACTATAAACATTATCCCACATTTAAATTTGGAAATGAAAAGAGGGCGAGGCAGAGAGTCCAGATTCCGGTCAGAGCTTCCCTGCAGCCGGAGGTGAGCTCTGGTGCCAAGGCCTGCTCCAGCCCTCCTGTCTTTGGATCACTTTGTACGTGTTTCAGACTGGGTGGGGGACAGGTTCCTTTGCACAGACATCTAACAAGGCTTACTCACAAGTCTTGCTCACCAGCCACTTGCTGAGGGGGGGAAGCAGAAGTTCCAGCCCCATTCTCTGCTCAGACCCAAGGAACAGCCACAAATTACCTTAAAGCGAAAGGGTTGGGTTGGATTCAAGATCATGTACCCTGTGGTCTGTACGAAAAGGCGACATCAGTTGGAAGGAATTTCTCTCAGCTGAAAGTCAGGAAAAACATTTATGGCCATTGAATGGGCTGGGTGTTTCTTGAAAGGCAGAGCACAAAGGTGGTTCTCCGGGGTGAGGAGCAGGGGGAATCCTCCCTCGCTGTCAGTTGTTTGTGTGGACAGCAAACCACCCCAGCCATGTGCCCAGCATCAGACAGCACCACAACCCCTCTGCAGCAGCACTAGGACAAGCCAGGCCTCAGTGATTTAAGATCCTACATCCCATTCCCTTTACGTGTCCTGCAATTCCCAGTCGCACCCTACACTCACATTCCAGACAAACAAAAGCAGGCTCTGCCAACCTGAAGCGTGAAGCTTGAAGCTTCAAACCTGCCCCCATCCTGTGAGGGACTGGACAGGGAGCTCAGATTCCTTCAGCCTGAAGGCCAGCAGGTCCTGCTGGCATTGGAAAATGCCTGGATCTAGAGCCAGCTCGAAGTGCTGTCTATCAACATCTGCAAACCCAGAGCTGAAGCCTGATGGCACTCGTGTGACATCCCGCTCTCCCAGCAGCCTGAGGGAGCGGCAGTGAGGATCCTGTCAGCCTGCAGAGTGCACGGGTTGTGACTGTCACGCCTCACCTTGCACAGCTTTTCCTTTAATCCAGCAGCATAAGGCGTTCAGCAAGTTAAAAATTATCTAGAGTCAGTGGTAATTAAACGAAAAATTAAAAAAAGAAAGGTAAATATTGTTTTACATATTCCTCCACCGCTGTGTAGACTCTGTTTCCTATTAAAGGCAACTGTGTGCTGCATTTCCATTAAGATTCTGCTTCCTGTTGTGTAATATGGAATGTTAAAAATCTCAATATCACTTAAAAAGTTATTACAAACTCCAGAGAGTTTTCTATTCCCAAGAAATCTCTCCCAGCGGGAAGCTGGAATAGTTCCTGCTGAATTTACAGCAAATGCCTCAGACCCTATGTAATATTTATGGTGTCCCTCTCATCTTATCCAGGCTGGTTTGCTGTTCTGCTGCTGTGAAAGAAAAGCCTGTTTCGATGGTTAAGGGCTGTGACACTCACTTTGAAGGATATTGAAGCGGATACGAGAGCCACAGGAAATGTTCCAGCCTTGCTGAGGTACCTCCGAGAGGTATTCGGTCAAATGAGAATTCACTAATCTGATTCCCAGGGAAAAAAAAAATCACTGTAACTTAATGAAGAAAGAGAAAGAAATGTGACAGATCTGCATTCATGGCTTGCCAGATCTGGATTTCATGAAAGCCAGAAGAAAAATTCCCATTTGCTTTCATGGGAATAGGATTTTGACCCCAAAGAACTTCTAATTCAAAGAGAATTATGCTGCGTGTTGAAACATTGTGAGAATTGGGTGGTGTCCATTTGCATTAAAAAGAAATCACTGTATGATATGAATCATTTTAACAGACCACAGATAGCCCTTCTTATCAACAGGTCCCAGAACACCTATTGGGGCAGCAAAACAACCCAGGCAGTGTCACCAGGGGAAACACTTGTGTGTAAAACCTGCCAGAGAAAGTGGAGACAGAGTGAAGGTGCTGCTGTGGGTTGAGGTTGGTGCAGTACAGAAATGACAAATAAATGATCAAAACGAAAGAGTAGGTTGAGATATCAGGAAGAAATCCTTCCCTGTGAGGGTGGGGACGCCCTGGCACAGGTTGCCCAGAGCAGCTGTGGCTGCCCCATCCCTGGAAGTGTCCAAGGTCAGGCTGGACAGAGCTTGGAGCAACCTGGGATAGTGGAAGGTGTCCTTGCCCATGGCAGGGGGTTGGAATGAGCTGGGCTTTAATGTCGCTTCCAGACCAAACCATTCCATGGTTCTGTGATTCTGTGTGCACACTGACAGCTTCTTCAGTGAACCCTTTTGCTGTCCTACATTCCAGCCTAAATTTTCAGAACTAGCGGTCAGGGCTTTAGTCCTTGTTTAAGATTCTAGACTGGACCACGATTTACAAGTACCAAGCACTCAGCAGCTTTCACTGGTCCCTAGAGAAGGGTGCACAGTGTTTTTTAAATATAGGCATTTTCTGAGGAATTGTGAAGCTTGTAACTGCAGGCAGCTTGTCCCAGAGGTGCTGGAGGCATCAGTCAAATTAAAGATGAGGAAATAGGATGTGGCACCTGGATGAAGGGGATGAAATGAACAAAGCAGCAGCCAGGGGCCAGAAATGAATCCTGGCAGTGAAATCTGCTGGATGGTGGCATCGGCTCTCAAAGGGAACAGGCTGAGCTTGAGTCACTGCAAGGTGGTCTGAGCAAAGTCATGGAAAACGCTGCCAAAATCAGCCTGCTCTGTTCCCTGCGGATGAGCGACACGACCCGGCAGGTCAGTCCATGTCTCCCACTGTCTCCATAAACAGAGAGCAGATTATGTGGGAAGGAGGAACCCACATTAGCTCTATCCTGGAGGGCAAATTATAGTTCAGGAGACAAACAGTACCAGGGGCAAGAAACAGCAGGGGTGCTGAGCCTGTATGGCCAATTTTAGCCTCCTTTGCATATTCACACGTACACAGGAAGAGAAGTCATTGCACCCAATAAACCACAGCCCCGGCTCAGACATGGACAAATAGTCCTGAAGGGATGGAGGGTGACGTTACAGGGAAAGGAATCAAGCTTTGAGCACGATGCCCCAAGAGACATTTAGAGTGGAGAAGATGGGAAAACCCTTCATCCAGGGAGGGAAGGCCCATGGAACATGAAGAAATAGCAGCTGTTCCACACTGAGCAGCAGAGATACTGAGGGGAGCGGGAAAAAGATTAAAGCCAGGGTCTGGTTCTATTTAGCAACTCCATTAATTCCCTGAGAAAAAAAAAATAAAAAGGAGAGAGCACATTCACATCTGAAATGACTTTGAAACATGCAGCCAACATCCATGTTGCACCCAGCACTCAGAAATAAGAGGAGGAAACAGTGAAACGAGACTCAGTGCAGGATAAGGAATGCCAGGGAGGGAGGGTGAGTGATCCAAAATGCAGATATTCCGTGGAAGAAATACAATTTAAAAGCAGGGATTGGGGTGAAGGTTATCCCCTGAGACTGAGGTTTATTAAACAGTCAGGTAAGATGGAGAGAGTAAATTACATGGAGCTGCTGCATGCGTTAGAGAAGGAACATCCCTGGCAAGAGGATCACTAATGAGATTACAGGGAAATTACTGGGGATGCCAAACTTAAATGGAAAAAAGAAGAAAACTCAGGCAAGAAAAATAGGAATGATTAAGGAATAAATGCACTTAATTTAAGACACATTGAAATATTTAAATTCAGAAATATCTTAAGGGAAGGCAAAATTACCCTTTGAGAGCAGTGATACCACTACTTTAAAAACATTTGCAAGCCCCCACTAGGAACTGGGTATTTGTTCAGAAAAAAAATAAAATTCAAAAAAGTTGTAAAGCCCAGAATTTCATAAACCAAATATGAGACGTGGGATGTGGGACAAGTCAACTGACCTTTCTGTCAAATGGCAACAGCCACAGTGCAGAGACACAGTCACTGAGGTACTGAAGATGAGCATCAGCCCTCAGGTATCCAGCACTGGTCTCTGGTCAAGAGATGTGCCTGTTTACCTATTCCTTGGGTTTTAAGAGAGGAGTTTCACTTCTGTGAATTTACTATTCGTGGGATGTGGGGAGAGGCTAAATTTAAGGAGAAGCTTCCTATCTCTGTCTATGAGAGTTACTCCCAGCTTGTTTATATTTTCCTTTCCTGGGGTGGTTTCTAATGAGTTTGCTGCTCACAGCTGTCGGTTACAGTCGGAGCGTGCAACGAGACGGAACTGATAAAAATGCCATTTGGGACTTTCATGCCGAATATCAGAGCACTCCCCTTCAGTCTAGCAGCTCCATTAGACCAGACAGAGCACTTGAAGAACAAAAGTCTAGCGCAGGAAACAAGTCTGCATGGAGGAAGGCAAAGACAGGCCTGGTTCACATCACCGGCAAACCCCGCACCCCCAGGAATCCCGGATTTCTCCCAGCTTTTCCAAGGAAGTGGGAGCTGGGCTTGGGTCCGGGCTCTCTCAGCAGCAGGCAGCACGTGGTTGAGGCTGCTCGGACAACATGGTGTAAGAGAGCCTGTCTCCCGTGCACCATGTTCGGGAATTTCTTGTGGGACTAATGGCTTGATATTGAGCCAGAGGAGTGCAGAATTCAACACACATTTCTCTCACCACCTCATTACCTCCCAGCCATCCCTGGCTGCCTCTGTTTGTTTAAATGGAGCTCCTTAAGACAGAGGATGCTCGTTAGGAGCCGGGGATGATAAACATGGCACTTGTGCACTTGCCTAATTTGGTACATCTGATGAGCCAGAACTTAACAAATGCAAACTGCTACCCAAATTACTTAGATTTGTTCAGTCATTTTCTGTCTTCCTCAGCATATTCTGGGCTGATCTCATGACATTCTCCTTCATGCCAGGGGTTTTTTTGTCTATCTGAACTTTCTTTTTCCACTTGAAGCCTCCAAGCTGGGCTCCTCTCAGGCACTTTGCATATATTATTTCACTGCTTCAGTGGAATGGTTCAAATTATAATTTTCCAGCTGAGATACAAAGACTAATTCAATCAAGACCACTTTTGAGTTGTGTGTGTGTGTTTGAAAGTGTGGATTCCTCTGTGGCCCTGGAGGAGACAAAATGCACCCAAAGGGCTGTGGGAAAACCAGGAGTAAAGGCTTGGACAGAGGAAGGAATTTGTGCTCTGTAAGTAGAGGGAAGTTGTGTGCTGTCAAGTGTACCCTGAGTACTCTGGGGGTGAGCTGACTGTCTTCTTGGGAGGGTGGGAGAGAAGGCAAGACACAGAGTGGGAATAATGAATGACAGATATAAATCTGAGCTGAAATCCTCTGCTGATGTTGGTCAAATAAAACTCGAGTCTAGAGGAGGCCATGAAGATGGTCAGAGGGATGGAGAACTTCTCCCGTGAGGGAAGGCTGGGAGAACTGGGATTGTCCAGCCAGGAAAAGAGAAGGCTCCAGGGGGAGCAGCCTTTCAGCACTTAAAAGGAGCATATGGGAAAAATGGGGACAGCCATTTTAGCAGGGCCTGTTGCAGTAGGACAAGGAGTGATGGTTTTTGAAATAAAAAAAGGTCAATTCAGATCAGATATAAGGAAGGAGCTTTAATGATGAGGTTGGTGAGGCCCTGGCACAGGTTACCCAGAGAGGCAGTGGATGCCCCATCCCTGGAAGTGTTCAAGGCCAGGCTGGAAAAGGCTCTGAGCAACGTGATCTACTTGAAAATATCCCTGCCCATGGCAGGGAGTTGAACTGGATGACCTTTAAAGGTCCTGCGAACGCAAACTGTTCTGTGATCTCTGCCGTGTGTGTGTGCCAGGGATGATCTCACCTCTAGCTTATAGGAAACCAGGCTTAGGTGCTTCTGACCATTCCTGAGATGGACAAGCTGGACAGAGAGGGCTGGTGACATGCCATGAGGCTTCTGGATGCAGCACAGTGGGTCACCATCCGTGTGTCAGCGTGCAGGGTTCACACCTCCACAGACTGTTCTGTGGCATGTGCTCGGAGCTGCCCTCCCAGCATTGTTGATCTGCACTGAACATACTTCTCCTGGACACCAATGGAAGCATCTCCCATCTCCCATGGCCCCACAGTCTCAGCAAGGAGCACAGGCTGTCCTGCAGCTGGCCCTGAGGACACCACAGACACCATCTGTGAGACCACAGTCAGCCAACAGAGCAGTGGGGAAACCTGGCAAAGGCTGAGTCCAGGTTTATTCCCACCACTCCACGGCCACCATCCTACTACTTGACAAGCTGCTAAAACTCACTTATAAAGTAATCTTATAAAGTAAACAGCTTTGATCTGATATGTTTAATTTAAAGCACTTATGTTTTATTTATTCTTTTACTGTGAGGAACAGGCTGCACTTTCTTTAATAATGTCTAAGAAATAAAGGTTTCCAACCTCCACACAGAGAAAAAAATCATACCAGCAATGCAACTGTGAAAGGTGATTTCTTTGAGCCTGTTCTCAGGCAGAAAAAACAATTCCTGTGCCTTAGGAACCAGCTTGGCCATGTATTAAACTGTAGTGTGTCAAATACCTGGATGAATATTTTGAGCATTAACTTATGGGTGACTTCAGAAATTGAGAACTTGATAAGTGCTCAGTCATGCCCACAGCAAAGAGTAGACAGGATGATAAAAAATATGGTCTGTCCTGGAGAATATATTAAGAAAAGGGGGGGAAAATAAGGAAAAAAAGACAAGAAGGAATCACTTCGCAAAATATGATTGTTTTTGAAATGTTTGCCTAGCAACAGCCCAACAAATGCTCCAACTATGCCTTTATTTCATATTCTCACAGCAATACCACACAGTGTTTCAACACAAGCCAGTCCTTGCCCTGAAATCCACCCTGGTGACCTCAGCTGCCCTGCTCTGATGCTCGGGCACCTCACAGCTCCCACCCTTGCCAAGCCGTGGCCGATTGCAGGGCGGGCCGTGGTGGCAGAGCAGGGACCGCATCTGTTTCCTCTTTCCTACGTTGCAACAGCCTATTCCCCAACTTCTCTGGCCTGGCACAGTGGAAGAAAACAACTGGCTGTGCCAATTTCCCTGTCTGTGCCCCGGGGCCGGCGGGGGCTGCCCACCTCTGCCCACTCAGCTCTGCCTGACCTCACTTTCCCCACACGCCATCTGAGCTGGCCCACAGAGGAGTCAAAGTCGGGTCAAGTTCTTACGTCCACTCTTGTTGGACACAGAAAAGAGATCAAAGCCCAGGTAAAATCTCTTCCCCGCAGAGCTCCTGTTTTCCCATCGTCTCACACTTGCCAGGCCCTGGGTTTTGGGATCATGGCTTTGCTTTTCTGAGTAGACTAAAATTTGAGTCCAATTGCAGGGAAAAAATCAGGCAATTTAAATGAAGTCCAGCGAACAGCTGGGAAAAGAAAGGTGTCAGTCTGTCAGAAATTTAGCCTGAAATAAGTTTCAGATCCATTTGTGTCCCAGCTTTCTTGTGAAGCTCAGATGGCAGTGGGAACAGAGTTATCAGAATAAACGGTGGCCACACTGTGAGGAGCAGAGAATTGCGTGCCTGGGGGTGGTACAGGATGGCACAGATCTTCCCTGACTTCTGATGCCACCATTCTCAAAAAGGGGCTGGATTTAGGTGCCCCTTGCCTCTTGCAGCTGCAAGACACAGCTCAGCAATGGTATCTGCCCCTGAACATGAGCTTGGGCTCCTGGGTCACCCCAGAGGGAGCTGGGAGACCCTGATGCTGTGGAGGCAACATCTTGGGAAAGCAGCTGGCTCTCAGAGCCCCTGCTCTGGAGCTGTGACCCAGCAGCCCACACCCAAACACTCCTCTCCTGTCTGCCTTCCTGTTTCCTACACCAGTAGAACAGCCAGTCTCGTGGTAGGCAGGGACAATTCCACCTGTAGGAACCAGAGTTCCCCTGGGCCATTTATCAGCAGGGACAGCAGCACGATGCTATCCCAGGAAGGTGCTCATCCAGCAGTGCCAAGGGGGATTCTGGTGATGGGCACACCAAGACACGTTAGATAAAGATGCCACTGGAGATGCCACAGTCCAGGAGTATTTTGTGAGTCACCTCCAAATGTTCCCCATCAGCAAAGGTGAGGCACGTGCCCAGGGAATGTCTGGTGTGTGTGGAGGGAAAGCCCAACAGGGCAGACACGAGCAGGAGCTCGTTGTCTTTGCTTACACACACACACACATCCAGCTGAATCACTGTGACAGTGCCAATCTGGTGGTGCTGGCTGCACACATCCCAGCCATCCTCACTCCCAACACTGCCTCACCATCCCCTAAATGAGGATAAACACATTCTGTCTTCTGCTAATGTGACTCTGGGTAGGCAACCTCAGCCAGAGGGATGAGGCAAACAGGCAGGTACAGCTTTAATCGGGTCCAGTTTGAGGTAAAATGCCTTCATTTCACCCCCTTTCATTCTCGGTTAAACAACACAGTGTCACTTTGCAGTCTGGGCAGGCTTCAAGCAGTAAATGCCAGGGCAGCTGCCATGAACCTGCCAAGCCCCACAGCTCTGCTGTGCTGGGCAGAGCACCTGAGCACGTATTTCAGCTGGACATCTCTTGCCAGGGTAAATTTTGTCCTCAGTGGGAGGGCTGGCGAGTGCAATCAGACCAACTAACCCTTAAAACACAGACAAAGCCGAGCCCAAGGCCACCCACAAGCAATTCCAAAGAAAGAGCAGCTCAGCAGCTGTCCTTGGGTGGCCAAAAAGTACTTTTATGAGCCCTGCTGCAGGGAGCAGGGACTGCACATCATCACCTCTGTTTTCCAGGTCCAGGTCCTGCAGACCTCGGTTCCAATGGTGATTGGATCCAGATCTTTGGTTTTGCATCATGGATGTAGTAACCTCATCATAGCAGCTCACAAAATCACATTGCTGTTAAATTACCCAGAGCACATGAGATGGAATTTAGCCTGACTTCATGCTTTTGTACACGTCAGAAAACTGACAATTCCTATCAGAGTGTACCATTTGCCAATGAGGAGTTCACCCACCTGCCGGTTTTTTTGTACATTTTTGAGGTAGAAAAACGACTTTACACAGCATCATCTTGTTTTGCATCAGGCTGCCATCGTGTTTTATCATGCTGGAACCCGAGAGGAGGATTTGAAGTGTCCCAAACCAGTTTTCACATCCCTATCACAAATTGGAGGCAGAGGGATCAATGGCTAATCAGCTGCTGTGTGACCAGTGCTACGTACTGTGGAATTAAAAGCCCTTTACTTCGCAGTGTATCTCTGACCTGAGCTATCAAACCCTTCCTACCCCCCCACTCCAGACCACAGAGGGTTGTGATACTGAGCACATCTGTTTCCTGTTTCATCAGCTGCAATCACACATTTCCAACAGGCATCCCTGTCTGAGATTGGGAGGCAAGCAGTTTTATTTACAAGCAGTATGTGCCCCCAAGCCTCTCGGGCTCCCTTTGCCTGCAGAAAATACAGAATAGTCAAATAGAGAAGAAGAAACATTCCTGTTATTTGGAGAGGTTTGCATCACCACCCCTTTCTCAAAGTAAATGGGTAACCAGGATATATTGAACAGAAATAAATAATTGTAAGGACACACAGACAGAAAAGACACGCAGCAATTATTTCAACCTGCAATAGATATTCCTTAATAAGTTGTTATGTATTATGTATTAATATTGTCCTCATTTGTCACGGGAACCTGTGGGCCAAGTAAGAGTTGGCTTCATTATTTCAGTGAAGTGAAGCCAGTGGGTAAAACCCTGGCCAAAAGAAATTAGTGGTTAGAAGGCCCCGGTGACTTGGCTACAGGCTCCATCCCACACTGCAGCAGAAATCCCTTGTGAGCATCATCTTTCACCTATCTAGGAGTGAAATGGAACTTCAGCTCCCTCACTCCTTATGCTGTTGTGCATTGTGTCTTTGCAGACTCTGGGCTGAGGCCTGGGGCAGTGTGTGTCAGTGTAACACATCACCAGTGCTGTCCTCTGAGCCACAGCAATTTACAGCCCCATTCCCACAGATTTTGACCTGGTTCCTTGCCCTCCTGGATGGAAAGGCTGCCAGTATCTGTACCTCAGCTGACAAACTTATAAAGCTGCACAAATCAGTTCTGTATCCAGCTCATACCCTTGAGAGTTTGCCTTGATCGAGGGAACAGCAGGATCTAGGCATCGGCTTCAGGAAAGGGCACACTTTGGAACACACTGCACGCCAAGGCAAGGGCTGCTCCCAGCAGGGTTAGACACAGAAAAGTTCTGAGCAGTACAGCTACTCAGGCCTGTCAGATGCTCTGGGACAAGTCCTGTCCAACCCACAATTGAGGATTTCTATCCCCTTCTGCCGATGCTTTGGACGCAGCCTGGAGCTCTCCCTCCCGCCATGATGGCAGTGAGGCTGAGGGAATTTCATCCCTTTCACCACTCCTCTCCCTCTGCCTGGACAAGTAAAACAGCCTGAGACTGATGGGCCAGCCATGTGCTCAGGGATAAACACTGCTGCAAATATTTGCAGATGTAGGGCCGGAATCGAGACACCAACGTCGATCCCAGATACTGCGTTGTTTATGAGTGTCAATCCAGGGGCATTACTGAAATCCCAAGGGAAAAGTCTGTGTAATGCTTACAGGACTGAGGGCTTATCCTACAGCCTGTCCCAAGCAGCTTTACTTGCCAGAGCAATCAGCATCTACCACAGGACCAAAATCCCACGCTGGCACAGGGTGGATGTGTTTTGCACACAGAATTGGAAGTTGAAAACATGCAGAAGTGTAAAAACACTGGGACTTTACAGGATGAGAATTCGTGAATTTGGCCAGCTCTAAGTTCATCCATGGTAAAAGCATCCATGGTAAAAGCTTGGGTCTGTAGGGAAAGTGGAGAGAGAAGACAGCCCTGCTGCATAGGGCTGCTGTTTCTGGAGAAAATGAAATACCTGTCTCATTCCCTTCATGCTCCTTACTTGGCACATTCCCTTCTCCTTGCTGATGCACCAAATGCAAATATCTCCACTGTTCACAGGCTCCATGTCGTGTCAATCTGCCCTCTGCCACAGCTCGTTCCTGGAGCTCCTGAGCTCCACGAGGTCTTCCAACGGAGTTGCTGCTGCCCAAACACACCTCTAACCTCAGGTGCACACGGGATATAAACCCTCCTTCTCCCCCTCCAGCGAGTACTCTCAGCAATACTCTTTGTGCCAAGTGAAAGCTATGGCTCACACAGATTCACAGGCTCCTGGCTTGGAAAACAGCAGCCTGGACTTTCAGTTTGGCTGAAACGTCAGCACACAGACCAGCACAATGGCCAGCACACACAGCCTCATGCCAGAGTCTAATCTTTTTAGATTAGAGGGAATTTTAGCAGGCACTTCCCAGATTCCAGCGCTGCAATACTGACAAACCCATCAAGAGGATGGGGAATTGGAGGGATTCTTGGTTTTTTTTTCCTGAGGCAGCAACCAGAGTTTGGGAGCTACAAAGCTGGCTGCATGTGTTTACAAAGAGATCTGCTGCACACACGGTTTGCTGATGCTTCCCAGGCAGCTGTGCAGACATGACAGGGATAAGGACAGGCCCCTGGAGACCCAGCTCGCTTATAAACCACGCTCATATTTGCCATGCCTCTTTCCCTGTGGGATGGCTGCTCGTGGCTTGGGTGGGTACACTGCTCTCTGAGTCACAAACCAGGTGGATGGCCAAGCCAGGGACTGGTGATGGATGGAGCGACCACTCCTCACTGGTGTTCTCCAGGGCCAGTTCTGTTTAACTCCTTTACTGACAGCCTGGACAAGGGGATTGAGGGCACCCCTGGTAAGTTACAGACAACACCAAGTTGGGCAGGAGTGTTGATCTGCTGGAGGGTAGGAAGGTTGAGTTAATGCTAGACTTGATGATCTTAAGGCTGTTTTCCTCTCTTGCTGTCTGAACACAGCTTTTCTACACAGTTTGTCCCTTAAAGCACCGAGCATTATTCACTATATCACATTTCTGTGGTGAGAAGTTCCACTGTCCTGTCACTGTGATGTGCCAGTGTCTGAAGAAAGTCTTGGACAAGAGCTCTACCAGATACATGGCTGTGAACCTGATTTTACAACAGGCAATGAGCTCTTTTCTTGGACTGTCACTTGATGTGCTGGCAATGATTTTGTGAGTGAATAATATTTTTATTTACCTCCCTTATCCCTCTCCCCCAAACATAAAAGACTTTTTTTGTTGTTATTTCTCCTCTTTTTCACCTAAATTGTCTCTCAAAGGAAGCTCTGATTCCTCTGTGTACACAGCCACAGTCATTGGTAGATGATGGAGGCTGAAGAACTGTAAAGACCCTACTGCTCCAATTTTAAGCTGTATTTCAAGAGGCCATAACAAATTCAGGGGGAAGGAAAAAGAAAGCATTGTGTCAGAAAGCATTGTGTCAAATCAGCAGTAATTTCAAGAGAAGAAAGGAGGGAATCCTTATGTGTGTTTTGTCTACTACAACCAGGAAATGCAGCAGACATCTCTCCAGCATCATCTGCTGTCCTTATTCGTTCTCCTGGACTGAAACGTGCTGGAGAGGGAAGATTTTGCAGCCCCAGCAGAAATGTTTGTGAAATGTTTATCTGATCAGCTAAAGCCTTTGAAGCCTTGCTTTGGGAAAAAGTCCTAACACTTCATCATTCAGATGAAACCGAAACACTCGGTGTCTCCTTTCTGCAAGACAGGCGTTTTTTAGGGCAGCAAATCAGTGTTTTGTACCAACAGCAAGAGCTGGGATGAAGTCAGGGTGCCACAGTTCACTGCATATTTCTTTTTCCTGGCCAATGCTAGAGATGGGGTTACGTGCTGTTTCATGTTATCAGACACACTGGACTGTCCACCACACCAGCAGTCCCTGAAAGGGGGAAAAGTCCTCAAATCCCAGTTTTGCTGCTAATGGTGCAGTGAGATGTAAGCTCTCTCTCCCCCTCTGCTCTGCATGGAGGGAAAACCTGATCCCTTGTTATTCCTGTCTACATCAAGGAGACTGCACAGCAGGGAGAAAGCACTGTGTGCATCTCTGCTGACAGTGAGAGTGCTGGCTTTCAACATGGAAAAAATTATGTCAGAGACACAGAAACGGCTTGGGAAGAGCCTGATTACTGACCTGCTCCATGAGTTTTGTACCCATGAGCAGCCAGGCTCTGCTTCCTGCTCTACTGCCTGTGATAAGCCCTGTTATCACCTTTCAGCACTACTCAGCACATGCTGACTCCAAGGTCAGACTACCAGAGAGATATAGGGAAAGGTTTTGGTGAGACCAGTCCCCAAGCTGGTCACTCATGGCTCACATCAGGCCAGCACAGTCGTGTTCTCTCTGCTCAGGGTTACATTTGCAGCCATATTTTCTCTACCTGGTGTTTTCTCCACATGGATTTTGGGTGATTCCAGCAGCCCGGCTGCCTGATGCACACCCATGCACAAACGCTTCTGGTTTTCCAAATGATGCCCAGGATGGACACTCAGTACATCCTAAGTGGCAGCTGTACTGAGCTCCCCTGTCTGACAGCTGTTCCAGAAGGTTTCATCTCTCTCCCCCAGCTAAATCTTTGATTGTGACATCTCTCTTTGCCTGCAGGTGCCATGTGTCCATTCATGTCACCTCAAAGGCCACACGCCAGGCTGAATTTCCAGCTTCAAATGAAAAAGCAAACCTCAGAGAGACTATAATGTGCCTGCTCCTACTTCCAACCACTTGGAAAATACCTTTTTGTCCTAAGCTACCAGCTCCCCATGAAAATTCCAAACTACAGTAGAATCACTTTTAAAGTACATCGGGTCCTTGAGTCCATTTTTGTCCAGGACACGAGCTCAATGTTGCAGCTCAAAGTTTAAAGCCAGCCCCTTTTAAAGCTTAGTAGGACTGCAGCAGAGGCTTCTCTAGGCTGAGTCCAGCCCAGCAATGTCAGCAGAGAAATGCACAGCGAGCATACTCAAGACTCACGGTGGGAAAATCTCCCAAGAACAAGTGATGATCCCCGTAACTTCCATTACCAACAACTTGCTTAAATGCAATTCATTCCTGTAAATCTCCTGAAGGTATCCTACAGATACTGCTGTAGTCTTCTGTAATCTTCTTTGACTGCAGAAAGAATTTTCTTTACAACTTTCCTGCCTCTGTGGGGAACTTCATAATTTCTGCTTCCTTTCAGTGTCACAGAGCTGCTTTGAAGCGCTTTCTCCTCACCTTGCTTTTATTTTTATTTTTTTTAGGCTTCCACTTAGTTGCATGGCTCCTGGTATTGCTTCATCTATGCAACTTTCACCAGGCTTGGAGCTTGAGCAATGCAAGTTCAGAGCAAGAAAGTCGATCACTGAGGCAGGGACGAGGCAAAGTGATGCCTCACTCTTGCGAAAGAGAAATATAAAATACAAAATTGCTGAGGCTGCAAACAAGTGCTTTCTGCTGGATCAAACCACAGCGTTACAGGCTGCAACAAAGATTGGTTTCAACATTTTAGGGTTAATTTAGCCCATCTTGCTTTTGCCATGATTTTAAGTCTGTCATATCGCCACACGGCAATGACCAACAACTGCATGTTTTAATCTTTGCAGTTCCTCAAAGTCATGGAAATATTTGAAACTCGTTTCACTCCATGGGATGCTTGAAAAATATTCCTCCAGAAGGAAATTATGGCTGAGATACTGTCAGTACAACGACATCTCAGCCTAAGTTCCACCAGCTACAAAGAAGATGTTTATTTTCACGTATCCTTCCATGATTCCTTGCATGTTCTGAGCGCTATAAACGTTTCCAGGAAAAAACACTGTTTATTTACACGTTTTATGAGCACTGTACCATGTGACTAGATGTTAACGGGGAAGGGGAAACTATCAAGAAGCAAAGGCATCCTGCTTGTGCCCAGGGTGAGAACCACAGGTATTCCACAGGGAGAATTTTGTATCATTATCCATGGCCCTTATTTTTTCCCACTTGACCCGAAATAACAGGAAGAGGCACAAGATAAAGAGCTTCCTGGGGCAATGGCAGCAGAAGACTGATAGATGCCTTGAAGCTTCATATTAGAGAGTTTAGAAACTCTAACTAATTAATTAATTTCTCCTGTGCAATGGGATACAGACATGGGCTGGTGCTTTGTGATGGAAAGCCATTAAAATGAACCCAGACAACATTTCTGCTCCCTGGTTTTGTGTCCGCAGGGCCCATTGGAAGCAAAAAACCAGCAACAAAAGTATCAGGGTAACCCACAACCAAAATCACAATTTTTTCCTAACTTCTATCCAGTTTTAATTCCTGCACAGAGTTTTAGGCATCAGTAAATGTCATGAACATGGTCACATCTCTCAGTAGGATCATCACTATGACTCATCTGCCAGTATGATTTGCCATTGGACTTGAACTTTGAGTAAAGAGTCTTTCTGTCCTATACCCCGTATCCTTGAGTTTTTATTTTCTTCACTACAAAGGAAAATAAAAATAACTATTTTTACCCCTTTTTACACAGGCATAGGTAAACGTCCAAATGTGTAACACAATTATGGGGAGCCATGTGTGGGAAGGAAGTGGAGAACAACCAGGAATTGTGAGTGGGTGATCTGAACTCAAGCGAAACATCTTTTTCTTATCTCTACCCCCTGGTGAATTCACTTGGGCCCAAACCACCCCCACCGAGGCTTTACTGTGTGGGGAGGCTGAAGTCAGGGTTCAAACGCAGGCTAAAAGTGCAGTGGAAATTCACTCTGTGTCATGGAACAGCTCAAAAAAACTTTACATTTTTGGCACCCACATTTCTAATCTATCCCAAGAAAAAAAGAAAAGAAGTGTTTCTATATTGCCAGTACTGGAGACCAAGAAGTAGAAAATAATTGTTTCTGATGGTAGGAAAATATTTGGCTGCATTTTTACAGAGAAAATAACTGTTCTCTGTTGTTGGAAGGGGCAGAGACAGTATTTTTCTCCACGTCTAGCCACAAAGGAAGCTTTCCTTAAAGCATCTTGGTACAGCTACAGGTCGGCTCAGCTTCATCTTCCTGTGCAGGCATCTCTGCACTGAGAACATCCCCGCAGCTCCCCGCAAGACACTCCAGACTCCTTTCCAGCAGCTAATCACCACTGATGTGAGCAAACTGCCCTCACCTCCTTTCTTCCCTGCAGGGCACGGCTAATCCCTGCCACCAAAGAACATGAGCCTGGCAGGTTAGCAGGGACATAAAGAAATTATGGATGACAGCTATATCCAGCATTATCTAAATCAATCAGAGGCACTTGGAAAAGTTATAATACGTATATAATTCAGGTTGAAGCTGACCTTTAACTACTGCAGGCTGAAATGCTTTTCAGGGGATGTCTTCACAACTGGTTCATAAAGGGCTTTCTACTCATTCCTCTGATCACAGAATCACAGAATATTATGAGTTGGAAGGGACCCACAAGGATCCTCTAGTCCAACTCACCATCTAACACCCGTACAGAGACCGAGAGCACATCCCAGAGCGTAACACCACCTAGATCCCTCACAGTCTAGCAGGCCACTTCGAGCCGGAAGGGGCCCAGGGTCATCCAGCCCTACACCCCCCAGCTAGACCATGTCACTAAGCTCCTCGTCCAGTCTTCTCTTAAACACTTCCAGGGATGGCGACTCCACCACCTCCCTGGGCAGCCCATTCCAATATGCAATCACTCTCTCTGTGAAAAACCGCTTCCTAACGTTAAGATTGATGCTCTGAGCTACAACACACTCTGGGAAAAAAGAAACCAGACCCATGAGCTGTTGGTCCAATCGGGGATTACAACTGCCCATTGTTAAAAGTTTCAGGTGCATATAAGTGTGTGTGTGTAGTTTAGGAGAGAAAATGAAGACCTACAGGCAATCAGGATATCATTACCAGAGTTGTAGTCAAATTAAGTTGTTACTATTCTCAGTTTTATTTGGATTTTACTTTAATCCCAAAGAATCCAATAAAACACACCTTCTTGGAAAATACAATATGAAGGGATCCTATTGAAAGACCTGCTGTCCTTGCCAATAAGCTGTAAAAGAGGGAAAGGCATTTGGAAACTAGTGTTCAGAGGCTGGGCAGGAGGACTGGAAACTTTGCAGAGGTGCTGTTGTGTTGTCCTGCGCTGTTTATCTTCTCTCCCTCTCCTTGCCCAGCTGGCCAGCAGTTAAGGAGAAGTATTTTGACTCTTCTGAGTCACACTTACCAGAAACCTTTTGCTTTGGGCATTTCCTTGTTGCCACAGTCTTGGTCCCCCCTTCTTTCTGTCTTTCCCATTTCAATGGAAGGACACCAACTACTGTGTGGAAATATTACATGTCTTGTGTGAAGAGCACAGCATTGGTCATGTCCAAATCTTTCCATTGCAGCAATCCAGGAACAACTGCAAATAACATTTGTAATCAGAGTAGGACCCGTAAGATGAGTCACTGATGTCTGAGAGGTCTGTGCCTATGGGAGCTCCTGGAAGATGGTGGTTAAAAAGTGGGAGAGGAGGAAGTCTGGCTTTGGTCCAGACTCAAATCTGTACTGGGAAGTGTGGGAGAAAAAGTAAAAACTTTCCAAAAACACCACATGGGAAAACACCCATTGTTTCCTCCAGTCCCTGATATCCTATGGGGGGGTGCAGTTGGCTCAGCAGAGGAGCACTCATGGTGTACAAGCAGCTGCTCAAGAGGTTTCTAAGAGGGTGCAAAGATCACACTTTCAGGAAAGCGTTGTGGGAAGGGACACGAGTGGCCACACTGCCCTGTCGCTGCCCTCTCTCTGCCCTGAAGTTGCTCCTCGAGCAGGGTGTGCCCCACCGCCTGGTTTGGGGGCTGAAATCAGTGGAAAGTCCCTCAGGACTTCCAGCTACAGTGAATCACGGTCCCTTTTCCATTTTGAGCTGCAAAGAAAACCTCAGTATGAAGGAGTTACCCATAAGTTCTGAGAGCCCCAGTTCCACCAGATGGAAGCCAGGGGCCTGCACCAACCAGAGTTCCAGTTCAGAGTTATTGCCTAGCTCAGAAATGGGAGAACCCTCGGCGGACAAACCCTAAGTCTCTACAAGATTCCTCAGCATCCTTCCCAGTACTGCATCCTTAACCGAGTGCAGCACATCCCCCTTGGGGCTTGCTCTTTGCCAGTGTTACTGCTGAGGAAGGAGCAGAGGAAGGATGGTGTTTTGGAAGGAGCAGAGGAAGGATGGTGTTTTGAATGTCACTCTACACGGCCTAGCAGACAGCCAGCAATCTTCAAAGGAGATCTGGAACCACTGTGCATGTGGAAAGTATTAATAACGGCGTCGCAAATCCACGTGACTCCACCCAACAACTCAGTGGGGTTATCCTTCCCTTCTCCAGCAGCCCAGCCCAGCCTCTGAGCTATGGTAGCGCGTGGAAAAAGCTGGTGGTCTGGGTCACTGCTTTTTGCAAGGCACATTAGAAGTGATAATAACACAGTACAAACCAAACCCTTCCATGGCTCCTGATTCCAGTAATAACTTGCCTCTTGCCCTGCCACACAATCGCGTTTCGTTGCTGTGCTGCCAGTGCTCTGGCTGTCCAGATGCCAGGCTGCTCCAGAAAGTTCTGGAACTCGGAGGCTTATTGTAGTCCACAGAGTCCAGCAGAGGATCCCTACACCAGAAGTGTTCCTATTTTCGCTTGTCTCATGCTGAATAGTCATCCTCTGCATCCTGAAATTAATAAAGGAGGCATTTCCTGGGTTATTCCTTTCCTGCCTATCACTGATCCATTCAAGCCATGCAAGTCCATTCTCATCCTAATTTGAATTTGCCTGGACCTTGTCCTGAAGCTCAGACCTCTGGTCAGACTTGACTCTGCTATATTTAACTTCACATCTTATTTAACCCTCAGAGTTCCCAGAAGGAGCCCAGACGAGAGTTCTCAACTCTCCACCTTTCCCAGCTGAGGTCAGCGGACCAGCTCCTGCCCCTTCAAACCCTGAGATCCACAGCAACCTCTCCAAGACAAACTCAGCATCCTGGACTCTGACACCAGCCGAAGCCAGGCTTGTCTGAGGGACAATAATTCCCACCCAGGCAGCCTGGGTGCGTTTCTCTGTAAGAACAGGAAAAAGTTTTAGTAACACTTGTGGCCTCACACCTGGTTTGAGTGTATGAGTCTGGTTTAAGTCCTGGTGTCAGCCCCTGGCCATCTTTGGTACAAATCTAAACCAAGCCTCAGGCTGCTGTAATTTATGCTGCGAGTCAGGACGAATGCCAAGCCAAAAAGTGACTGAGAGTCATTNAAGTTTTAGTAACACTTGTGGCCTCACACCTGGTTTGAGTGTATGAGTCTGGTTTAAGTCCTGGTGTCAGCCCCTGGCCATCTTTGGTACAAATCTAAACCAAGCCTCAGGCTGCTGTAATTTATGCTGCGAGTCAGGACGAATGCCAAGCCAAAAAGTGACTGAGAGTCATTCTCTGCATTATTCTTCTAACTGTGAGTCCATCGCTGCAGACCAGAAGCCAGCAGCCAGTGAAATCACCCTGTGACGTGACTAATTCCTCACCTATGGTTTCAGCAACAGGCCCAGCGACAATGTAAATCTTGGGGCACAGCTCTGTAAACCTGACTGCTGCAGACAAAACTAAAATCATTGCACTCAGGGAAACTGCTGCAGTGCAGTGCAGACCCTCTGGTCTGGTGAGTGACCATCATTTCCCATCATGTTCTATGAGCCAAGTGCCCCCCACGGAACGTCAGAGTCCTGCCACAAGAAAAGACATGATGGGGAGGTACCCTGGGAATTGTGGCCAGCCCGGTGCTAGAAGGAATGTGTGCTAGAGTTCCCATGAATTAGCACATCATCATTGCCAGATCAAAAGAAAAGCAGCTTGGCTTGCAAATCAGAAGCCCTTCTAGATTGCTGGAGTGGTCATCTTAAAATATCCATGGAAAATTTAACCTTTAACATAGTTCACAATATTTTTGTTAAAAGAGCAACATCTACTTTTTAAAAAGCCTGATTCCTTGGCAAAAAGAAGCTGACAGGTCAGAGCATTTCTGTCCAGCTACATGTGGTACAAAGTTATCCGAGTTNGGAGCACTCATGGTGTACAAGCAGCTGCTCAAGAGGTTTCTAAGAGGGTGCAAAGATCACACTTTCAGGAAAGCGTTGTGGGAAGGGACACGAGTGGCCACACTGCCCTGTCGCTGCCCTCTCTCTGCCCTGAAGTTGCTCCTCGAGCAGGGTGTGCCCCACCGCCTGGTTTGGGGGCTGAAATCAGTGGAAAGTCCCTCAGGACTTCCAGCTACAGTGAATCACGGTCCCTTTTCCATTTTGAGCTGCAAAGAAAACCTCAGTATGAAGGAGTTACCCATAAGTTCTGAGAGCCCCAGTTCCACCAGATGGAAGCCAGGGGCCTGCACCAACCAGAGTTCCAGTTCAGAGTTATTGCCTAGCTCAGAAATGGGAGAACCCTCGGCGGACAAACCCTAAGTCTCTACAAGATTCCTCAGCATCCTTCCCAGTACTGCATCCTTAACCGAGTGCAGCACATCCCCCTTGGGGCTTGCTCTTTGCCAGTGTTACTGCTGAGGAAGGAGCAGAGGAAGGATGGTGTTTTGAATGTCACTCTACACGGCCTAGCAGACAGCCAGCAATCTTCAAAGGAGATCTGGAACCACTGTGCATGTGGAAAGTATTAATAACGGCGTCGCAAATCCACGTGACTCCACCCAACAACTCAGTGGGGTTATCCTTCCCTTCTCCAGCAGCCCAGCCCAGCCTCTGAGCTATGGTAGTGCGTGGAAAAAGCTGGTGGTCTGGGTCACTGCTTTTTGCAAGGCACATTAGAAGTGATAATAACACAGTACAAACCAAACCCTTCCATGGCTCCTGATTCCAGTAATAACTTGCCTCTTGCCCTGCCACACAATCGCGTTTCGTTGCTGTGCTGCCAGTGCTCTGGCTGTCCAGATGCCAGGCTGCTCCAGAAAGTTCTGGAACTCGGAGGCTTATTGTAGTCCACAGAGTCCAGCAGAGGATCCCTACACCAGAAGTGTTCCTATTTTCGCTTGTCTCATGCTGAATAGTCATCCTCTGCATCCTGAAATTAATAAAGGAGGCATTTCCTGGGTTATTCCTTTCCTGCCTATCACTGATCCATTCAAGCCATGCAAGTCCATTCTCATCCTAATTTGAATTTGCCTGGACCTTGTCCTGAAGCTCAGACCTCTGGTCAGACTTGACTCTGCTATATTTAACTTCACATCTTATTTAACCCTCAGAGTTCCCAGAAGGAGCCCAGACGAGAGTTCTCAACTCTCCACCTTTCCCAGCTGAGGTCAGCGGACCAGCTCCTGCCCCTTCAAACCCTGAGATCCACAGCAACCTCTCCAAGACAAACTCAGCATCCTGGACTCTGACACCAGCCGAAGCCAGGCTTGTCTGAGGGACAATAATTCCCACCCAGGCAGCCTGGGTGCGTTTCTCTGTAAGAACAGGAAAAAGTTTTAGTAACACTTGTGGCCTCACACCTGGTTTGAGTGTATGAGTCTGGTTTAAGTCCTGGTGTCAGCCCCTGGCCATCTTTGGTACAAATCTAAACCAAGCCTCAGGCTGCTGTAATTTATGCTGCGAGTCAGGACGAATGCCAAGCCAAAAAGTGACTGAGAGTCATTCTCTGCATTATTCTTCTAACTGTGAGTCCACCGCTGCAGACCAGAAGCCAGCAGCCAGTGAAATCACCCTGTGACGTGACTGATTCCTCACCTATGGTTTCAGCAACAGGCCCAGCGACAATGTAAATCTTGGGGCACAGCTCTGTAAACCTGACTGCTGCAGACAAAACTAAAATCATTGCACTCAGGGAAACTGCTGCAGTGCAGTGCAGACCCTCTGGTCTGGTGAGTGACCATCATTTCCCATCATGTTCTATGAGCCAAGTGCCCCCCACGGAACGTCAGAGTCCTGCCACAAGAAGGTTAAAGATGGGGAGGTACCCTGGGAATTGTGGCCAGCCCGGTGCTAGAAGGAATGTGTGCTAGAGTTCCCATGAATTAGCACATCATCATTGCCAGATCAAAAGAAAAGCAGCTTGGCTTGCAAATCAGAAGCCCTTCTAGATTGCTGGAGTGGTCATCTTAAAGGTTAAATTTTCCATGGATATTTTAACATAGTTCACAATATTTTTGTTAAAAGAGCAACATCTACTTTTTAAAAAGCCTGATTCCTTGGCAAAAAGAAGCTGACAGGTCAGAGCATTTCTGTCCAGCTACATGTGGTACAAAGTTATCCGAGTTATCACTGAAGGATCCTGAGCAGGGGATGAAACCCGAGGTCACACCTCAGGCAAGACAATGATGGTTTGGGGAGGTCCAATGAATAATGAAAGGCAAAAGGGAAGTGGAGGGAATGGTCTGTGGACTGTTGATCTGCTCTAGTCTCACTTTTCTCATGCAGCTCTGTGGGAGGCATTTCTGTGGGACATGATGATAAAAGCTGGGATGTTTTTTCACCCAAATTTTTTCATGCTTTGATTTCGCTGTTGATCCCAGAGACCAGATGTCTCACATTAAAGGAAGAGTCACTTAACGTCTCTGTGGGGACATACTTGGGGAAGGAAGGGAGAAAGAGTTTGTTCTTTTTGAAATGAGAGTTAAAGTGACACAGAGTGGATAAATGGCAGGCAGAGGCCAGGCACGGTGCTGATAGAAAAGAGGATAACCCAGAACAGCAAGGGTGAACACCACAGGACCTGAAGGCCTTATGAAGATAACTTTCATGAGCTCCTCTGGCTGTCTTATAACTCAGAGTGACCTGAGCATTTAGACATTGTGAGGAGCTTTGTCTCACCAGGAATCCTTCCCACCTCTCCAGTGGGATAAGGATGTGAGGGGTGACGTAACTCGTTCCCCTGTGCAGCTGCCTCAGCTCCGACAGGAATCAGTGCTGGCAGCGTTCTGGGAGCCTGCGAGTTGCAGCCACGTTAGTCATGCTCCCACTGCTGCTCGGGCTGCTGTGCCTGGCTGGGCTCATCTGCTGCCCCTCGTAACACACTGACAACATAAGCTACCTCCCTGCACAAAGAATTCCTGCGTTCCACAAACTGGGACCCCAACCCCCTGTTTCAGCTCCTCACTAGTGTCATCACTCCTGAAAGAAGCTGCACTCCATAAATCACTGCCCTGACAGTGCCTCAGGAGTGGGATATGGACAGCACTTATCTCCACAGGATGGGAGACTGGCTGGGGCACTGAGATCACTCCCCACAAATCCCAGAGAAGCACAGCAGAGGTGTTTAACCCAGTAAAAATCCACAGCTCATCCATCCCACGCTCACCACAACCTTTAGACAGGCCTAACAAAACAGGGTGGGAAAGACCAAACCCCTCAAAAACTAAAATATGTTCCTGGAAGGGAATGGGAGACCACAGGCACTTTGGTGTCCTGAGGTCCTGCCATGGTGGAGAGCTGGCGTTTCCCTCAGAGAAGGACTCCAGCTCATCCCTGCCAACGCAAACTCGAGGGCATTTGGGTGTCAGGTGGTGCTGGAACAGGGTAAAGCAAACAGTGCAGTGCCCCCAGCTGCAGATGTGTAGAACAGCTGGAGGGCCACCAGTGTCCCTCAACTCAACTTCCTTCAGGCTTCCGTGTCCTCCATCCACCAAGAGTCCCACTGGAGCTCATTTCCTCCCCCGCCCCTGGAGCTGTAAAGCAGTGGCTACTCCGTTAGGATTTACGAGCTCCCGCTGGGAGAGAGGAGCACAGATTCACATGAGTCATTAAATTTAAGCCCCGCCGGCAGGACGACCGTGAAAAATGATATTTTAGAAGGGTTTTCATTGGCGCTGCTTGCCCAGTTAAACGCTTATAACATAATTACCAAGGGGAAAAAAAAAGATGTTTTCAGGAAAAAAAATACAGCCCAAACACAAAAATACTCCACAGAACCCAAACAAACGACACACATTTCTGCAAATTATTTATGGTGGAATTGGCTGTCCTACTCAAAAAAGTTACAGGGATCAGGTTGTCTCTGTCCACAAAAGCAGGATCCTGCCCAGAAAATTAATTTTTAACTACCCAAGTGAAAGAAAGAGCTGCTGCCTTCTGCAGAGGGCAGCAAAAATAGACATTGTTAAAGATTGTCCTCACAGTGTCTTTTTCTTTTGAGTGGCATTAAAGGACAAACTCAAAAGGATGCTTGAACTCAAGTTGGCTTTTTCGCTTTCAGTCAATACTAAGAAGTCTGAAACTTTTAGCCAAAAAGGATTCATGCAATCCATGCAAATATTTGATTCCCCCCTCCCCTTCTGGTGTTTTGACTAGATTTAATGAAAAAGCATGATAATTGTAGGTAATTATATTAACAAAAATCACCGTCAGCAAGCTCCTGAAAACTTTCGTTCTCTCCCTTCTGCATTTTCCCCTGGTACAATTTCAGCATTACCACCATAATTAGCCCAGCTTCCCAAAATGCAGTAACTCGGATTATCCGGCTGCCTCTGCGCTGACTCACAGGGAAGCTGCGGACAGCAGCTCACAGACAATGGTTTCCATCTGTCCATAACATTCCCACTGCTGAGCATGACACAACGCTGGTGAGGCACAGTGACACCCACACGCTGTACCTGCGAGGTGAGCTGCCTTGTCACACTGTGCTGGGGAGTGTCCTTATCCCTCTGCCTCATCCTCTAGCAGGGCTCCTTCTCCCTCCCCCTGCACTGCTCAGTCCCTTCCCTGAAGTGTCTCAGGGCATTTCCATAAAGCACCTGAAGGGAGCCAATGAGAAAGATGGAGAGGGACTATTTACAAGGGCCTGGAGTTACAGGACAAGGGGGGATGGATTCAGACTAAAAGAGTGTGGGTTTAGATGGGATACCAGGGAGAAGTTGTTCCCTGTCAGGGTGGTGAGGACCTGGCACAGGGTGCCCAGAGAAGGTGTGGCTGTCCCACCTCTGGAAGTGCTCAAAGCCAGGTTGGAAGGGGCTTGGAGCAACCTGGGATAGTGGAACAAGATGAGTTTTAAGGTCCCTTCCAGCCCAATATTTTCTGTGATTCCATGATTCTTACCAGCCTAGCAAAGGTATGGATGCAGTGATGGGGACGAAGGAATGAGTTCCAGCACCTGATCCCTCTGCTACTCTAGAGAGCAGCTGGAAATTGTCCTGCCCTACAAACATTGCTTTGCAATATACTGAGAAGTGCAGGCTCAGTGTGAACCATCAGCTCCTGATGACCACCTAAGCGATCCACCAGGGCCACAGGAGGAACTGATTGTATTGAGAAAACAGAGACAATTTGAAATGCGTTAAGAGCAGATGGACAGACCTCATCCCTTGTTTTTTGTTTGTTTTAACAAAACCAATACCAAGAATGGTTTGGCCGCAGGCCCCATTTCTGAGCTCATAATATTCACGGGTGGATCTGGGAATCAGAGAAATGGTTTCTGTCAAAAGCTGTCAGCAGAGAAAGGGCAAACTGTGCTCCATTTCAGCATGCTCCCAATGTTTGTACAGCTCAACCCACTCCGACCACCAGCACATCTGTCAATGGCTGTGGAAATTAAGGACTCGATGAACACATGAAGCTGCTTCGCTGCACTTCAGTGGTGGAATATCCCCCTCTGGATCCTGACTGGAACGCCACAGGAGATTCACAAGTTCCTCAGCCAAGGATCTCTGTGAGGTATTTACTTAGTGCAAACTAACACTGTAGACTGCAGGCTCTGCCCAAGTGTGGCCAAAGGGCTTTTGGTCCTGCAGGAGAGAGTCCCCTTCCTGCTCTGGGAGCTCCCCAAATCCCAGAGCACGTGGCATACAGACACTGCCATGTACAACTGAGAGAGGGTGACAAAAAAATTATAAATTTATAATTATAAATTCCCATTCTCCTTTCTTCCCCTCATCCCTATGCAAATCCACGAGTATCTGACCAAAGTCAAGTGTCACCCAAAGTTAATGCTACTGAGTTCAAGGGTATTTGAGCTGCAGCTCCACGACCTGACAATTGCATAAGCTGCTGTATTTTAGAAACTTGATAAGTCTCTACCTAACATGGAATAAGTCAGGTGTAGGTGCTACTACAGCTACAGAATTTCTTATGGGTTCTACAGTCTCAATGTAATCCAGAAAAACACTTAAACAAAATTTGTCTTCCACACCACTGACATCCATTGGACCACATCTGTATCAACACATCACTTCATAAAGCATTAATCAGTAGAAAACCCCAATATTTCTGGTGTATCCACTTTCATGGAAAATAACTTCTCAGCTGTTTGCCATTTTACCATTCCAGTATCAAGTGAGGGAATATTATTATTAAACACGTTTCCTTAGGCCTTATCGCTCTCACACATTCCCAGATCAGCTGCCTTTTTTAATAGGTTCTTTATTTGTTAGGAAACATTAAAGCCTCCCTGCACAAAAAGGTCTCACCCCATTCTTGTTCTTCCCAAGCATGTAAGTTCTCCAACTGAGGGATCTCATGCTCCCTACAACACAATGCACTGATCTACAGATAGAAATTTTCCATCAGAGCAGCAGCACAGAGCTCTGTGCACACTCCAGTCATCAAGACTGCATCTGGATCTGTGGGGGCCACGTCTGGGTATTGGGGTATTCCAGCCTCCAAACCAGTCATTCCTCTGTGCTCCCAGCCTGGATGTGCCTTTGTGCCAAATGAAGTGATTTGGGTTCCTAAATCCTGTCCACAGCCCTGCAGCAAACCCTGCCTGTGCACAGATGCCTGAGCAGGCTGTTGTAGGACCACTGGCTCGGTAAGGATGGCGATCCACTGCTAACAAACTTCCCTTTGCACAAAGCAAGTGTTTTGGCCTTGGCTAGAATGTGCTCGAGCAGTGACTGCTCTCAGCATTCTGCACCCTTTCCCCTTGCTGTTCACAATGCTTTTACGTGGTTCTAGAAGGAATAGAAACCTTTTTGCAGCTACTGCAAGCCACCGGGTCTGCTCCTCTCCTCCCATTCTATCGGCAGAGCTGTGCCACTGCTGGTGTCCAACCAAATGTCTGCAGTGTCAATTCAGCCAGAGTCACACTGAGTACTACCAACTCTTTTAATACCTCTGAATTGCTCTGCTTGCTCAAGCAAAGCTACAAAGCCCTTGCTGTGATTCTGCCAGCTCGCATCAGCTACACCGGTCGAGGCCGAACTCCTCCTGGATGGGAGTTTTCCAAGAAAAATCCAGTGAGCAGCCAGGCCTGCAGCACAGTGTTCATGGGCACTGTGCTGTCAGAGGAGCCACATTTCAGATGTGGTCATAGCCAGGCATGGATTCAGGGCTGACTCAAGGGGAAGAACCACGCCCTGAATCGCCAGCACAGCTTCCTGCAAACCTTGAGGTTTCCTGGCCATACATCAGAAGAGGTTTCTGTCCCTCTTGACATTTTTGTTTACCCTCTGTAATTTTCCACTATGCCAGACACCCGTGGATTTTTCTCATTGGAGCAAGACAGACAGTGCCCCAGAGAGTCTACCTGGATCATGACATGTCAAAGGCCTCACATCCCACCACCAATCTCCCCTTCAAGGAGCTGGGGCTTTGCAGCAGCTCTGCTCAGCCATGCCAAGGTGGGAACCCTCTTGAGGAGTCTCACCTGGGAGAATGGTCCTCCTGGTTCACCTTGTCTGGGAGATTCTCCAAGGTTACTGAGAGGAAGAAGGAGGAAAACAGGGAAAATGCAGAGGGAAAGGAACAAAATCACCATCTGCTTCTTCTGATTTCCTCCAGAGCCTTTGCCTGTCCCAGCAACATGAACCAGCAGGATGCAAGAGCTCTGCATCTCACTTTCCCTGAAACACTGCACAAGACCAAAAGCACGACCTCCTCCACCTAGACCCTCACAGGGAGCTCAGACACAGACCTGTGCTTTCTCCAGGGAAGGTTCTTTCCATTACAGTTTAATAAAATTCCTTCCTTCATCAAAGACCCAATTAAGAGACAAGCATTCATATATTCAGAGTGCGAGGGAGTCTGCATTTGTTCATTGCAGTCCCTCATAGTTCTTTTCTGTTCAGTGCAAGGATGCAATGGCCCAAGGGTCCCAGAAGCCAAACAACACTCAGAGAGGGTCCTCAAGAGGAAAAAATCCCTGCAGAAGCCTGAAGCTGAGATCAAAAAGCCCACACGTCTTTCTGTGCATGCCTCGAACTCCATCATTATGTTCAAAGGAACAAGCAAAGCACCTTTATTACTCTTCTTTACCTGAAACTGATGCTTTCCCTGACTGTACATTTCAAATACAGGATCCAACTTCTGTTCCCAGACATAGTTTTGAGCTCAGAGTTTGTGGGCTTGCAGAAGTCTGGATATTTACTCAAGGCTCTGCAAATTCCTCCCACTCAGAGGCCAGTAAGTGAGACCTCTTCAGCCAGACTCCACTGCTGGATGTTCATAACTCGGGGCTGACTCATCAAGTCTCCTGCCCTGCTGATGCTGCAAGACCACTTACATGTGCCCTGATTCCCTCTTTGCCCTCTTGCTGCAAGAGTGGGGATGGAAGGAGATGCCTCATCTCCATGTAGCTAGGGAAGGCCTGGCTTGCAGAGAAGCACAAAAGAATCAATTTCTAGTTCTAAATTCAGGAATGCAGAGTAGAGGGATCAAGATCAGAAACTGTGTCTGACCTGCAGAGTGCCTGAGAGGGAACATGAGCTGGTTCTCCAGCACTGTGAGATGGACAGTGTGGAATACTCACACAGAAGTAACAAGGAATAAAGCAGGGAAGGATTTAGGAGCAGTAAATTGAAAATTGGATATGAAGGCACCTTAACAGACAAGTTCCCAGCCTTGATAAGGACTCAAAAGAAAAGCAAAGGGAATGGTTTTTACTCTGTTGGCCTGTCCTGGGCACTCACTGTTGGAAAACACCAAACCAGGAAAGGAAAAAGCAACAGTGCCAGCAGTGGCAATGGAGAGACAAAAGGGAGTTGTCCTAAAGCTAGAAAAAGGAGAATGTGTCTTGTTGTGGAAATCTAGACTTCCCAAGAGAATTCCTCTGCTGTCACTGCTCATTTTGTTAATAAAGGTGTGCCTTTGCATATGCCTTTAGTCAGATTAAGAGAACTCACACTAGCAAAGCTATTGCTTCTCAAGCTCTCTAAAAACACGCTTCAGAAGGGAGTCGAAGCTCAATGATGTAGTTTTAATTAAAGGGTAAGGTAGACAGCAAATCTGATCTGCTGGCCAGGTCTCCAAGCCCAGGTAACAATCAGGAAATCATTTCCCTTTCATACTATTTCTTGTTGCATCTACTTACTGCAAAAAATGCACTGCAGCCAACTTTTGTGTGCTTCAGCCCTTCCTCAGCTTAGCAAGAGCTTGGCTCAAGGTAATCTGTGGATTCAAGTACTTTCCTAAGAAGGACTCATTTGCTTGTGCAATTTCACCTCTGTTACAACTTCTCTGTGGGTGGGAAACACCTTTCTTTCCTACTTAAGCCACCACCAACAGGCTCAAGAGCTGGTGACTGACTTGGGATGAAATTTTCAAGAATGTTCTCTTGAACTTAAGGAGGAACAGGAACCCGTGATGGAAAGGGTTGTACTTCCACAGCCCTTTTGCTCAGCAAAAGCATTTGATGTCGTCACAATTTGCAACAAAATGGTGTTTCACAGAATAGGCAATGTTGGAAGGAAGGTCATCTAGTCCAACGTCCCTGCTCAACCAGGGTTACTCAAGATTGTGTCCAAACAGCTCTTGAACATTACCAGAGAAGACTCGAATGTCTCCTTCAAATGTGTACTTAATCTTATGAGTGCAGAAAGAACGTGGTAACAGAGATTCCTTGTTCCTGGTGTCCCTCTTCAAAATTCACAGATCATTCAAACTCGGATTCCTGCTGAATTGGTGACAAACTCTATGGATTTCCTGAAGAGGAAGACTCCTGTATACAAGTATGAGCATGGCTGGTTTATGGTTTTTTCCCTATCCTCAGTGCCTGCTCAGCTTGCAGCAACCTGGCAGAAAGGAAAATGCCCTCTGCCTGCTGTATCCAGTGGAAAGTGACCCAAGACGGTTATTACCCTCAGGTGCTTGTTTGGTTTTTCCTTGGTCATAAACTTCTGAGAATTGTCAGAAGTGGTTCCCGTTACTTCAGCAGGCTCCACAGTGTAACTCAACCTAAAGTCACTCGTGGAAATACAAAATCTCTGCTGGGAATCAGTGACACGGGTAAGAGGAGCCCTCAGACAATCACAACTGTGCCCACAGATCCTCACAGTGCTGTGCAAGAGAAGCGTGCCCAAATCAACAGGGGCAGCTGCCCTTAATCCCTGTGTATTCCTGGGTAAACCAGGGTCTCTCCTGAGGTCAGGAGCATCCCTGTGCCAGGCATGGCAGAGCCATGTCCCGTAGCAGGACTCCTGGGCTGGGCAGCAGTTCCAAAAACACTTCCCTGGCTGGTGGTGATGCCTGGGCACCTCTCAAACAGCTGATTTATTTCCCTCTCAGCTCTGCAAGGTGAGAGAACACGATTGTCTGAGCTTTGCACAGGAAACCTAAGGCATTGAAAGGTCACTGAGTTGCTTTGTACATCCCAGACAAGCCATTACGCAGGAGAGCTTCCTTCCCCTTTCGCTGGGTGCTGCTCCAGCCATAGTTGGCCTGGGGGAAAAGGCTACGGCTCCAGCCCTTTGCCCCCAGCCAAGGGCACACCAGTGGGAGAACTGTGTTATTTTCAGACCTTCACTGAATTCTTCTCTCCCCACCCTGCCCTGGTCACTATTCAGAGAACAGACTTGATAAGAAAAAGGAACTGAAACCCTCACTTGTGGCTCTGGCCTTGGAATACAGTTTGGGGGATTTCTTCAGAATGCCTTAAGAATTCAGGGCCCACTAAAGCCAAGAGAGCTGCTCCAGTCATCCTCGGGAATTGCTGGGTCAGGCAGCCAAGCCCTGCTGCCACACCGTTTGTGCTTACAAATGTCCCATCCAAAAACAATCTCAGAGACAACACAGTGACAAAGTCATTTTTCTCCCCCTCTCTGCCTCCCCTCACAGGGCCTCCAGTTCCTTCAGCACAGAGTGGCTGGGGTGACTTTGACTGGAGGCAGGTCTGGTGCAGGCATTAGTAATCCTAGAGCCTCCACATCCTACAGGAGCTGGCAGGTACGGCGATGTTGAGAGGAAACTCTGCTAAAAGCCAGAGCTCCGCTTTTGTGCAGAGCCCCGGCTTTTCAGACCTCCCCTCCTGTCCCAGCTGCCAGCACAGAGCTGTGTCACAGCCACCTGGGGGGACACAGACGTGTGTGTAGGCAGGGAAACACAGCCAAAACCTTCTGCAGAGTCACCAAAGGAAGGGCCAGCCTTAACTGCAAGCGCTGGTTTAGTATCACTGTGCAAATGCACAGTGTGACACACGCACATGCATTTGTACATGGGACATTCTCCAGCACAGCTCCGCTTTCACACACCTCCATATCCATCTGTGCACTCACTCCACGGGCAAACCTCACCTGCAAGACTCAGTGCTGGAGCTTGCTTTTAAAAACAGCCCCCCAGACCAACTAGTTCTGTGTTTCTAGTGCTTTAGGGGTGCCAGAACATGAAAATGAGCTGACAAGACTCATACCCAGCTGAGCATTCAGACATCTCCAGCTGATTCTGGTAATTCTGCATTGCTTTGACATAGATTCAGCCTTGTCCATAAGCTATAAAGAAATAAATTCTGCATATTTTCCTGTGAGAGTATGACATTGAATTCACCCCTCCACCCCTTTTAGTGTTTCAGCATTTTCTTCACCTCAAACAAAATATTTTTTAAAAATACAGAAAAAAAAAAAGAAATTAATCAGTGCCCTCCCCCTTTAGCAGAAGTAGCTGCTGCTTGAAGAATTATATAATAACATGCAGTAAGAGAAACCACCACTGAAAATGAGGGTTTTTCATAAAGCCCCTTTACTTCTGTTCAGGGGAAACTCATTTAAACTTGATTTATTGCACCTTGGAATTTAAACCTTTGGATGAGATTAATGGGCTGTTTTCAGGTTACATCATCTTCATGGATTGTCAAGACAAGCCTACACTGAGTTCACAAAGGAAACTTTGGTTACAGTCCCCTGCTAAAATACTGGAGCAACTGCTGTTTCCAAGTAACTCACAATTGGATAACATAACAGATAGGCTTCATGAGGAATAAATATGGAATTTCCACTGTACCAGGACAGTGAGCTGTAGCCATGTTTTACGTTACAGGAATAGGCCATATATTTTAAAACACATCAGACATGACTCATGTTTTAGTCCATGCTCTGATTGGCTGAGAGGACATATTTTTCCCCCTTTGGTCTGTATTTTTGGGAGATTTTGAGCTCTCTACTTACGCTTTCTGGTGTGGTTAAGGTTGGAAGTTGATAGTGATAGCAGAGAGGTTGGAGAGGAAGGATTTTCAGAGGTAGAAAGATCATCACACACCCTGCTGCTACTGCAATTTAATGCCAAAGCACAGGAACAAGCAGCACTCAAAGGGTTTATATGCATTAGAGTGGCACCTACAGACTCCTTGGAGTTTCGATCCCATGGGTTCAAAGCCAGCAGGAAACCCACCCTGTAAGTGAAACATCATTTTAAATCGTTGTTGTGAAAATAGGAAGGTTTAGTCCACCAGGGTGTCCCTGGAAGGAAGGTCAAAATTTCCCAGCACTACAACTTTGACACGTTCTCCTGTTGCTCTGAGAATTCCAGCAGATATCCACAGTGTGAGCCAGCAAAGCCTTGGGACCAGATCCCAGCAGGCACGTGGGGGCTCCAGAGCCCACCCAGGACGGCTGGGAGGGGGAAACAGCAGATAGAATTCCCCCCCACACCAGCCTGCAAACAGAAATCCCCAAGGGGTTATGGGGACAGGTCCTCGCAAAAAGTCAAGTAGCTCCTCAGTAACGCAGCACAGCGTTACCCCACAGCTCTCCACGTGTTTTAACAGCTTGTCAGGCCCCCAGGAATGCAGCCTGGAGCCAGTAAATAAAGGGCTTAGCAAATATAAGATGCAGGGAACGATAGTGTTACTGTTTGCTAAGGTACATCCAACCCACACAGATAGCCAAGCAATTGGATTTGGTTTAGTTTCCACACAATCTCCATCCCCGGGGGTATCTAGTTTAGAAAGCAAATTTCTTTACAATGAAATGGATTTGGCAGCCCTGCTGCAAATGAAGTTCATCTTGAGGGTAAAGGGGAAAAAAAAAACAACACCACCCTCCAGGTCCTGCTAAGCAGTTGCTGTGTAATTTATGTCAAATTATTGGTTGCTAGGAGGAACAGATCCAGATTTGCCCACGTTTACTATAGAAAAGGATTATAGATCTTTCATTGAGCCCATCAGAAGCATTATCAGAGCTGCTACTCAGTCTGCCAAACATCTGATAAACGACCTTTGGGGGATTTTGTCCTCAGAGGTTTCGTTTCTTTAACAGCCTTGTTGAAACCATGAAGAACCATCAGCCGTCTGTAAGGTTGAGCCATGCATGGAGCCCTTGGAGGACCAATAAAATCAGAGTATGCGAGCTTATAAACATCTCAGATGCTTAAATCTCCAGAGAGGAAGTTGTGAGAAAGTGTAATAAAAACAGAAAAGTAGATACGTATTTCTCAAAGATACAAACCAAAGAGGGAAAAAAAACATAAAAAGGAAATTAAACCAGACTCTAAAAAACACACTTTCTCCCTCCCCCCAAAAAAGAGTTTTTAGATTTCTTTTGGGGTTTCTGGTGAACCAGCTTTGCTTCCTATCCATCTACAAAGTGTTTGAATTCAAGCAGGAGTCGGGAGTAATCAGAAATTAGTAGCTCTGCAATTTTCTTCACAAATTCACATCTACGGAAGCACTCACACTTTGCCTGGTCTCAGATCTGATCTGAAGGAATTATAGGATCCTACTAAATAAATGAAAGCCAGCTATCAACACGGGCCAGGCTGTTCAGAATCATTAAATATATATACTATTTCCAAAAGGATGAATCTTAGAGGCAGCTGCTATATCTAGCTCTGATGTATTTTCTTTGCATGTGTTGGAAGTACACAGCAGAGCAGCACACAGGGTAATTAAGACTGAAACCCAGCACATTTATGGTAGACATTTCCCAGTAGTTCACAGGGCTTACCGTAAATTTACATAGTTGGTTAACTAGGGCTGTTTTCTGGATGAGTCTTTATTTCTGCTTTCAGAGATCAATTTTCTTAGATTAGAAAAACTAAGTCATGCAAAGGCAGCATGGCACAGTGTGGGGTTCTGCAGCTCTGCTCTGGCAGAGCTGCTGGGACAGGCAGAGATCAAGTTTAGCTCCCTAGTGCTGTTCACAGAATCACAGAATTAACCAGGTTGGACAAGAGCTTTGAGATCATCAAGTCCAACCTAATGCCCAAAACCACCTCATCACCTAAACCACGGCACTCAATGCCACATCCTGTCTGTTTTTAAACACTTCCATGGAGGGTGGCTCCACCACCTCCCTGGGCAGCCCATTCCAATGCACAATCACTCACTCTGTGAAGAATTTCTTCCTAATGTTCAACCTAAACTTCCCCTGGCACACCTTGAGACTGTCTCCTCTTGTTCTGTCACTGGTTGCCTGGGAGGAGAGACCGACCCCCCTCCCCACCCTGGGTACACCCTCCTGTCAGGGAGTTGTAGAGAGCGATAAGGTCTCCCCTCAGCCTTCTCTTCTCCAGGCTGAACACCCCCAGCTCTCTCAGCTGCTCCTCACAGGACTTGTGTTCCAGCCCCTTCATCATCCTCATTGTCTTTCTCTGGACACGTTCGAGCATCTCAACATCCCTCTTACACTGAGGGGCCCAGAACTGGACACAGCACTAAATATGGCCTCACCAGTGCTGAGTACAGGGGAAGAATCACTTCCCCAGTGTGTAGGTTGTGGGCCACTATTGGAACTGCAGTTTGCAAATTCCAAGAGGGTTTGCAGCTGCATTTATCAGGGGAGCAGCCCAGGCAGCTGCCTCCACTGCCCCGGCATGAAAGGTCACCTGCTCTCCCCTGCAAGTGGATGACAGGACAATGTCCCATTGAGCAGGTGTGAGTTTGCTTTCAGATAACCATTAACAGGAGCTCAATGTACAGACAAACAGCTCCTCTTTCCACCCACTGCTCCGAACCCCCACAGGGGTGAGCCCACCGCAGTTACCGGGCTGTGTGTGCCTGCAAAGCCTCTCACAGAGCTCCCTTTGACCTTCCTCTTGCCCATGTACAGCTCTGTTCACTTAATACCCCATAACACCACCCCCTGTTTTCTTGTGGAGGGACAGAGCAGCCCTGGGAGAACAAGCCAGGTTTTGCCTTGCCATAATCCCTGAGTAGATTTTCCTTTAATTTGGAAAATCCCATGTATCTGTCTAGAGGACTATGGAGGCTGTATAGGCCAAGGATGCTTTTGGGGCCAACAAATCTGGTGAATGCATTCAGTCAAGAACTTGAGAGCCTTGTTCTGGGTACTGATCATTTCTTTGTGTGACTTAGTACAATAAACCCTGAAGTTGTTCTTAAGTGTTGCGTGGATCTGTAGCTTTCCGTCACAGCACAGACATCATGTTCAAAATACAGGTGCTCATCCATCAGAGTTTGTAAATACACTTGGGTGAAACTTGAGAATTTTCAGCCAGTCAAGAAAAATGCAGCTAAAGCTGTAGCTTGTTCACACCAAAATCAGTGTTGAAATGAAAAGAGCAACGCTGATTTGTCAGAATTTCTGGTCTTTGATACTGTGAAAATGTATATTGTTAGCAGAGGTATGTGTGAAAAAGGCACTGGCTTTCTGTTGTACCTGTTAACAGCACCTGACTGAAAGGCATTTAAAAAGGCCCATGGAAATCTCTTTTCTCATCTGTACATTTAATGACCTTGATTGTATGGGTTTATCTTCTTCCTGCTCCCCTGCTGGTTGGACTAGATGACCTTTAAAGGTCCCTTCCAGCCCAAGCCATTTATCACTCCTCAACACCATCATGAATCACTGCACAGAACACACTCTCTGTAACTTGTAAATGTTCGCCTTATTAATTGCTGCAAATTCACTAATATGAAAACACAATTAAAAAACCTTTGCAGAAGCCACTGACCAACTTCTAGATAATATTCTCAATGCACATGCACGGCTTGGTTATGTCACGTGTGTGTGCTGTTTGCAAAGTATTCCGTAGCAACCCAGAGAATTTTGGGGGATGAATCACCTCAATAGAAGTTCTGTGGCAGGTCAGCAAAGGAAGGGGAGGGAAAAGCCAACCTAAACAGCACAGGTAATTGATCTCACATTCTTCTGTTTATGCACCCAGTGCCCTGAAGGCACATTTCGAGTCCCTCCAGATTGCTTGAAACATCCCTTCCCCGTGTTTCCTTAGAGACAGAGGTGGATCAGCCTGGAGAAAAGCAGCTGGAGTCGATAAAAATTCCAGAGGGATAACCTGGCCCCTCCACCTCTTTTGCCTAATTCTTCCAGAGCTGAACTCTGCTTTCTCCAGTTACTTCAGTCTCAGGGGCAAGTTTTGAGGAAGGAATGAAATACCAATCTCACGAGGACTGTGAGGATCTCCAGGGGGTTCCTCCAACATTTCAGCTGTTTCCCTGTTTCCCTAAGCTTTGTTTACCCTCCAGCGTCTGTTGTTAAGGGATGGTTCAGGCAGCCCTGTTTGCCTGTTCCTTCTGCTTTGTTCATAAACAATCTGAGCCCCTCCATTCATCTCCTCTGTCCCTGTGACACATGGAACTATTAATGTCCTGGGGAGGCACTTAGGGACCAAGGATTACAGGTGTCATTTGCAGCCCACTGGGCTGGATCAGGACCAGGAACAGTGCAGCAAAGCTGAAGCTTTAAACCCCCTCCCAGCATCTTCACCTTCAGCATGTGCTCCCTCCAGCTGTAACTTTGGGGTTACTGAGGCAACAAAAGACAGCTGTGTTCAAATCCTCTCCCTTCCAAGTCTGCCATTTCTGGAGAGATGCTCTGCTTGGTGGAAAATGCCCCGAATCAGCACTAAAGGACATGAGATGTGGCTGCCCTTGAAAGGCATGACAAAACATTCATCTGGAAGCTGCACAGCTCCCACACCTGTGGGGCTTTTTGTAAGATGCCACCCAAGTTACTTAACAGGCTTGCTTTATTTGGAAAGCTGAGGAATCACAGAAGGGTCAAGGCATGTAACTATGATTAAAACAAAAAAAAAAAGCAGATACCCATAAAAGAAATTACATGTTTGTTATCATCTGATTCTGGGGATGGAGTAAATCGACCCTGCAGGAGAAATACGTTCAGATTGTCTCAGACAATCCTTTTAAATGGATTTCTTTTGTGGTTTAATTTGTGTGTTACCATTATCTTTTCACGAACCTAAAGACAACCTACCAGCCTATTTTTTGTTATTCTGAATTCTAAGCCTTGAAGCTACTACCACACAGCTCCAGACACTGTGGGTGTATAATTAACATGTTAATGTGTAACACATTTCATTCATAAGTCTCAATATATGCTGCGGCATTAAACAGCCAGAGTCAGAGCTGCTGCATTTAGCCAAGGCTCCATTCAGGAAGAAGGAAACTCAGTCTCTCTTTCTGGAGAAAGTCTTTGAAATTCACAGCAGACCGGAAAAAATGAGAAGTTCCCTCCTAATCTTTCCAATTTCAACAAGTTGCCTCTTTTTTTATTCCCCTTTCATTCATGAGCATAGAAGCCATTAATAAAATCCCTGAATGAGAATGGTTAACCCCAGAAAGTGACACATACCTCGTGCCCTGCAAGCCAACATGACAACAGTCAAAACAGAAATCAGCCTCTCAATATCTCAACGCATAAAGCTGTCTGCACTCTAAAAAAAGATAGATCAGACGACATCGTATCAGCTGCAGACAGATGAGTCACTAGAAAGCCTGAGACAAGCAGACCTAGAGCCACCTCCAGCCTGGAGAACACTTCCTGTCCCTAATAAAGGATACGGGCAGTGCAGTAAAACTCCTGGCAGAGGGATGCACGGAGCAAAGCCCTGCACTTCCATCCCCTCCCGGGGAAGGAGGAACGGTGGGGGAAAAGGGACAAGGAATATCGCTCCAGCAGGAGAGCACCAAGATTTGCCCTTGAGCAAAGGCATATGAAAGCAACTCTCATGGGAAAAACACGGGATGAGGCACAGATATTTTGGGCTGGAGAGTAGCAAAAGCTTTGGCTGGTTGGATTTCTTACTCCTGTTTCATCCAGCAAACCTGGCAGTTTGCTTTTCCTCTCTAAAAGCACCCCTCCATCGCAGGGTTTAGTGCCAGCCAGCACTACTTCTGTCAGTGTGCCCAGGAGTGTCACAGCAGGCAGTGCTGGACATGGGCACCTGTTTGAGGGTTCTCTACCCTGAGCAGGGGCAGTTTGACTGCAAACACCTTCTCTCTGCTCATAAACCCAACTACAAGTTCCTGTGCTCTCCCTAACTGAGGGCAGCACAAGGAGGAGAAAATTATCTCCTCAGATCAAGCAGTTCCACTTTCCTGCTGCTGGAGACCTCCCAGGTGGGATTCATATGACAGCCTTCCTGAGGCAATGTGGATCTGCCCACAGCATGAATTGCTTGGGTTAAAACCTTTCTCTCGACTCAGCAGCTTTATTTACCTGGTTCCTCCTCCAACAAAACCTCCACCAGACCTCTCTTCCCAGATTTTCAGGAGAAATCCAAACAAAATTTCTTCAGTCAAACTGCTCCTAGTCCTTATTGAAAGAAATCAGGAAAAACCCTCCCATTGCTACCTGCGCTTCTCCAACCCCTCTTACAGGTTATAAAGAAGAAGGAGCTGCACAACTTCAGACACATCCTTTGCTTGTCAAGGCTGCTAGACCTCAGGCCCCTCATGTCCCCCTCTTCCCTCAGCAGCTCTGCCCTGCAGCACCGAGACTGCCTGAGATGCTTCCAGGGTGGAGCAGGTAAGGCACTGCTCCCAGCCCCTGGAAAAAACATCTCCGAAGGTTTGGCTTGCTGGGTTTCCCATCAATCCCCGCCCATCGGGGAGCAGCGCTGGAGGGCAGGGAGGGGAAAGGGGCTGAACAGGGGCACTTTGCCGGGGGTGAAGAGAAATCAAGCACCTGCTCTGCAGCCTGGTGACCCCCCTGTAGAATCAGCTCCTTGATTCCCTAACTTCAATTTCTGCTTGGCATTTCGCATAATACATATTTCTTTCGGACAGATCGCTGTGGTCAGAAACCACCTTTACTGCTGTCGCTACCGGAATGGCTGTGGAGGGGAGATGAGCAGTCTAAGAGTGTCTTCAGGGGTGGATTTTGGTGTTGGACACAGGCTACAGCATGTCCAGGAGGGACAAAACCACCCCGGCAGGTGAGGAGTGATACACAGAGCCAGAGCGGCCTTTCCAGCCACATCAGCAGCCTGGAGCAAAAGGAGAGGGAGATGTTGCATATGGAAAGAGGAATGTGTGTTACCTTTCATTAGAAGCTAGAGACACAGGGAAGCACTTTTCTTACCCATGGATGACTGGGAGTTCAGAAAAAGCCAGATGCAAACACTGGATTTAAGAAAAATATAAAATATGAAACAGGGGCACAAGCACAGGACCTGTTTTGATAAATAACACAGCAAAGGGTGGCTCAGGCAGAGTCCTTGGTCTGACCCTGTGCAAGTCTTTAGATGCCTTATGTTTCTCCCAGCCAAAAACAAACAGAAAGCTTCCCTATCATCCAGAGATGAGGGGACAAGAGGAATGAAGTGGAAATATGAGGGATGGAGAAGAGGATTACTTGGAAAGAACAGTACAACATCCTTTTTCTCTCACTGAGATAAATTGAATACCTTAGCTCTGAGCAACCACAATGCTTTAAACCCAAATATTTATGAGTTCTACTTTGTTATTTCTTGCCCTCCCTGTTTTTTCTTCTGATTCATCCCTTACCAAAATCAAGTCTGGTGTGCTAGGCACAGTACAGGTCTACCTCAAAACACAGCTCCTGAATATTGCAGAGCTTAAAACAAGCCAAGAGAGGAAGAACATGTACCAGTAGACTACAGAACGTCCCTGGGTTTTCCAGGATAACACCTGCCTCAGGCACCCCGTGGTTGATGTGTCCGTTTCCCAAGCCTGATGAACAGGAATGAATGGCTAAGGGCTGCGTTAGGGTCATGAAAGAATTCACTTCCATTTGTGGTTAATTGTAAAAACAGTGCTCAAATTCAGGTGACCAGGCACGGGAAAGTGCATCCTCTGAAGTTCTTTGTGTTTTAAGACTTGTCTTGAAATTCTGCTGTCACTGCCAGGGTCCTGTCACTCAGCACATCTCCCTGTCCCTAAGCCAGCCCAGTGCAGGCACTTTGTCCAAGGAAAACAGGTCTCTGACCCCCACGGTTATCACAGGTCAGCCTGCCTGGCTTTCCCACACAGGACCTGTGCTTCACCACTCCCTGACGCTTTGGCTGTTCCCATCTCAGGAGTGAAAAACTCACCTTAAACCTGGAAACAACCTCCTCTGTTACACTACAAGCTAGTCCCTGGCAAAACAATTTCTAATAAGAAAACACAGCTTCCCTTCCCTCTTTAGCTACATGGGATAAAGCAGCCCGAATAAATTCCCTTCATGGACATCTGTAACGAGTTTCAGTTTTGAGGACAACACTTATGTACATTTAATGTACATCCAAAGAACTCTACGGATACCAGTTAAATTTCTTACCAGGTAAAGTAGAGTCAGGAGTGTCATTGCTCTTGACTGAAGGGATTTTCCCCCAAAACACAAGTCCTGAAGGATTAAGGACAGGGCACTCAGTGCTGTTCCCTCGGGGACAGGCACAGGCCACAGCTCTGGCTGCACTCCGCAACAGAAGAGGAGGCAAAAAATTAATGCATGTTAAGACACCACCAATCCCCTCACAACCCCAGACATCTCCTTCTCTAACTCTTAAGTTCCAAAGAAAACAATATCCTTTTTGTCCCGTGAAAAACATTACCTCAGAAAATTGTGTTTACTCGTAATCTCCTAGTTTCTGGCAAAGAAGAAAAAAGCAAATGCTGATTTTTTTTAATCCCTGTGTGAAAAGGGGGAAAGATTCCCTGTCTTAACTCTGTCCTTTGGAGACAAGACAGGGAATCTTCTCCCCTTTTCATGCAGAGTTAAGACAGGGAATTACAGCTCTGTAATTCCAACAGCATCTGAAGGAAAACAATGGAGAGGGAGAGGAAGGGAACACTAACAGTGTAAAGTTTGAAGTATGGATGCAAGTCCTTTATTAAATATTGTCTGCCAAGTGCTCTAACTCTGGAGGAACTTTGCCAAGCAGGAATTTGGCTTTGTGTGCTCTTTCGTGCATTTATTTGGTTTCTTTAAGTCTTATTGCAGCCCTCACTTTAATGTATTCTGGATGTGTAAGTAGGTCTAAGACAGTGATGCTGTTATTATTAAATATTTATGAAGTAAGGCAATTAGGGTTTAAGAAACTCATAGGCTTGTCCTTTTCCAGTGAAACACTTAAGCAGAGTTTAACTCTTCAGTAAATGGGTAGTCCCACTGCTCCACATGATGGTTGCACTTATGCCTGTGCTAAAGATTTTACAGATGCTACTCTGCAAGTCCCAATTCCATTTTCTGACAAGCACAAACAAAAATCATTACTTCTTCCTCCATCCATTGACTGGTATTTACATTAGCTGATTCCTTGCTTTCTGCAGCCTCAGACCATAAAATCTCCTTGTTTGACTAGATAATGAGCTACCAGTGATGTTTATTTAAAGCATCTTCAAGGAGCCTCAGAGTCAACAAGCCCCAGACAAAGCTGCTCCATACAATCCACTTGCCTCTTTATGAAACTGCAAAGCAAACCAGCGTTTTGATGTTTTGTTTGACATAAAGCCCACATTGAAGAAGACTGGTCCGATAGCTGGGGTGTTTTGAACACTGCGTATAACAATAACCTGTCATGATTAAAACAAAAAGGCAGTTCAGAGCTGTCCCTGCTGGAACTGGCTGCAAAGGTGCAGTGTGAGTAACACCTAGATTTGGTGTCTTCACTGCTCCTGTTTGCCACCTGAGTTAAGGATCGATACTGAGTGCACGAAGCCATTAGGATCCTTTTTCATCCCCAAACCCTTGGATTGCCTATCATTTTTCCTCCCAGGCCATAAGTAAGGCCACCTCTGTTTGCTTCAAGCCAGGCACGATTCTCATAAAGGGGTTTTCATAAAGGCCTAAAAAAGCTTCTGGGTGAAAGGGACCTTTCTGGAATGGGAGGGTCAATGGCACACGGGGCAACAGTGCTGAGCAGAGCTGAAGGCTGGGATTTTCCATAATTCGTAGTATGTATTTGGGAATATAATCATCCCTCACTAACCCAGAGGGTAGACCTGGAGTGCAGTTCCACCCACTGAAGCCCAAGCAGCTGAGTCAGACACCCTGTGAAGGGATGGGCAGATTTACTGCCACAGAACAGGAACTGCACCAGAGTAGTCCCTAAAACCAGTCGTCTCACAGCTTGGGCACCTACCATAAATTGAGAGCAATTCCCTCCACTTGTAACTCCCAGAACAAAAGCTTTTGTTCCCTTTTGTTCCCCTTTTCTGGCAGTTCAGTGCTTTGTGCAATCACAAGTTATTGAGTTCATGGCTGTAGGGACAAACCTGCAGATGCTGCTTTCACAGATTATTCTGAGTTGGAAGGGACCCACAAGGATCATTGAGTCCAACTCTTAAACAGCACCACTGCCTCCCTGGTGGGAATCGAACCCTGGTCTCCTGCATGAGAGGCAGGAACACTCACCACTGTACTAAAGTGGATTTTAACTCCAGGAGGACTGCCCCAGCACCCAGGGTTTTGGGAAGGTGGTGCTCTCATTTTGTGTGTCCAGCATGCAGTAGGCCAGCCAAAGTGAGCTGAGAATAAACACAGCTCTGTTCCTCAGTGTTTTGAGCAGCAGGTTGGAAATAGAGTAGGTGCAGGACCTCAAGTTTGCAAAGAATTAAGACACTTGCAAGTGCACTCCATCCCCCCATCAATATTTTAGCTACTAGTCAGGGAAAAATACATCAGGGGAATGAAGAAGATGGTGTGGTGGGTTTGATTAAACTCAAGGAGAGCTGACCAGCTCAGCTCATCCTCTGAGAGTGCCATGAGCTGATTTCTTGGGTAGGGGCAAACGCCACTGCTGCCCTGTGAGCTGTGCCTCTGAGAGGTGCACTGGGCTGTACCCTGTGCCTCAGGCAAACCAGAGGGTGGCTAATTTATGGACAAAGGATTAAGCAAGTCCTGGAGTGTCTGGCTGTGCAGACCACAGGCATGTCTCACTACCAGTAGGATTTTGGGTGGTTGGCAAAGTCAGCACACATTAGACCCAACAGCTATGCCAGCTTAAACAGCTCCCACCTCTGCCTGTCTCCCATCAATCACCCACCTCTGCTTTGACAGCCCAGTTGATCCCAGGGCTTCCCAGGACAGGGCACTAGTGAACAGAACAAGTTAGACTTCGCTTCTCGAGTTATTTTATAGCCTGGAGCAGCTCACTGGTCTGATTTACCACGCTGGTTTACCAAACCCATGTGCCAGGCACTGGGTTAGAATCAAGCAGGTGAAGGGAGAGCACACAGGGGACACTTTAGGCTACTAATGCTGCTAAGGAGCTGTGGATCTGCCTCTGGGGTTGGGCAGCAGCTGCTGCTGATGTGAGGATCAGTTCCTGGATTCAGGTGCCTTCAGTCTCTTCTGGGGCAATGCTGTCATTTTGAACTAAGGAATCACCAGCAGACAGACACTCCTCAGTGTTTCTTGGTTAAGTCATTCACAACTAACATTTAAACCTTCCCTGTGACATTGCCATTGTGTCAGTCTTCTCGATGCACTTTTCCCTAAAATCCCATTAATTCTCCAGTATCATGCTGTTGATGAGTTGCTCAAAACAGAACACATGTTGCTAAGAGCTATAAACACAGGGCCCGTTGCCTCCTTGTCTCAGAATCCAGCGCTTGAGGGCACTGAGCCTACCATTTAATTAACAGGCACTGGAGATGGGAATTGCATGGATTGCAGGAGCAGCCAGTGTAGAAACACCATCTGGCAGACGTGTCAGAAAAGGGGATCTCTCATCCCTGCAGCCTAGGTAGCACAGAGCCCCTGGATTGCATCTCCATGGCTGTTGCAGCCAACACACACACTTGAAAATGCAGAGCTAATGCCAGGACACACAGTATGTGTGGCTGAAGGCTACCACACAGCTCTAGGTAGGCCACACGTGTTTGTGTCCCAGAGCAGGCCTCACCAGCATGTCCAGACAGTCCAGGGGAATGACTTTGATTGAACTGTCAGGCAGAGGCACAGACTCCTGTCTAGACACACAGAGCAGATGTCAGGGCAGGGCAGGTGGACAGGACACACGTACGGAGTGTGGGTGGCAGCAGGAGGTTGGAGGGAGCGGTGTTGGACAGCAGGGCAGATGTCCCGGCTTTCCGTTCTCCTAACCAGCCCCAGACAGCCTGACAGGGATCTGAGCTGGCAGATATCCTCCTTGGGCTTCCCTGAGGCACATCCTGTCACAAGCCTGTGCGAGATCTGGCGTTTGCTGTTGTGCTCAGGAGTGCAGCGTCACAATCATGGGCACAACAGAACAAGGGATTTGAGCAGAAAAGATAATTTGAGGATAAGTGCAGCTTTTAAACATTTGATTCCAAATGATAACTTGTTTCCTCAAAGGAAAACCTATGGACACTTAATAGCTGGAGCCTCAGCCCTTTGTTGGGGTTTCACCTCAGTCTCTTTGGGAATAAAAGTGGAACAGACACAGGCAGCCAGGACATGGCAGGTTGGTTGTTCAACTCCTCCCTAACTCCCATGGGACTTCTCACAGGAATTATCACCAGCTCGAGCTGTTTGAGGGTCTCTGATCCCAGAGAGAGAAACAAGGTCACATTTAGGCTGCAGTGCCAGAGCAGCTCTCACTCTTGCCCAGGATTTAAGCAATGGTAACAGCTCAGACAGGGCAGGCTTCACACCAGAGCTGATCAGGATTCACCAGTCAAGACACAACTTCGCCACAAACCTGTCCTGGATCCTTCCAGCCATCCATCAATACCTCCAGCTGGACATCTGCCCAGCCCACAGCGTGGTTCAGTCAGCCTTGCTGGAGAATGAGGGGCCCCAGGAGTCTCCCCATGGCTTTAATGACAAAAGCTCTGCACCCAGTCATTAAAGAGAGGCAGCACAGTCAGTGAGTGAAGGAAATGGCAGGTCCCTTGCCAGCTGAACTAATTACACACCCTGTTTGTGAGAATGTTCCCCCACCAATGGAAACATCATTTTCAATAATTTTTAAGAGGCCACTCTATAAAGCAAGCTGGGAATAAATACCCATTAAAATCATATACAGAAGTCAGTATTTGACAAAAAACCCAAATGCAACAGGTTTAGTTTGGTAAACTTTCTCTTCCACGTTCCCAGGCCCCGCAGAGCTGCCTCGCTGTGCTGTGCTCTCTGCAATCCTTCCAACAACTCCCCCATCTCCTCTAAAACCCAGTTGCAGACAAACTGGACACACCAAACCCTCCAATGATATCAAATCCCATGGCTTTTTGCCAAATTATCTGGGCCTTCACAGCCTCAGGCCCCTTTCCTTGTTTTTCCCAGCCCCCTCCTGTCATATTTTCCTCCAAAAGGAACACGAGACAATCCTTACGCACACACTGGGTAAAACAGGTGCCACCCATCACAGCCCTTGGGCAGAACAGCCTGTGACAGAACTGCAAAGAACAAAAATGCCTAAAAAAAAAATGCATGTTTCTGCACTCATGTCAAGCAAATCTCTAAGCACAAGCACCAAAGTACAGCCTGTTTTCAAAGAAGGTTGATCAGGTCCAGATGAAGCAGAAGAAACTTCCACCTTGCCACAGGAGCAGTGAGTGCTCTCCCGAGGCTGTTTACTGCCCACATTCCTTGGGACACTGGAGGCATGAGGAAGCCAAAGGGACAAGCTGGTTAAATTATATAAACTTATTTCACTGGTATAAAAATAAACAGATTTTAAAAATGTTTGTGTTCTGAAAGCTCTTCGGGCAGACATTGTTTTTTCAAACCTTCCCCAGGATTTTAAGAAGGTTCCTCAAATTTTTAATGCAAATATCCTTCTGACTACCAGAAATGAAAAACGTTTTGAAAAACAAATTTTGCTGGAAGTTTTATAAGTTTAAAAGAAAACCCCAAACCCCAAAACTTTCACACACGTACCTTCCTGTGGAAAATTTTGTTTTTAAAAAGCCCATTGATTTTCACACCTTTTTTTGGATGGCTGCTAACGCGATAAAGGCTGCTCCTATTTGTTTATAAACACGGATTTGGAGGCAGAAGTTTTGGGGGGGGGTGTAGGTGCACGAGTGCAGCCTGTCCCTTGCCTTCAGCTCCACACAGCCTCCTCCAGCTGCAGCCTGGTGCCAGTTAGATTTTCACCAGGGAAGAGGGTTCTCTCGATGCATCTGCTGCCAAACCTGTGCAGCCATTCCTTCAGTTGCCTCCTGTAAAATGCAGCCTCTTGGTCAGGGTGCTGCAGCCACCAAGAGAGCAGTGGTCGCTCCTGCATTCCCAGAGGGCTGGAATCCCCTTCCATGCACCTGGGGCTCCAAGAGGAGACATGTCTCCTTTGAAGTGTGATTACAGCTGTGCAAATAATTACAGTTTGGTTCCCTGGATGAACTTGAAAACATGTTATGCTGCTATAGGTCCATCCAAAAAACGATTTAAAAATTCTGAGTGCACCAAGGAATAGAAATCATCCAGCCCCTATCTGGGGTCAAACAGAACAGTGTGTTTCCAGAAGGAAAAAATATAAAATATTATTTTAAGTGTGGACTTTCAGGCAGACACACTTCCCCCAGTGCACTGAATAAATGTGTGCAATGCAAGAGAAACAACTTCACCTGGAGGGCTTGCAAATGAACGCTGCAAATGCACCTTTGTTCAGGTGCCCCCTTTACACAGAGGATAAAACAGCTGTATAAAAACACATGGACCTTCAAGAAGTCTCTCCTGGAACTGGAGCACACATCCCTTCTTAGAGAAGGGCACAGGCACACACAGAGCTAGTGATCTCTTTCCAGAAAGGCAACATGTTTATGCATTGACATGAAGGCGTGAAAACTGCTCAAACACATTTTATCCTCCCTGTAAGATCCACAGCAACTTCCACACTTCCACTATAGGAGACACGCCAGTTGTCCCGTGCCATTCCCTCACTGGGAGGAGTCAGCAAATCCAGGAGCTCTTCCAGGAAGATCCTGGGTGCAGGTAAACCTGCTTTCCCTTGGGAAAACAACAGCTGCTGCTGTCAGTGGCACCTGCCCTTTCCTCCTAGAACAAACAGGGCTGGGATGAGGGGTGCAGAGGAACATCCTGTCACCCTCCCCTCGTCTGGGATTGCAATTGTGCCACTGAAACCACCGACTCCTCACTGCAGGCCACAGCTGCAAAGCTGGTTTTTGACTGGAGTTGCATTTGGCTCCTCTTCTCCTTCACAGGAAGGGGTTGCGAAGGAGATTTCTGTCAAGTTGCTGAAATTTTGTGGAAGGGGAGAGACACATACAACTCATGCAACTGTTAAACAGCAAAATATTAGACCCCAGAAGTGCAAATTCAGCAAGTCCAACAGCACCATGCCAGTGGGAGAGCTGGTCCCATTCATAAAGTGTTGCCAAACACATTTGGAAAAAAACTTGCTACTTACACCTTTGCTACCACTAACAAAACCATCCAGTAAGAAATTAGCTTCCTAAAATTGACATTTATCCCCTCCTCCAAAGGCAGGCAACCACCAGCAGCATCTCCATCACTTGCTCTACAACCCTACAAGGGACAGCAATTGAGACACAGTGAACTGAGCAGCCAGTGGAGCTCATTTGGGAGAAGCCCCTCCCTGCCAAAAGACACCTCCCCCCGAAGTTGATGGGAGTCCATATGACTGAGATTTTGTGGCCTGAGTTGGGTTTACATAGATGGGGCAGATGAAAGATGACAGAAGTTGCACTGCCTGACACGGCAAACCCCCGTTCCCATCCCCTGGGAGCACTGTCCCAGCCCACCCTTATCAGGAGCGGGAGTCAGCACATGCCTCCCCCCCAGATCATCTGCATATAAAGTGAAGCTGGCATCCTTTGGCATATTAAGCTGTATTTAATGAAGGGCTGGTTTAAAAATGCCTGGGAGCTGCCAAGAATATTTCACCAAATCAGGACAGGCACTCGGCCAGGCTCTCTCTGTTCCAGAGGCTCCTATTCCGAGAGGCTGGATGACTCAAATGGCCAGACACTGCAGCCCCAGGCTGGAAGGGTGGAGGAAACAGTCTGGTCCAACACCAGGGCATAGTCAGTGGGAGCCCAGGCACTGCCTTGGGTAGCCTTGGATCTGCCCCTGGAAGTGTTTCTATTCCCAGCACTGCACACGCAGCCTGGGACACCTCCCCTGCTTCTCCCTCTGCCACCCATCCAGATTTTAGATTGATGATCACAAGTCAAACCTCCACTGTATTTTTCCATATTCATTGTTTCACAGCAGAGAATAACCCCAAAAATCACATCCAAAGTTCTTCAGTCCCTGCAGACTGAGATAGTTTAATTATTTGTCTTTTATTTAAATCAAGCTGCAATATTATATTGGGAAGCACTTTTCCACTACTAATTGTGTAATCAGATTTTTAACATAGTATCAATTACAGCTAATTGATATTTGCATACCTTGCATATAGAACAGAATGAAAGAGTGACAATTTAAAAGTCCATAATAAAAGTCTCCAGGCAACACTGTTTGGAAATCTGTGGATCCAGATTTAAATTGGCTTCCAACTGCTGAATTTCTGTGTGATTCTGTGAAAAACTGTCTTGTATTCAACAGCTTGAACACGATATGATAAAAGGGCCTGAGGGGCAGATGTTGGATTGGAGGAGAAGCAGAAGGGACAAGGTGGAGGATCACTCACATCAAAAATGGCTCCTGAGTGTCTGAAGATTGGATTGGGTTGGGTGCAATCAAACTGTCCGGATCCATTGCCCTCAGCTACCAGGCTGAGAATGAAGAACCAGGAAGACTTTCTGAATGGAATGGATCCCATCCATTCCTGCTCTGCCATGACTGTGCAGCAGTAAATTATTTTAGACAGCAGCAGTTACCCTGATTTCCAAAGCCAGCAAACCCCTGGCCAGCAGCCAAATCCTGCGCTGCTGAAGGGATGCAAGGCCTCTTTGCATTCCATGGTTTCCAGCCTTACAGCCCATCTATTCCAAATTGATGGTACCATAATCACAACTTGCTACTGGAGTTGCCTCCACTCCTTGTGCTGCTGTTCCAGGCTAAGCTTCACTGCAATGCACACACCCCTGCAAAGTGTGCCTGTGGTTCCTGGAAGCTGCAGCTGAACTTTCCAATAGCATAACAAAAACAACTGCAAAGTTACTCAGTGCATCATCATGGCATTTATTAATATTAGATCACCCATGCTCACTGGCTGCTTTTCTCTTCTGTGCAGCCATCAGTAGAGATTTATTTCCCTCTGAATGATTTCTCCCTTCTTGAGTCAGAAGGGACCTATGTGAAAGAGTCATCTTTTGGAAAAACACAATGAAAGAAAGATTCTGTCCTAAATTGCTCCTTTTCAACAAGGTCTGCATTACAGCAGCTTTTAGCAGAGTAGCTCAGAAAAGGCTTCCTTTCTGTCCCAGGAGAGGCAGAGACAAAACTACGACAATGTTTACATCCCTCTCTAGACAGATGGTTGCGCTTTTCCTCTCCAACCAAATACATGTGCCTGGCCCGTCTCCAGTGCCCCGGTGGTGGTGCTGCCACACTTCATTCTGCATTCTGCAAAAATGCTTCTCCTAGAATACCAAACCCACCACTTGAGCAGTCACTGCTCACCCTCTCAAAAGCCTGGAGGTGCAAGGGCAGCATCTGAGCACTCATGCTGTGTCTTGTCATGCTTCAAACACCTCCAGCAGAGAAACTGCTGGAGGTTCATCTCCTGCTAAAGGGGGTGAGAGGTATAAACTGCCCATTCACAGCTTTCTCCACCAATCTTGTTTCTCCCAGGGTTGGGAACTTTCCTGATGAACCCCAGCAAAGGCCTTTCCTTGGACACCAGCAAGATCAGGCCTAGAGCAGCTCCAAACATGAGTTTTCCCTGACTCTAACAAAACCTGTGAGCTGCTGTACTTAGAATTTTGCACTTTTCAATCCAAGCTCGTCAGAGTCTATTTCTGGAAGCTTTCAAAAACATTCCAGGAAGGGCCTTTCTTGGACTTGCAATCCTCTAACGTGTCTTTACATCCAGCCACTGAAGTGAAGGCAATAAATAAATAAATCTGCAAATTCCACCTTTCTTCAGCATGTCATTTATTTTTAAGGGGCTCAGGCAGCAGAAGGTTATAACCACAATTATCCTGCACTTCTCTGAACTGCAGCCTTGATTTTTATGAGGTTGACAGAGCCATTTCTATGGAATTTCACCTTAAAGCAGCAAATCTGCCAGCACATGGCTGGGTTCATGTCCAGCCAAAGGCCTATGCACTTCTTTGGGCCCTGTGAGCATGTCCTAAGTCTGGTCAAATAGAAAATGGAGCCTTTCCAAAGGCTTCATGGATTGACTCAGGCAAAAATCCTCCCCTTAGCATTGCTCTTGGAACATCTCTTTTCCTTCCCAGCAGTCACAGAGGAACAGTTATTTGGCCTCTGCCATCAGCAGTTCTCTAGCTGAGGTTCATCACTGCCTCCCTGACAGCTCCCTTCCCAACGAACATCATCAAGACATCATAACCCTCTTAGCTTTAATTAACACTTCTCAAAGTAATAGTTCCACCACAGAGCCCAAAGCAAGGGGAACTCCATTTCAAGTGCCCAAGTGAGTTTGGGCTGGTCTCCAACGAGCTGATCCATGCACAATATTATGTATTTCCACAGAAGAAAAATAAACTGAAGCTATGGCTAATGCAGCGTTTTCCGAGGGAATCCCCTTTCCCCTCCACCACAAAGAATGAATCACTTGTAAATTGAGACAACATCGTACAGACACAGGAAGATTTTTTTGAAGATGAATGGAGGGGTGTTACAAATACTGCACAGATAAAATTAGTGTGCATTAGTCAGATACAGTATTTACTTTTTACAGGCAGCCTTACTGTCACATAAATCCTGGCAAACTTCATGGGAAGAGTGGGCATGACTATAGTAGTACAAATATTGGTAGAACACGTTCCTAAATTTAACATTTACGCTAAAGTGGAGCTATTTCAAAGAGTGATTTTTTCTCCGTTTTAAATTATAAATAAATCCTACCATAAACTCAGAAACCAACGCTTCAAACACACTGAAACGGGACTCTCACCTTCATGGAAAGGGCAATCATGCAAGTGTAAGCAAGCAGAGGGATAACAAGGGACATATAACAGCATTCATCGGTTAGGTATGAGAAGCAAAATGGTACATCACTTCAGACCAGGACTGGACACAGTTTCCAGAGAAATAAAAAAACTAGTCCATAATTTTAGTGGGAAGGTACAGACAGTCCTTTGGTTTCTCACAGTGTCAGCACAATGTCAGCTCTTTTTCAGGCATTTACACAATGTTTCCCATGTGGATTGGTAATTTCATGAATTTATTTCATTCATTTATTGTCATATTCTTGGTAAATCAGCAGGAGCTCCCAGTCCTTTTGGATCAGAGAGCCACGGTGTCCTGCTGTCTCAGGGACCTCTGAACACCTTTACTGCAGTTTTTAAATAAAAAAACTATAGAAAGCTGATGTAAATCCTTGGACGTGAAGCTAAAACATTCCTATCAAGCACATACTGTCTCTTCTCCTCCTCAAGACCTCCGGTGCCAACAATTCTTCAGTTTTTATAACAACAGGGGTCTGCATTCACAGGGATTCTATATTATCTCTATGTTCCTGAAGCAGACCACAGAACTCTGGATCCAGGATCTCGGTGCACACAGTTAGTTTAAAAGACTGTTCACTTACAAGCAGCAGTGAAATCAAACAACTTTAGGCCACTGCTGCACAAGGACAAAGTGTGCACTGATAGACACGTGCTCTTAATCAGGAGATCCCAAATGATCCACTGCCTTCGTGTCCCCACTTCCAAGGGAGAAAATTGGGTCCCCACTTTTGAAAGTGCTACACATCAGGATCTCTTGATAGGCAGGAGGGAATATTTTTGGACAGGAATCATACTCCTTTCCTGACTGCTAACATCTGTTTGCTAAAGCCTACAGAACTTCCCTGGAGTTTTGAGGTTTAAAAACATTGCTTGAAGATGACATATTAAATATTATTAAAATGTGCCTCATAATCCACACCCAAAACCCCCCAAAGAACATTTCATATTTTCAGACTTTGGTCAACAAAATATTTTTGGGCTGTTTTAATTCCTCAAATGATGGGTAGTTAATTAAAAATGAGCCCATGTACCAGACCTGAGAGGGAACTAGACAGCCATAAACCCACAAGACCAACTTTGAACTAGGCCATGATTGGAAAATTGTGGTTTGTATCCAGCACCAGAATCTTACTGGGAGCCAGGATGATTTGCAAACACACCGAGACACCATGTACAGGTAAACAAATGGCAGACAGATACTTCCCACCTCAGACATCCTTGGAAGGTCTGCAGTGGGGCAGCTTTACTCCTCCAAAAAGGAGCCCTGAGCACAGCTGGGGTTTGACAGCACACAGCTGACCTGCAGCATCAGTCCCTACCCAGGACAAATCCCATTGATGCTGTTCTCCCACAGCCTTCATCTTCATTAGATTTGCTCAGCTTTTCCTCATTCTTCCCTTTCCCCTAAAATCAACCGGGTTCACATTGTGACTTATAAAGCTTCTCATTTGCTTTGTGCCGCTGAGTGGCTTACTCAGATATACCACAGTCCCAAGTAGAAATTCTCGTGCCTAGAAACTGAGAAATGGGCACAATCTGGTGAAGACCTTCTCCAAGCAGCTGGAGGAAGGTGTTCCTTTCTGCCAATAACACAGAGCAAAAGGAACTAGATATACAGGGCTATTTAAATATAGGACCTTTGGGAAAGATTTACAGTTCCTGAGTGACTACACCTTCCCCACTGACCTTCTCCCTGCAGGTCACCAAGGTAAAGACAGTTCTTTCTTGTTCATCTCTTCCATGGTAAAACAAGCAACACCCCAGTTACAAAAGCCATTCTGAACTCTTCATCTATTTTTGCCCTTCTCTGTATACTATATTATCTTTGAGTATCAAATATCACATGCGGTCCTTAAGGGAAGGATGTGCTGAGGATCTCTAAAGTTGCTGTGAATTTGGTTTATTCTTTTTCCTGTCCTGGCAGTTTTTAGCACCATTTGATCTGCTGGTTTCATTCAGAGCATCCCAACACTGCTGTGAGGCAAACCTATCCTGTCACCTCAGCACTTGGATTTGTTCTTACAGTGGGACACCATCCACCAGCAAAGGACGGAGCAGGACTTCACCTTTAGGCAACAGGCAACATCAGCTTGGCCATAACTAGTGTTTCTATAGGTGTATATACATAGAGAGATATTTTTAATAAAGTCAGTTTGAACTTCATTTTTAGGCCAGCAGAAAGCCACAGCTGGTGAGGCCTGCTCCCTGGCAGTGACCCAGCTGTGCACTTTTTCAGCATCTGGAATGCTAATGAGGCCAGCTCTATTTAAATTAGCTCCTTACCACTCTGCATGTGCCAGCTTCCCCAAGCAGCAGCCAAAGAGCACTTAGTGTAACACTCATCATAAAAGATGAAAGGATGGCCCAAATGCCTGTTAAAGTTTAAGTGAAGCCCCTATGTCCAACAAAATCCATTTTTGACAAGGTCAAATCTATTTTTTTCCCTGTTTGTTTCCACCCTTGAACCTATTGGAGTCTATCAAAACACATTGGGCCGGTTCAAATCAGGCTCTCCTGCCTTTATAGTTCTAAACAAGCCATGCTCTGCCCAAGGCATAGAACTCTTCCAGGTACAAATTAATCTACTTCCCTTCTCCATACATCTGTGTCAGCTTTGACACGTTTGCTTTTGTTCAGGTTTACGTCAAGGTGTCATATCGTGCAGTATTTCTTATTTATGGAAAAACAGACCAAGATTTCCCCAAATATGACAACCCAGAATAGGTCAAGTGCATTTGCTGTGATTGAAAAGAGGGCAGGGAAAGGTTCCCTCTTTTCTACCCCCCTAGAGAAGAGCATGTCTCTCCCACCAGGGTACAGCAAAGGGTGAAGGCCATTTTACTAATACATACTTTCCCAAACTCCATTTCCAATCACACTGACAGCTATTCATGAAACCTCACCCCAGCACCAAGACAGCCATCAAACATGATAAGTGCATATTAACTTTTTATATGAAATCTAGAAACTAGCTCTGTCTAGACAGGAAAGGATGAGTAACCAGGTTTGCCAATCAATCCAGCTGCATGGGTTTGTAAGATTTGTTTTCATCAGCATTTCACTTCTTACTGGCTGGTTCTGCCTTACGTTGACACTCCTATTATGCTCCAGTTTCAGTTTCTAACCCCAGGCTCATCAGGCCTTTCATGAGTGGGGTCCCTTTGCTTCCAGCTGGCAATGCCTTCCAACTTCACACAGCTCCTGTTTCTCCTGGGCTACAGAACAGGGAATACTTGTTTTTTAATCCATAGTTGAAATCCACTCTGGTGAGTTACCTGACCATATGCCCAACACACGAGTCACCTCAGCCAAATCCATATGGCAGAACCCAAGGATGCATTGAAATACTTGAACTGCAAGTCAGAGACTTAACTAGGAGAGACAGTTTAGAAATAGTTACCTTTAGCTCCCATCTAAAAGTGAAAAGATGAGTGACAGGGAGCTGTGGTGGTAGAAGTCACCAGTGAGCTCACAAGATGAGATAATTGATGAGACTGGTCTCAAGGGGCCAATTCAGCTGATTTGAATGAACAGTGATCAGAGGCCTCAGCCTACTGACTAAGTATTGTCAGCTGAACTCAGCTCATTATCAAGGTCTTCCTAACTTAAAATAAACCCCACTGACTTTTGTCAAACACTGTTTAGTACCTTAACCCTGTTATAATAGAAAAGCCATACCTTAAATAGACATGTAAGTGTGAATTCTGCTGGAGCTGTACAATCCTGATACAGCCCAGCCAACAGCTGGGCTGTTCCTCCCTCACTGCTCCAAATCCTTTAGGACTTTCAGTGTGACTACTGCAACCACTAAAACACAGCAGAGTAACAGGCTGAGCAAATGCCAGGAGCCAAATGACTAAGAGATGTGATGGCTCTTACTTTGTAAAGAAAACCAGAATTTTAGGTAATTAACAAATGCATCAGACTGTGTTCACTGCTGCAGCGAAGAGCCCTCTCCAGTGGGAATCCCATAGCAACAGAGCCTCCGCATCTGAGATCAGCCAGTTCACCCAGTGTTATTAGTTGCTCTTTTTGGATGTAGCCTTGCTTGATTTTTTTAAAACTCAGCACAAAATTAATATTCTTCAGAGGAAAGGGGAAGCTCAGCCTTCAAAATGCTTAAAATCAGTATATTCTCATAGTCATGGGATGTTGATCTTTCCTTCGGCTTCCAATATGAGCAAACAGCCAACAAAGGTTTCCAGAGGCTGTTCAAGTCTTGGAATTTTAGGAGATCTTAGCTTTAAACTCTGCCCTCAAGGCACACAGTGCACGAGAGATTTCAATCTGTGGGGTGCTGCTTATGAGCTGCTCTCAGACTCACCCACCCATCACCCCCAGTCACACCCTGAATTTCAGAGGTGACCCCATTTGTTGGCTCCCTGCAGGCACAGCCAGGACACACTGCTCTGAAAGGAGGTGGCCATGTTTCCAAGGCTGCTCAAAGAGCTTCCCAGATCAAAAAGTTCAGCTTCCAAGAGAAATGGACCAGCTCAGGGTGGGTGGCCAGTTGGTAGAACTGACCAAAGAGTAAAAACATGGGATTTCTTTTTCCATATGAATATGTGTATATTCTAGAAGAGTACCTACATAAGTTTCACAGCTTTTCTTGTATTATTTGTGGAACCTGATTATTCAATATCTTTTCATATATTGGACAAGAGTCTGATTTCCCAAAGTTTCACTCCAACAGAGCCTTTGTCTCAGGACTCATGCCAAGGTTTATTACTGAGTGCTCTACTCAGGTGTCAGTCACTCAGCTGGAGCACAGACACAACTCCCAAAGTCAGAGGTAACAAGTTACAGCTCCCTCCCCCTCTCACCTCCAAATTGCCTGAAGGGAACTAAGAACAGCCCACAAGCAAAGACATTTCCCAGCCCACCACATGAGATGAGACTTTACTTGCCCATGTCAATGGTGAAAAACTCCATGTTCGTGCAGAACACAATCAGCCAATAATCCATACCCTCCTTTAAGCTCCTCTGGATGAGTTTAACTTATTATAAGAGGGCTTTTGGCTCTGATAAGCAGAGGGAATGGAAAAGCCCAGCTTGGCCTTCACCAGAGACTCGCTTGTCTCCATGTGCGGTAGGTTTGAGAGCAGTGAGATTTTTGGAGAGCAGAGTGGTTGGCTTTTCCAGCTATGGCAGGTTTAGACTCAGCCCAAGTGGGACTCAAGATGAGAAGAGCTAGTAGAAATGAATGGTCAGATAAAAAGCTTTCTCTGGAGCATTTCCAATACTGCCACCTATGCAAACTGAACTCTGGCACAAAATCTGGAAAAATAGTTGGCTTGGATTTGTCAAATGTTTCCCGAGAACTGTGAGAAGCCTGTAACTATAGCCGGTACTATTATCATCTCTGCCTTAAATATCACATCCAGTGCAGCTTAGTTTTGTCTACAGCGATAAATGGCAGCTCAAAGTGTACATTTGTACACCAATTTGAGTCTCAGAATGGTTTGGGTTGGAAGGGATCTTAAATCCCATCTTACTCCACTCCCCTGCCATGGGCAGACACACCTTCCACTATCCCACATTGCTCTAAGCCCCATCCAACCTGGCCTTGAGCACTGGAGGAATGGGGCAAGGAGAAAGTTGGATGTGAAGGATCCCATCCCACATCCAGGCTGCCTAGATGGTGGTATTCCTATGGCAGCCAGCAGCTGCCAAGGCTAAGGGAGTGATGACATCAGCCCACAGGGCTCTCCTCCCCTCTTGTCTTCCCAGATGAAATAATTTTGGCCACTGAATGCCCAAACTGTTGCATTTTCTTAAGAACTATTGCTACATCTAATGTTGTTTCTGCTCATTTCTCCCCCCATAGATCTTCCTCACACAGCCTCCTTTTGGGAGATCCTGCTCAAAAAACTGTTGGCAACATGGAATCAGCTCATTCCTTACCCAGAGCAGGAGGGATACTTGATAACCATCATACCAGCTAATCTGTGGTTTGATTTTTTTGGCAGTTCCAGTGAATTCTCAGGCAGAGGCTGCCTCATGCAACATGCCCATGTGACACTGGCAGGGAGGGGTAAGTGATATCCTGCCATCAGAAACTGCAACAGAGCAGGGTGATACGAATAAGCAAATGGCCAAGTGCTGTCTGTGTGGCAGCATGGATAAATCTGAAATGATTGTGGAAAAGGGCACTGAGGTGTTCAAAACCAGCATTGGAAAACAATATTGCTGTGCTGTCACTGCTGGGCCACCACTGTGGGCTGGAAATGAGCTGGGCAGGGGAGAGGAGAAAGCCACTCTGCCCTTAGTGCTGTGAATACAAGCATGATGAGCATTATTTTATAAAGAGACTGGCACGAGAACGATGGAAAATGAGAAATGCCAAGAAGAGAGGCACAATTTCCAGGTCTTCAACCACACATTTCAAAATACTTGTTTAAAATAGGCATTTCCTACCCACACAAATCTACCTCTGAGCTGGATGAACTTGGGGCACGGGAAGTTGGAGGCTTCCAGTTCAGTCCACTCTAAGTTAGGGCACATATCTAAGTGGAATTTGAGGCTCTTGAGGAAGCAGTACACTGTTTACACAAAGGGGTTTGGTTCAAACACACCCTCCCCAGACTTAAATGTGAGGAACTAAGTGTCACCTTCTTAGCAGGGCACTGGTAGCAGAAAAGTTCAGTCATCTTTCCCAAAATCATGCAAAAATACTTCAAACAGCATTAAACCTCAAAAGGTTCTTGGTTTCAACATGTGCATTACAGTAATTAATATACTCATGAATTTAGACTTCAACCAATTATTAGACAGGCAATCAAATCAACTATAAAGCTGATCTGGTTCTAGATGTATCAAGTTATTTATCCATGACAGAAAAATTAATAGAATGAACTTCTGGAGGTTAGCTGTTGGACAACTATGATTTCTACTACAACATCTGTCCAAAAGATTTTATTTGAGAAAGCATCATTTGATTTTGGGCCCTAAGTCTCATTTTTCCAGTCAGTGGCAGACACCTAAACACCTTAAAGGTTCTGTGGCACAGGAGCAAGTTAGGAGCTGCTCCAGGCACTTCAAAATGCAGGCTGACACCGATTAAAAAAGGCAACTTTTAAATTTTACTTGTATAAAGGACCTCAGTGACTTGGATGACTGAGGGATTCATAGTGCCTTTGATGTATTTTAGTCTGTGTCTTACATGCATAAGCACAGAACACTTAGTTTAGCTCATTGAACTCACTGTTTTTTCTGCTTTCCCCCAAACATGATTATTTTTGAATCCCCCATCTAATCAAGGTTAAACTTCAGGGAATATTAGGCATAATTGTAGCTAAAAATTTATTCTAAGCATGGTGTTGCATCCTTTCCTAAATCAGGCCAAGCATGAGATGATAAAAAAACCAGATCAATTCCTGGCTAATGAGACTTTTCAGCTGGTCACAAGCAATACCTTACAGCACTCCCCATGGGTTATAGCACATGCAGACCATGAGTGGGAAAAGTATGTGTAAAAGCCAAAGAAAACCAAGACCAGTTCCATTTACTGGCTCCTGTTTCACTCTCCAGTATGAGCTGGTTCTTCAGCTCCTGTGCTGCTGGTCATCAGGATTTGCAGGTACTTTACAGCTGCTTAGTCCATGAAAAGCTCGGTGAGATGTGAAACAGGTCAAGGATTTATCAACTGCTTATAGGTGAACCTTTCATCAGCGTCTCAACTTCACAGCTATTTATATATATATTATATACATATATTTTGGCTTGCAGCAAAATAGGTCACGCTTAGTACAAGGCATATTCCAAAAGAGTTTGTGCCAAGTCAATCATTACACAGGATTCCACCCAAGCTGTAGTTCCCATCCTGCTGTTTGCTTCGAACAGGCCCTGGGTGTGGGGACACTCACCCTGATCGTAGGTGGTGACCCTTGTACTCCAGTGCCTGAGGCTCTGGGAATGTTCAGCTACACTGGAGAGAGGAGCACTGACAGCACTGATGGGCAGAGACTCTGGTACAAAACCAGCACGGAAACTCCTGAGGTTCCACCAAAGCTACTGTCAGGCAACATGGAAGGGACAACACTGACCCCAGCCCCACAGTGGAAAACTGCCAAGGCCCCTTGACATCTTCTACAGGTCTCAGTGTCCCTTGTCCTTCCCAACAGACACTGGGTGTCCCCAACACGGTGGGTCAGACAGGGAGTGGTGGGCAGGGGTTCTGCACTTGGACTTCCCCACAGCACAGGGAGGAAATGCCTGGAGCCTCCAGGCTGACACACGGGGCATTTCTGCCTCACAGGACTCAACTATTCAGCCTGTGTATTTAAGGACTTGGTAAATAAGTACTCAGGGGATGTTTTTTTTCAAACATACTAATGATACTTTCATCAAAAGACCCTTTTTGCAGAAATAGACGAAGGAGAAAAAAATATTTATTCAGAGTGTTCTTCAGGGAAGCTTCAGGGAAGCTGGGGTTTTATGGTACAAGGTGACAGTGTCCTGGGGACAAACAGACCTGGTGGGCCAGACTTATTCCTGCCCTTGAACTAGTACAGGTGCAAGAGAAAGACCTTGTACCTTGTCTGGTCAGATTTCGCTGCAGGAGAAGGGATTTTTCCATCCAGTCTTCTTGAGACTAGACCTTGATTGCCCAGACCCAAGATTGTCCTCATCACTGCAGAAGGGAGAGTCAGATCTCTCACTGGAATCTCTCAAAGAGATGTTGGGAAGTGATGAGTTCACCCCAAACCCTCCAGAACTTCTGAGCTGCTCAGTCAAAAGCATTCACCTCTCCTTGAAGAACAACTTGTAACATATCTGCCCCTGGTATTTGGTTACATGTTCTAGTCCCCAACTCAACTATTTCTTACCAACATAGCCAAGAAAAGTTTCTAAAAAAGGAGGAAAAGGCTGTTCTAAGCAGCAGTAAGCCATAATCTTTCCTTTCATCCTCCTGAGGGCTCATCCCTAATTACTGTTCCTGTCTTTGGGCAGAGATTTTGGGTGGTCTCTTTTGGGAGTGCCTAAGAAATGTAATCCCTTTGGCTCTGCAGTCAGCTGCAACAGCAGACACCAGGAAACAGCAGCAAAAGATGGATCCAGTCTTGGTCAACACTCACGAAACTGTTCCTACCAAGGTCTCTGCCACAGTCCTGCAGCTTGTAATATTATTATTCTGAAGTGACTCAGACAGTGAGGCTGTGGCCTTTGGTACAGGGATGCAAGTCCATGTTGTGCCTCTGTCCAAAGCAAGGGGAGATGTCACAACTCTCCCACATCCAAAGAGCAAGTGGAGACACTGCCAGCTGTGCAAAAAGGGACACTGGAGCTGGCCAGCAACTCCCTCGGTTTTCAGGGGGACACAGTCAGCCAGCCTGACACACAACGAGGTCTGAGAGCCACAGGAATGGAAGGAATCCCCTCCTCTCCATGGCAAGATGTTTTGGGTTGATCCCAATACCCAGATTTTGAGCTCAAGGAAAGTGCAACAAGATGGGCCTGGCATCACATTTTGGCTGTTCTCACACAGCTAAGTGCTCAGAGCTTGGGGGGAGCTACACAACTCCACAATGAAAGGTCAGAAATGTTTATATCCCACAGGTGTCCCAGCATTTGTGGTCAAAGCTGCAAACACAGCAGACCTTTCCTGCTTTGCAGGTGTCCAACAACAGCAAGACATCATGCAAACCCCTCCCAGCTGACCTTTTTTGGGAATATTTACACAGAGATCCCTCCAAACCATCCATAACAGAGTGATATTTCCCTAAGAAGATCCATAAGTGTCCTGAAATCATGTATATACCTATAAGAAACCTCATCCAAGGCAGTGAGTGTCAGATATTTCCCTCCTCGCTCCATGATGGGTTCTTTGTAATGTATTTATGACAGCTGACCTGAAGTAAGCTACAGGACAACAAGCACCTGCTTGTTTCTTCAGCTCACAGACCAGGTTTAACCTCACTAAATCTGAGTGGGAATCCCTCCAATCACACTCTTTGGTCCTGTGATATGTAAGAAGTTGGTTTATGCACTCAACAGGGGAAGAGGGGACATTCAGGGGACAGGTAAATGATTTATGATCCTTATATTCAGATTCGAGGAAGACAAAAGGTTACCCCTGACTGTTTCATGCCCTATAAAGCCTGTTAAGGGAATTGTCCCATATCATTCACTTTGCCGTGAGGTTCTTGGTTTTACAGACTTGCCTGGCTTAATCCATTAAGTGGAATTAGCTTTCCTCTGGGAAACAATGCAAATCTGCTCAAAAGCACTTCTGAGAACACAGACAAACAGTGGGCCAAATTCTCTGCTGGCCCAGCTCCACTGAAATCAAAGCACCAGCAGATAATTCAGCCATACATTCTTGGAGCATCACTGCTCAAAAATCTCCCCAACATGGGAACAAAAAACCCAAACAAATATTGTCAGTAAGAAGAAATTAGAGAAATCCGTTTAATCAGAGCTAGAAATGTTCAACTCCTACCTCTTGATATAACGAGAGTTTCCCAAATGACCATCACTCGACAATACAAAACCTCTGAACGTCAGAGGAATTAGGAAAGAGAAACAAACAGAAAGCAAATGAAGGTGCTGTTAAGGGGAAAACTATTCAGTGCTGTCTTCAAAGCTAACATTCCTTTTTAGAAGACCAAAGTGATCATCACTTCATTCAGCTTAGCAACCAACACACCAGATCTAGGAAAGAATGTTTTAAAAGTCTTCAGAGTCCATTAAAATAAATTGCCAAAAGCACTCAGGCTGGCATAATTAGACCTCAAGAAACAAAACACTTCAAAATTAGCACTGCCAATTATAACACCACAACAAACAAGCACAGCAGTCCTGCTAATCATTTGTGGTACCATCAAAAAGGGGCCACCCATTGACCTCCCTGCTCCAGCAGAGAAGGTGTGGTCATTCCCAGGCAGGGGAGCAGGACATTCCTGGCACCACCACAAGCATTTCCAACAGCTGGCTCGTGCCTCAAATGACCAATAGCAAAATTTCGTCACTGATCTGCACTTAAGTCATTATTTACCTCCAAGGAAAAAGTTCACAATTTTCAATCAGGTAGAATTTCCCCAGACCTATGAACTGCTCACAGACCTTTCATGTTCACTGGAATAAGTGCCCACAGCATTTAGCAGAAGCCAACTTGCCACCTCCCTGAGGAAAATGCAGGGGTGAGAAGATATTCCAACTCCTCCTCCCCTTTCTATCCACAGAGGATTTGCCCACTCTCAAGCATGTCCACCAAACATCCAGCACTCTGACAACATCCTTCACATTAAAGTAGTTAATTCCCTGACACTGGGACACTGCTGAGAGATGCCAGCAGTGACAGGAATTAAGATGCTTTAGTAAGTCTGAGATGGCTAAAATAGATGTGTATTAAAATCGTTAATTCTCATATCAGCTGTGCCACCAGCATCCAGAATATTCTAACCTGCGGTGCAATCCACACATTGCTCCCACTCAAACAGCATTTTTGTGAGGTATTGAACAGGTATCTCTGATCTGAAGCTTTAGGTGTGCAGAGGTACCTCAGTTTCCAAGATGCACAAGGGCTTCTGGCTGGAGCCTCATGGTTTTGCTGGAAGACCTGAGGATTGTGACACCTCATTCCTCAAATGAGTGACCTCTTTCAAAGGAAAGGGCTCCAGAGACAGATGCAACTGGAAACAGAATGTCATCACAGGAAAGACATGGGGATTGAGAACACCCAAGCCAAAAGATCTCAGCTAATTTCACTCTCAGCTCCAAATCCTCTGGTGCCTTTCAAAGCTTTTGCAATACTGACCTAAGTTTTTGGTGCTGATTTTTTTGTGTGTGTTTGTTGTTGTTTTTCTCTTTTGCGGGGGATTCACTAGCAGGTTTTTAGCTATTTTTAATTTTTTTTATATTATCTTTTAGTGTAGTGGTATCTCAGTACTGCAAGAAAGGGGCATTTGCCTTTCCTTGTCTCCAAACAAGCACCACAGAGCAACTCTTGCCTCCCCCTCTGTATTTGATGAGGCATGTTTCCCTTCCCCCCTTTTTGCACTGAATTGCTGCTGTAGAAAATAATCAGAACAGTCTCACAGTGGTTATCAAGTTTACATAGAAAGTGATGATGGAACTCAAACAGTTCCCAGCACTCACTTGCTCACTGTATTATCCTCCACCTTCTGATTTAATGAGCATTTGCAACAACTCAATCAGCTCATACTGAGACACAGGCACTGTCCCTCACTTCATTCAACAGCTCCTGTGAGGCAGCAGAGAAGTTTAACATGGAATAATATCCACTCTCCAGTCCTTGCATTTGTCAAACATTATGGGAGGTTTCATTATAAACCTTGGAGGTAATTAGAATTAGAGATGATGAATTTGCCAGATAGGGACAGCATAAGTTCATTCACTTTCTCTTGGAAGTTATTCCTAATTTCTTGGTTTTCTATCAAGAGATACTTGGGAAGAGCAAGTAGGGCAATCTATTCTGCTGGAATTACAATGCAAAAATAAATTTATTGGTACCTTCGATGGAAGGAAGGGGTATTAAAATGAGCCAAATATTCTAAGGGGTTAAGATTTTTACTGCCAAGTCTGTTTGTTCTCATCCCAGTTGTGGAAAACAACAACTTGCCTCTTCTAGCAAGCAGTGACTTTCCAGCAATAGAAGCCAAAACCTCAATGAATTCACTCCCTAAAGCTGGTTTTACTCCACATCTGTCCAGACTTCTTGCCTGAGGAAGCCTCTCATTGCAGGGGTGGGTCTTGTGTGTCCCCAGTATAACACCATAGCTTCCTTCTCCATCAGGAGCACTTGTATTTAGATATGGACTAACAGGATAAGATTAATTCCTTGATTCAGAGTTCAGTTCTTTTGATGGAATCTGAAGAAATACATGGTAGTTTCAAATACTTTTCATGTGCCAGATGTATGAACTGGAGACACCCAGATCTCTGGAGTACAATTTCTTTCCAAACCCACCTTACCTGGCAATCAACGTCTGCAGGTTTTAGCTCAGTATCTGCTTTCTCCAGAGAAGGAAGATTCACCTCAACACCTGCAAACAGGGAGAGTTAAAACCCCAAGTTTCACCTTCAAGCTGGTACTGCAGTCAGTGGGTATCTGACATTCCTGAGAACCGTCACACTGAGCTCTTGGCCACATCTTGTCACAACTGACATCAAACCTATTGAGAGCTGATGCCAGTCTGGAAATTTCTCAAGAGAAAGTTGCTGTGGTTTCAGAGACTCCAGCACTGGCTCTTCACAGTATTTATTATTTCCTGCTGATTGCTTTGTTTCTCACATGTGAGGCCTGATCACATCCTGGGCACTCTGCAGTTTGGTATTTTTTGAGAATTCTTACCCAAGAGGTTTACAAAGAGATGGGCCCGAGAGAAATGTGTTCCTGACAGCCAGATGAGCTCATCCAGTATCATGTGTGAGCTCTCACCCCTCCAGACTCACACAATACCCCACAGACTGTGAATGTACCCATGTTATAGAAATGTACTATCATTTCTCTGAAACAGGGGAATCTGGAACATTTCCTCTTTGTTCACAATCAGACTGTTGATATCTTGTTGTAAAAGGACATGGGGAGGAGAGACAAGAAGGGGTATAAACAGCTGGGTGATATCCCCAAAAATCCAAACATTTAGGAAAAGTCACTGCCACAGCTTTCCCTGCATGAAGTACAACCACTCTGAAAAGGAATGGTGATCTCCTCCTTGATCCAGAGTTAAGCACCAAACAGATTTATCAGTACAAAACTGCTGTAAATAAAGCCTTCAAATATGGCATGATTTGTGTCCCATGGGCACTACAGAAGACCTGCCTGCAACACTGATTATATATAGCACAAATATTGATATATGAGTGAGGAGGGGGACTCAAGCAGACAACACAGCTGCCAGTGGCGCTGGGAGTGCAGAAATAACCCAGTCAGTGTCCCAGGGGTATAGAACCATCCAACCCTCCTTTTGCAAGCATGGGCTGTACATGGAACTCACCCTCATATTTAGAGGGGCAAACCAAGTTGTTCTAAGAACTGAAGGCAGATTGAACAGCAACTGCAACTGTCCCCAGGTGTGCAGAGAAGCATCTCACACCTGAATAGATTGGAAATCTCAAAATCCAATCTTCAGCTTCAACTGCAGCTATTCCTCAGCTGGGACCATATCCAAAACTCCTCCCTGCTGTGGAACTCCCAAGTATCCCCCAAGTAGTGGGTTGCAGTTCATAGCCAAGTTGCTCCACTTATGTTGAGTAATATTCAAAACTCAGATTTAAAGTAGGGGTAATCAGATATCAGCAACTTGATTATTTGACAATTATACAGAGTTTTAGAACAGATTTATGATTTAAGCGCCTGATAAAAGAAACAGTGTATAAGGTCTGAAGAGAAACATTTGGAGAGCGGGAATGAAAAACACGAAACTTAGAAATGGGATGAGAAGAGCTTTAAAAAAATCAGTGTTCAAGAGAAACACTGGCTGGTAGAAAGCAAGGAGAAATGTCTGGAAGAGATGAAACTACACCAGTCTCCTAAGATCCTCCCTGCTGGAAATTCACTGCTCATCTGCAAGAACAAGGGATTATTTGACCATAGCTGGATAGAAACCAAAATCCTCAGGAACATGGTCTAAAAAGCGAGACAAGTTTGTTCTTGCTGGTTTTCTATTTTGCTCCTTACATAACAACATTAGAAAGACTGGACCCTCTGTGTCTGGACCATCCACTGGAAACACATTATTCCGCAAGTGGAGCTGTAGAAATGCCTGGAACAGCTGGAATCATGTTTAATGACAAGTTATGGAATGAACAGCCTGATACATGAAATAAAGAGGAGAGTGGCCATGTGACACATGCCAACAGCACAGAGTCTCAGACAAGGTCACTCAAAGGGCTCACGAAGCAGGAGGAAAGGGAAGACCCCAGGAGAGATGCCCAGGCTGAGGTGGAACCCTGGAAGCTCGGGAAGGTGGCAGGAGCTGGTTGGATTCGAGGGCACAGGTCTAGGAGAGGTTAGAAGTGGTGTGGGGCTTGACTGCCATCACCAACTTTCTCACTGCTGGGAAGGTGGGAGGGGAAAGGAGTTCACGTTTACCTCCAGTTGTCCCTAGTCCTTTGTGGGGATCACATTTTGCTAGAAAAAGACAGAATTTACATACTTTACTTTTGACCAGAGCACTAGTGAAAGCCTTTCCCTAAGTGTTTAGACAAACATTTGTTAGTCTTACAGTCATAAGCGATGACTAAACCCAGATGAGAAGTTTTGGCACAAAGAAGCAGTAGGGACCTAAGGAATGTTTTGCCAAAAAGACAAAAAATAAGCATTTCTGTTTGCTTTAGTTTAGTGGCTAAAGCATCCAGGGATACTTGAAATGTTTACTCACATCCCTGCTCCTCTTTGCTGGGCTCATCTATAGGGTTTGCCAGTTCTGATACAGATTTGTTGTGAACTTCTCAAGCAGAGCCTTCACTGAGGTGGTTTGGGACAAACTTTTCATCCAAATATGTACATGTACAGTGAAGGTCTGTGTTGGGGAGCCTGTGCTACAATAAGGTGGATTATCCTACTGGAAAAAAAAAACAAGCCTCCACCATGATTGTCACCCAGGAGCTTTCTGAGGAAGTGGAAATCATCAAAACCAGGAAATCATAGATTATCCTACCGGCCATGCAAGTGGAGATACCTCCTTTTCTGTTTTAAATCATTGGTGAAGAGTAGAAAATTATGGATGTGTGACACACAGAAGTAGCAAGAACGGTTCTGACCTGCATGGCTGCGTTTGGTGTTCACTGTGCTGCAAGTCAGGACAGTTATTTTGAGTTCTACTTTTCCAAAGAGGAAAACTCATGATTTTCAGGTAGTTTTGAAGTGAGAAGCTGAAGAAAAGGTCTTCAAATGCTTCTAGTTACAAAATGTATCCTACTCGATCTGAATAACACCCAGGCAAATCAAAATTCCTGATTTGGAACCCATTGCCACAAACCCACAGTGCCCATCACAGCATATCTGGGGGAAGAATACACTGCTGTTCCAAAGGATTTTTACACAGACATGTTTGTGAGCTGCACTTAGACTGTCCAGACATTGTCCATGATACCTTTTCAATCCTTTTGTTTTCAAGGAGTACAGGAATTTCAAAGCACCAGGTATTTCCACATAAAAAGCCCTCATTGTTGACTACCAAGACTAACAGTGAACAACACAAAATCCAGATAAAACCATGGATAACACAACATTCCCCCCTAAACCATACAACTGTCCAGTTGAAAAACTGCAGCCAGCAATGTGACTAAAGCCACTGGGGAGGGGGGAGTTTTACTTTCAATCTGAAATGTGCAGTAAAAAACTTGTGCTTATGTTTATTTATAATGACATTGATCAGCCCAGCAGTTGGGGATGGGTGTAAATACCACATTGTCATAACTAAAATAGCATCCAAGATCAAATAATAAATTCATGGGATTTATGGGTTTGGACATACAGAGTTGATTTAAAGCCACACAGCTCCACAGCAACACTATTTTCTGAGGCATCTATTAAGCTCTACAAACTCAATTCATCACTGCCATAAAGCTCATAGTCTTAATTATGCTCTGTCCAAAAAATCTTCCTTCTGCTTCATAAAATGTGTCTACTGCAAATGGAGAAAAGGTTTTATTTAGTCTTACATAAATGTTGTTTTCTTATGATGAGTTAAACTGACTGTATTTAATTTGCTTTGCTGTTTGTGTTTTTCTCTTAGCAACAAGGAGAAAAACAGCCTTTTAACTATAAGAAACTAACTGTAAGACCATAAAAATTGACACAAAAATTAGGATATTTTAAACTACCTATAACAAATCATTTACTCTGTTTTAGCTACAAATTGTAGGTATTCTTGTCACTTTGAAGGAAGGTGGTCATGTAAATACATACAAACATTTGGAATTGTATTTTATACAAAAGCCTTCTTCCCAGAGAGCTTTGCATGTGGAACCCGTTCAGATCCCAGGAAACCCCAGAGGACTTCGGTTCAGCGGAATATTCCCAGCTCAGTGAGATTATTCATTTATTTAAAATTAGTCACCAGTTTCTGTACTTGCAGAAATGAGGTTGCATGAAGGATTTGTTATACACCACTGAAGTACAGACAGCTCTGCACCACCAAGAAATGGAGCCACCAGGCTCAGGGAAGAGACAAACGCAGAACACAACATATGGAGTTAAAATTTCACCGGGGTTAGACTTTGCATCATTTCTCTAAACAAAAAGAACACCAGAAGGTATTTAGCAATATGGTCAAAACCCTGCCTCTGCAGCTCATGACAACTCCAGCCTCTGGCAGAGCTGGTTTACCTGATTTTAGCAGAGCCCAGAGGAGAGTGCCACTGGTTTAAGTGTCAGTAGCATCACCTGCACGAGATGAGATACAGGACTTCAAAGCTTGGAGGGGAACATGTTCTCAGGTTCCACAGCCTGGAGGCTGCAGAACTCCCAGGTAACTGGCAGGGTAAGTTTTACTAAAGGAAAAGCATTAGCATACAGCT
>WEKX01026056.1:1506-32178 GCA_013390025.1 Pitta sordida
AGAGAAGACTGGACGAGGAGCTTAGTGACATGGTCTAGCTGGGGGGTGTAGGGATGGATGACCCTGGACCCCTTCCGGCTCGGAGTGGCCTGCTAGACTGTGAGGCATCTAGGTTGGTATTACGCTCAGGGATGTGCTCTCAGTCGCTGTACGGGTATTAGATGATGAGTTGGACTAGATGATCCTTGTGGGTCCCTTCCAGCTCATAATTTTCTGTGATTCTGTGATTCTGTGATTAGTAAAGAGTGTCCTTGGGCCTAGTATTATTTTAACAATTGTCAGTTATTCTCAAGCATGTAGCAGGGATCACATCTTTTATCTGGATTTCCCTTTGGCACTTCTTTAAAGAAAATTTGTGCATTCCTTTATAATTCTCATTTATAGTGTGGGAAATGAATATAAGTTCTTATTTCCCAAACTTGCTCATTCTTCAAGAGTAGATCATTTCAATTTATAGTTATCAAGCTGTTTCTTTTTATTTTGTTCATCCAAGGAGTTAATTAATTTGTTTTGGTAATATCCCATTTTCTTTTGGTTTATAAACAGATTGCATGAGGATTACTCAGAGTGGCCTTAAGCATTTTTATTTTTCCTGATTTTATTTATTTTACCCTTCTTACTATTGCTCCATTTCTACACCACGAGTAAATCTCTTTTTTTTTTTTCTAGAAAAACCCTCTTTGTACAAACTTAAGCTATTAAATTTCTAAAAAATATTTTCAGATCAACTTTAATGCTCTTACTTTTAGCATTCTACCTTATGTATCTGAAAAAGACCACAATTATTCTTCTTAACAAGATTTACACTTCCTTCCCATTTAGCTCTTTATAAGACGTGTAGTTTCTGAGAACTGATCCTGGATATGGTGATCCATATGGAGACATCCGAGCAATTTTTTTAAGCTTTGTGGAAATAGATTCAGACTGTTCCTGCACAGGTAATAGTGAATGAAGTTGCTATAGCTTACAGTTGCTTGACCACAACTTGTGATTTGCAAGGATATAGTCAGTAGTAGGACAACCTCCTACAAGACAAAAATCCTACAAACAAAATCTCAATTTTCACTATTCTGCGGCTCATTCAGTTGCATTCCTCTAAATGGCCTGGAACAAACAGTCTTGCTGAAGCTTCCAGATTTCTAACACGCTTAATCACAAACTCAGCTATTTAAGGAGAATTGGGTTTTTTTGTACACGGATGGGAATATATGAGGTTTGTTTTGTTTTTAACAAGCTTCTTATGGCTTGTGACTGCCACAGTCCATAGCTAGAAGGCAGCACCCCACTAGCTGTCACTCACCCTAACACCAGACAGTGTCATCCTTCTTTTCTTATAGGAACTCTTTCCAGTCCTCATCCTCATGTTACTTTGGACATAATATTATTGAAAGATAAAGTGATTATACTGATTGCCTCATTAAGAATTAACAAGTTCACTCTAAAGAACTACTGGAATTTGTTCACTTGATGGCATCTTTTTCTGGAAACTTCTTTCAGAAGGAGATATGTTTGTTGAGGTTTTAATAAAAATTACCTCTGTAAGTGTTAACCTCAGTTTATGTGCACCAAACAGAACTAACCTCAATTTATACTATTGCTGATAAAGGGACAGTTGCATCTGTATATGGGCATTTCTTCATATAAGAAATACATAATGAAATTCATTCTGTTGAAATCAAGGGAAGAATAAGATTTGTTTTATGAATACGCAAATTTCAATCTAAACATCTCGCATGGTGCATGTTGAAGAAGAGTATACTTGCATTTACCAAGACAGAAACTTAGAAGAATATCTTTTCGGTATGGTGTGTTTATTATCTGACAAAATTGTCTTCATAAAATGTCCTCAGATTATTCTGAGTTGGAAGGGACTCACAAGGATCATTGAGTCCGACTCTTAAATGGCACCACTGCCTCCATGGCAGGAATTGAATCCCTGGTCTCTGGCATGAGAGACAGCGACACTCACCACTGTACTAAAGTGGATTCACAAAAAAAATTTATTTGTCAGGTTGCTAACAAACTTTCTCTAAAAAAGAGATGATCTACAACTTACAAAGAATTTCCAACTTCCTGAACTGAATAAGAAGTCTGAGTCATGTGTAGGTGTGCGCAACAGGTACAAGTATGGACAAAAAAAATATCTGTTAGGAACTAGTTGTACCCTGTTGTGTCCTTTCCTGAAATGTAAGATGTAATTTCTGCCAATTCACGAATGTGAGATACATTAGAAGACTGTACCAAGATTGTTAAAGGTTTTGGAGAGAAATATTGATGTACTCTCTATATAAAGCAATGGTGTGTGATGTCCCTCTATCTGTGAACAGTCTGATCATATCTATTTTAGGAATATGGTTGATAAGGATTTGTGAAATGCTTGCACATCTATCTCTCCATCTAGACACTGGAGTTTTCTCCAGAGGCTTTACAGACTGGGGAGAAGCAGAGAAATGATGTGATAACCCCCAAAGAAAATATTATCACAATTACCCGAAATCCTCTGAGATTGTCTTGTATGCTAATCATTTCAGGCAAAAAATATATGCCACATATGGGAAAACAACTGGTACAGTCCTGAGTGTCACTGAGGTTTTGACTTTCTCAAATATTCCTGCCATGGGTCATCCCTGGAGGTGTTCAAGAAAAGACTGAATGAAGAACCCACTGACATGGTCTAGATAATGGGATGATGGTACAAAGAATTAGGTTATGTCCACAGCTTGTGGGTTCAATCCCTGTATGGGCATTAGCCTGCTAGTTGGACTCAATGACCCTTGTGGGTCCCTTCCAACTCAGAATATTCTGTGATTCTGTGTGATTGTTCCTATTTATGTACCACAACTATAATTTGCATTTCTATCATACTCCAAAGGTACCTACAAAAGAATAGCTATTCAATAGAATTATTACAGTTCTTCACCTAAAAATATGCCAAATATTTCCTTTTCTGTTCTTGGTTTTAATCTACTTTTATTTCTATTCTCTCCGTCCCAGTGATTTAATTCTAGTCTCTGCTATTTTCTTTTCATCTTTTCTGTTCTTTTCTCCACCCAGTCATCCTTACATCAAATTGATTAGCTTTGCATTTTTCCTGAGAAAAATGCTGGTTCTGGTGCTATATGGTAAACAGAGACTTATCTCCCCTGTGCTGTTTGGCAGTGGTCTTGGGTTGGTTCCTGTCACTTTCTAGATATAATTTCAAACTGTAAATCAGAGAGACAGAGCTCAGAGAAAGGTGTCAGAGATACAAGAAAATCTTTTTGTTTGTTTGTGTTCTCTGTTCCCCTTCATAAATGGAAAGAGTCAAAAAGTGGAAATGCATTTCCTAAGTTTGAGGTCATCAATATGATGCAAAATAGATGCATGTTGTAGTCAGAATATTCTTATATTTTGATTTTTTTTTTTATAGTAACAACCAGTAAAAATGAAGCAGGGAACAAGACAGGCACTATTATCGTCAGTTACTAGTTTATCATGGGGCAAAAATCACAACAATATAGGCATGTGGAAGCTGCAAAAATGTATCCACAATAGAGAGTAATTTACCATGTTGCAGAGGATAGGAAAAGATTACAGGTTGAAATGCAAGGCTAGTCACCCACAGAGCAGTATAAACTCCTCCCATACTAGAAGTAGAGCTTGACCAACGCAAAGGGAGGACAAAAGCCAGTTTGGGAAATGAAGACACATGACTGCTGAATTTTTCTTCCTAGTAACCAGCAGAATACAGGTTCACAGGTTATTCTGAGCTGGAAGGGACCGAACAGGATCATCTAGTCCAACTCCCAAGCAAACTCCTACCCAGGGATCAGACCCACAAGCGTGGAACCACGGGCACCACGCTCCATCTATCCAAGCCTCCCACCAACTAGACCAACTAGACTACCTGAGCTCCTCATCGAGTCTTCTCTTAAACACCTCTAGGGGTGGCGACTCCACCACATCCCTGGGCAGACCATTCCAATGAGAGATCACTCTCTCTGTGAAANAGAACCATTACACATTATAGTCCTCACAGATCTCGTTGAACCACACAACTTGTACTTAAAGCTTGGACAATGATCCAGAAATTAAGTTTTCTCATAAGCACCAAGGATGGGGACTGTGACATTTAACTGTAAGATTGGCAGTTGGCTTCCCTGGGAACCAGATATTCACAGTGACCTCTATCTTGTAAATAGCTGAATTTTTTAGTAGATGTGTTCCTTAACCAACTACCTGCAAGTGCTTGTTCAGTGGATAGATGGGCTGAATCCAATGGCATGGGGTTCAACCAGTCTAAGTGTCGGGTGCTACACTTCGGTTACAATAACCCCATGCAGAACTATAGGCTGGGATTGGAGTGGCTGCAGGAGGATCAGGTGGAAAGAGACCTGGGAGTGCTGGTGGATAGAAAACTTAACATGAGGCAGCAGTGTGCCCAGGTGGCCAGAAAAGCTAATGGTATCCTGGCCTGCATCAGGAATAGTGTTGTCAGTAGGACTAGGGAAGTTATTCTCCCCCTGTACTCAGCACTGGTTAGACCACATCTTGAGTACTGTGTTCAGTTCTGGGCTCCTCAGTTTAAGAGGGATGTTGAGATCCTTGAGCGTGTCCAGAGAAGGGCGACAAGGATGGTGAAGGGGCTGGAACACAAGCCCTATGAGGAGCGACTGAGAGAGCTGGGATTGTTCAGTCTGGAGAAGAGGAGGCTGAGGGGAGACCTTATCGCTCTCTACAACTACATGAAGGGAAGTTGTAGTCAGCTGGGTGTCAGTCTCTTCTCTCTGGCTACCAGTGATAGAACAAGAGGACACAGTCTTAAACTGCGTCAGGGGAGATTTAGACTTGACATTAGGCGGAACTTTTTCACAGAGAGGGTGATCTCTCAGTGGAATGGGCTGCCCAAGGAGGTGGTGGAGTCACCGTCCCTAGAGGTGTTTAAGAAAAGGTTGGATGAAGTTCTTGGTGACATGACCTAGATATTAGGGTAGTGTGTTATAGGTAGGATGATATGTTGGTAGTAGGATGGCAACAGGTCAGGTTAGGTAACAGGTTTGACTAGATTAGATTAGGTAACGGGTGATAGGTTGGACTTGATGATCTCTATGGTCTTTTCCAACCTTACTGATTCTGTGATTCTGTGATTCTGTGATTCAGTGCTTCTGTTGCCATTTTACTCATTCTTGGGGGTTTTTTTATTGATTGATTGGTTTCTTTGTTTGGGGTTTTTTGGCTGAAGTTTTCTACTTTTGTCCTTATTTTTTCTTAACACTTAGTGTTTTCCTAAAGATAGAACAGTAAAACCCACATACAGATAAGTATGATGTAATCCAATACATTTTTTTTAATTTGAAACAAACCAGGAATTTCCAGATTTCAGAATTTACTTTAGTGTGGCAGGAGATGGCTGGGGACTCTAACTCCAGGTGCTGGACTGGAAGGATACTTAGTCATGGTAAGAGGTCAGACCTTCACTATTATGCTAGTTAAATAAAAAGAAATACTACTATATTACTGAAACATATCTCAGAACATTGATTTACTCTATTGAATAGTAACAAAAGGTGCTTAACTGGGACAGTACATCATAGTGTGATAGAGCCATCCATTGGAAAGGGTACAGGAAGGAATTAAGAATTCTCTGGTTTCCTCCCCAAGTATATAATGTAAGTTATTATTTGTCATCTTGAGCAAACTAGCTATCTATTATTGGTATAATAGAATGATATGCAGGCTTCTGATATGGAACTTGTACGTGAGTTGATGGCTCCAGTTACCCACTGTTCCATGTATGGTATTTGTACAAAATATTGCAAGAACAGTAAGAAACAAAAGGAATTATATCTGTTTACATTACCAAAAGGGAGGTCAAGATGTGGGTTTGGTTGGGGGTTTTTTAGTTTTATTTTGGTACTTTTTCACATCCCACCTGAGGGACCCAGAGATGTCAGTGTGGTGGGAAGGCAAATTCTTAAATTAGTTCTTCCACCGCAGAAGTTTAACTATGTCTTTAGGCACTGGTGGTCATGTCCTGTGACAGGCAAGCTGTGAAGTAATGCCTGTGGTCTGCCATAGTCACTTGTGTATCAAAACGGACCAGACACTTGTAGACCAAAATGGTTCATAAATACTGTCACAGCAACATTTCAGCCATTGTTGAAGTCTAGAAATGGCAAAAGAGTTTCCTCTCTATATTTTGTGCATAGAATATGTTACAGAGTAACATAAAGATGCATATATATTTTTTTCTTTAAACAGATGACAAATAAATGTCAAACCCTTAAGCATCTGTATGAATATTGTTCTTGGCATATGAAGATGTTACTTCATATTTAAAAGCTTTGTTTTAGTAAGGAAAATATGTTTTCTATCAAGAAACTCAAACATTCTGGGTTTTTTTTCCATCAAAGGAATGATCATTGGTGTTATAAGCTTTTTTATGAGAGCATTGACTTTTCTAAGGGAAAACATCATCATATTATTTTTACTACACTTTTTAAATGGAAAAGATACCATGGAGAAGAAATATTGATAGAATAAACTTTTTTATCAAATATACTTTTATTAGTCTGTGAAAGACGGAAAATCAACCCTTCAAGTCCTAGAGTAACCCAGGGGTCATCTTGACCTCGGAGCAGCCATCTACCCATCCTGTGGAATTAGTGCACATTTTCTCTAGAGCCTGAACTCTTTCAAATGTTCGGGTTTTTTGTCTGCTTCTGTGCGGCAATTCCCACGAGGAAAATAGTTTGCCTACTTTCAGTTGTGCTTAGGCATAGAGAATACAGTTGACCCTGGAATACCACGGTATCACAGGTCTTTTTACCCTTCTGTGAAGCCCTCTGTCCACGTAGAATGGCAGTTCATTAATATGCAAATTTGCACCACACCCTCACACTGCCCCCGACGCTCCGACGCTGTTTCGGCACTGCCTTGCTGTGTATCAGTGTTTCTGTTAGCGCTTCCCAGTGCTGCTGTCCTATTGTCTCTCTAAGTGGGTAGACTTGGTCTCTCCATACTTGGTGTAGACGTCTACCCTGAGAAAGTCTTGGACACCACATCTAACCTGCAAGTGTCCAAATCTTTCATAACTGCATGAAGCCTCCTTGCTTGGACCAGGGCAGGTGCTGCAGGAGGGGAGCGGAGCCGGGGCGGGCACTGTGGGAGGAGAGCAGAGCAGAGCCATCACGACCACCTCAGGGTGGGGGCGGCATGGGCAGAGCAGTGCACCCATGGTCCATGCAACACGGTGCAGGGGTTGTTTTGAATATTCATTACTGCCTAATTTGAATATTCATGCATGTCAGGTTGTGTGCGTAGTCACGAAACAGGCCTCCTTAATTGCTGAAAAATCACACTGTGAAGATGAGAAGCAGTAATCTGGGGGGTTGTCAAGGTTTGAGGTAGAGCCAAACCTTTGGCTGAGCCAAAGAAAAACAAAATAAACCACCCCTCCCCCTCACCAGGTTCAGAAAAAATACCAAGGAAAGTGTGAAAAGTATAAACTATTTACTTTAGTAAACAGACAAGATACAACAGTGTTAAACAACAAAACCCACAAATCTGGTGATGAAAAGAGTGCTGTGATGTGGAAAGTCCTGTAAGTGAAGAGTCCTGTCGGTCTTGATGAGATTCCAGCAGANTTTTATTGTGGCATTGTGTTGTTTGAAAGGCAATGCTATCAGTGAAATGATCCAAAGTGAGTTGAATCAATACACATGATGGGTGCAAAAAACTTAACAAAGGGGCAATTCCTAGTTCCTGGAATGAAAAAGGAATGAAAGGCAAACCATACCTTCAGTCACTCAGATTAACGAAATAAAAGAAGAAATAAATTTTTGTTCCATATTTCTACATCTCCTGTATTTTTGTGGAATCATTATTTAAGTCAGCAAACTGAGCACTGTAAACCCAAGTACTAATTTGGTACTGGCTGCAGGGAGTGGTTCGGGGCATATAGGTAGATCATCGCATCTGTTAACGAGCACTGAAATAGAAGTTGTCTTCTGTCACTTTCTGAGCATGGGTAGAGAAGCTCATAAGTAAGAAGACTTACATTGTTGAGACATAAGACCGTGTTTGTGGTGCTTCATAGCACAGAGTGGTCTGAGGGTTGTGGAATTGTGCCTGTGCAGAGCAAACAAGAGAGTGGGTTTTGATGTGCACAGTCATCCTTGCAGGATTGATTTGTAATACAGGCATCACTGAAACTCTCAAACATTTTGTGGTTTTAAGAAGTGATGCATCTCTATGTAACTTTGATGAGAGCTGCATCACACCTGTAGCCCTTTACTTTTATGTACCATTGTGACTGTATTTCCAGGAAATCCAGCCAAGTAATTTTCCCAAAAGGATTGTATCAGACATGTTCCTTGTAGGGTCGTAAGGTTTTCATAAGTAATCAGCAGCATGTCATACCCGTCTATGAGAGCAGCTTTGTACAGACAATGAAATGGGAATATTCAAAATACCTACAAGAATCTGGTTTCTACTGGGTTAGACAAACCTGTCCTAAATTACAAAATAAAGAGCTTTTGTTGTATATTGCTCTTCCAGTTCCTATTTTTTCCCAGCTTATGATCGTTGATTCCATTCTCACTTTACCTTGCTGCATTTAATGGTCCTTTAGATTCCATTTCCTGATTGAAAGGCAATAAAGGCAAAGACAAAAAGAACTAGAAAATACAGACACCAGCTATGTTGTAAGTGTCATACAAACACTAGTCAAAAGCATCTTGTGAATGAGTGTACATGTACGTATGACCTCAGTCAGCCAGAATTACAGTTAATGGAAAGTTTGGCGTTGTCTTCAGTTCAGTCGTGGACTTGGCAGTGCTAAGTTTACAGCTGGACTCAATGATCTTAAGGGTCTTTTTCAGCCTAAAGGAAGCCATGAATCTATGATTTTATATTTCTGCATTATCTTAAAAATAAGGCACAGAAACACAAATAATAACGCAATCTTATATGACAATCAGACCTTACTGGTTTTCTGAGCTTGGGGACACTGAATTTGCATACACAGTGTGTCAGGATACCCATAGGATCCAACTACTTTTGCATTTTTCTACCCAGGAAGGACATATGTTTTAACTCCTTTAGGCATTCAAAATACAGCTTTGTGCCTAAAAATGTAGCAGCATGAAGCATGGTGCTTATTAGAATAGAAGTGGTGAAATAATACCTATACCCAGAACATATAAAGCTACAGTCTTCTATGATTTAGAAATCTTCTTGGACATAACCAAATTGAGAATCCAACCTTTATAAAGATGACACTCAAGACTTTATTCTTCTTTCCTCGTATATATTATGACAGGACGCATGTATTACTGACAGGACGAGAGGTCATAGTCTTAAACTTCAACAGGGGGAGTTTAGACTTGATATTAGGAAAAGACTTTTCACTAAAAGAATGATCCGGATTTGGAATGGGTTGCCCACAGAGGTGGCTGAGTCGCCAACTCTGGAGGTGTTCAAGGGGAGGCTGGATGAGGTGCTGAGTGATAGGATCTAGATGTAGATGCCAGGTTTAGTTGGACTATAGGCTGGACTAGATGATCTCTGAGGTCCTTTCCAGCCTTATCTATACTGTGAATACTGTATTAAAGTTACACACATCTACAAGACCCCTGGGGATGTGCAATACATCCAGAGTGGAAGTGCTGGGATTCACAAGTTATCCTCTTGATACTAATAGTTTTATTATGCATAACACTCAGTGTTCTTCCAGCTTGTACATGAGCATTGCAAAATGCTTGTCCAGACAAAGTGATTTTTAGAGCAAATTGCTAATGAGAAATAATGAAATGCTGAAATTTCTTCCTTCCGCAATTTCTTATTTAAGCCACCAAACTCCCAACATTAACTTATTCCCTTCAGAGTCACAGGACAGACTCTAGCTTACTAACTTCCTGCCTAATGGATCTTTTTACAAAAATTGGGCTTACATGGGTTTATTTTTCCCTGGAGAGAAGATAGCTGGATTATGCTTTTTTTGATGTTCTTTATCTATTATCTACATAGAAAAATATTCTTTTTTTTTTTCTTGCTGAAAATATGCAGTTATTCCTGGCACCAATAAAAGGTGGTGTGTTAGTGTAATAAATGATCAGTTACTGTATTTTCCCTAAACTTTATTTATTACTAAAATACATGTTGAATGTACAGCAAATCAAATTCTGACTGGTATAATTGATGCAGGAGTTCAGACACTGCACTTCAAAACTGAAAATATTTTTATGTATTTTTATTTTTATGTATTTTGGAGATATTCATGCATATTTCATCTGATGGACAAGAACTGTTTCTCCATTATGTTTCTTTCCGTACTTTTTCAAGCTTTTTAAAGCTATTTTTTAGCTTTAAAATACTGATAATGTGTAATATTTGTTAACTACAACTAATACATAGTCACAAAACAAAAACATAATACATTTCCATTTAGCTAAAAGGAGTTTAAATATTACTGTGTTTAAGTATTAAAGGATGGGGTTTTTTACTGACACAGAAAATCTATAACATTGCGAATCAAAAGATTTTTTTTAGACATATTGTTCTAAATGCAAGTTACATTAGGCCTGTGGAGTTTTCTCTGCTGACATTTAGCTGTTAGCAAGGGTGACCTCAGTGTCTGACTAATACAAATGTCATGATTAATGGAAACATTGTGATGTGCCCAAAGAAGTGATGCTCCAGGTGAGAATGCATCACAAGAAATGACTGGACACTGAAATCTGTCAATACAATGTTTAACCTGACAGTATCTAACAGTTGACTTCTCAGTCTTACTCAGATTTTAGTTTTAGGTAGTCCTGTGAGAAGCAAGGAATTGGAATTCATGATCCCTATGTGTTCCTTCCAACTCGAGATACTCTAAGAATCTGTGAGTCTAGAGAGATTTACTTCTAGGTAGCAGCAGCCTCTCAAGGAAGTCCAAATTTAACTATACATTTATCACCCATGTGAAAGAGGTAAGGAATGCTTTAAATTAAAGCAATTTAAATATGAAAAAAGTAAGGCACCAAGCTTTGTTGATTCAATAAGTATTACACAACAAAGAGGAGACAGTCTCTGGGAAAAAGTCTGATCCCACTGAAATAGAATAAAAAATTTCAAGTTTTACCTCTATAATTCGAAAACTGGGAGTTCATTCCTCCTGTACAATGTCATTACATTCAACATTAAAAGCTTACCTGACTAGAGAGATGCAGAAAGTACTCCGAAGTGCTCTGAAGTTATGTGCAAATGTAATATTCAACATAATACAAGAATATAAATGTTCAACATCATCTTTTTAAACACAGGTTAAGTATTTTGAGCAAAATGCATGAAAAACCTCAGCAAATTATTCCAATATTTGCTGATCCATGTTCCAGCATGGAATGCATATATATTTGTGTTAAGGGTATAAAATCAAAAGTCTATCTAAGATTAGTAAGCCCTTGGTAAAACTGTACTGGTTTCTGTAACAGTAAGAAAACTCTTTTTTTGGAACAAGATAAAGTCTAACTGGAAGTCATTTAGAGACAGTTCATTTTTAATAACTGTGTGTACAAACACCTCGTCTCTGTGATCACCTTTGGTAATTGTATATCTTAACCAACACCATAGCAGCACACATCTGTAAGATTCCATCACTGCTCTTTTCTGCTTGGTCATAGAAGATGACATTCTAATTTGCATATTGTACATTAAGTTTCACTTGGTTTTTATACTTTATTTTTAAGAACTTCATTATTAAGAACACAATAAAAGGGCGTGTTTTTTCTTGCCCCTCAAAAGTAAAAATTAGCAGGTTTTATATGCTTTTATTATTTTAGAAGTCCAGCGCCTTTTAGAATTTATTGGGAAGTTTCCAAGAAAGACTTTTTCAGAGGAAAAAAAACATTTTCAGGAAAATCAGGCTAATTCTTTAAACTGGCAAATTCATGCAGGAAAGAAATAAAGAGTGCAATACAGCTTCATAACACCACCACAAAGCTAGGTTCCGAGAGCACACTATAAACTGAAGATCATGAATAAAATTTTCAGAAGAGTAATAGACATTGCCAGTACCGTGGTATACATTGGTTTTCTCATTTAATAAACACATGTTCTACAGAGAAACACTTTACATCCCTGGATATTCTCTGTACTTTTCCCACTTTTAAAAGTCTGCCAGAAGAAGAGTTTTATCAGTTTCATAAAAGCGCAGGAAAAGGAATTACTGTATTTTGGTAAAAACTTTCACAATGTAAAATACACACAGGTAATATGTTATTTCTGATCATTGAATTCTTGTATAATCATCAAATTTTGACATTGTCGAAAACACTGTTATTTTGTTAATGTCCACCAAGAATAATAGAAATAATTCAATTGTAAATCCCTCAAAAACCAAAATTTATTGAAAACTAGCTCATTATTGCACTGTCTCGGATAATTTCTCTAGCCTTATTTTTTAATATTGATCGCCTATTTCTTAAGAGTAAATCTACTATTCCTGTCTTTCATGTGCTGTATTTTGCCAAATAAGCAGTCTTTACACTCTTCTGATAAATTTAATTCTTTTAGAAGCTCTACCAACACTTTCAGCAGTGACTGCTGTTTTAAAACAAAAATGCCTCTACTATTAAATGTGAGAAATCTCATCAGTTGTGAAAAGGGTCCTCCTTCATCGCTAAAAAATCATGCCGCTAAGATCTGAAGCCGCAATATGGGGAGCGTGAAGAGCAAGAGGGACGACTGTATTTTATAATTGAAAAAGAAAAATTTTCTAAAGTATGTCTATAGCTGAAGGGTATATAAACCTATTTACAGTTGTAACACTACATTTATTAGTACTTACAGGAAAAATATTTCAGATGGAAGAAATTTCTAAATTAAGTGAGTCAAGGTAATTCCATTAAAAATAGAAACAAGAAAGAGCAAACTTCATTAGAATACACCAGAAAAGCTTGAACAGATTAATCCAAAACATTGGACGCCAAAATACAGGAATAACATTAACAGAAAAAGAGAAAAGAATGATACAGTTAGAGACAATAAGACTATTTCAAAATATGATGCGTCTTTTCTCCTGTGGATAACACGACTGCCAGTGAAGCTCTTGATTTATCTAGCTGATTCACAGATACAACAAAAATATAAGGTAATGGACACAAAATGAGTATGTTACAATGTTTGATTTTTGCACTTCTTTGCTCTGCAAAATTGGTTATTCAAGAACACAAAGACCAAGTTTCTTTTGATGCCCAAATTGTTTTCAAACCACCAAAAATAATTCCAGTGAAGGTATTATTCTTTGTGATGTCTAGCACCGTGGAATTCACCTATTAACCTACGTATTGGCCTGAGGGAATACATGATCAGCTACAGTTTTGTAAGTGATTAATAATGTGTAAATTTGCCTCTCAAAGTCAATGGGAGTTGTCAAGGAGTGTTTGGGAATCAGAAACTCAGTGAACAATTCAGAGTGGAAGTGACATCAAGAGGCCTTTAGTCCAGCCCCTTCGCTCAAAGCAGGATCTGTTGAGACCACAATAGGTTTCTCAGGAGTTCACCCATTTGAGCCTTGAAAACATCACAGGATGAAGACTGCACAGCAGCTCTGGGCAACCTGCTCCCCGGCTTGGTTGCCTTCACTGTGAATATTATTTTCCTATCACCCAGTCTGAACTATCTGTTTTAATTTCAGAGCATTGTCTCTAGTTAACCCACCATGAACTTCAGTATAGACAGCCTGGCTCACTTTTCAGAAATTTCCTCTTGGATATGCAGTCTTTAGGTCAACTGCATGAGGCCAGCTGCCCTTCACAGTGCAAAGGCTCCAGCTCCATTCCACCTTGTTGGCCTCTGTTAATTCAGTCTTTCTTATATTGACGGGACCCAAAAACATGTGGAGTTCTCCAGATGTCGGGACTGCACATAATGAGTATTTTAAAAGTGCTGAATAAAGAGGTCTCTCCATTGCCTCCTCCATATCATGGATAAAGGTGCAAAATATGGTGCTCCAGGACAGAACACCATGGTAGTCCAATTACAATCAGCATACAGGCAGGTTACGAACCATTGTTCAATACCATATGAATTTGATATCTCATTCTTCTAATATAACCCTAACTGAGATTTTAACGTACTAATTTGGATACAAGGATATTGTGGGACACCGTGTCAAAAGCCAGATTAAAACCAGTATAGACAACGTCCACCTCTCTCTTCCACAGATCAACAAATTATTTAGTCATAAAAGAATTCACTTATATTCTTGCTCAGTCCACGTCAGCTAATCACTCAATCATTCAATAATCTTCTCCTTTTTATGCTTGTAAATGATTTTGTGGGGAATATGCTGTGGCATTTTTTTCAGGACAGAGGTCTGGACAGAAGGTGAGTAATGGGTAGTTCCCTGTTTTCTTGCCCCTTGTGAAGATGGGTGCAACATTCCCTTTTGCAGAAAGGTTTATTGGTATATTCCCTGAACACAAAGACTTAGAAAGAATCACTTTATCTTCAATCACTGTCACTAAATGATTGACCTTATTCAGCCAGGACTGCACATTTTCCTTATTCATCTTTTACTATAATGCAGTAGTAGAATTTCTTGTTGCTCTCAACAACCCAGATGATTTCAAGTATGAAAGAGCTCTGGCTTTTTAAACATGCCGGCAGCCCCAGGCAATGTTTTTCTATTCCTTCATTGTAGCCTGTCCTTACTTTCATGTTGGTAGCTTCCTGTTTACCCAAGCTGAGGTCCTGACACATAAAATCAATTTCCTAAATATCAGCATAGACCATTCTTTTATAACAAGGTTGTCCTTAACAATGATAACCTAATGGAGAAAGGAAACATCCTCAAAGAGACAAAAGGATAGTATTTACAGATCCAACCAAAATGGTTGTTCAGCTCCTTCTAACTGACATCCAATTTGAAGCTGGAATTATATTTGAGGTATCAATATAATTAATAGTTAAATTAACTAATTTTAAGTAATAGAAATTGTAAATTTAAACTGTGTTCCTGGTAGTCACTAAGTCCTTTAGATATTATGTCTCATGAAAAAAGAAATCCACCTACCTGCTAAAAAAAAAGCAATTAAAATTCAGAAGTGGTGGAGAACCGAATCTATGAAAATATCTGTATGACTGGAAACCAATACTCAGAATATGAAGCATAAATGCTACAACAGATTGGTTTAGATGTGTAAAGCTTTTCTTCTATGCATGTGGAATATTGTAAATTATATGTTGTGGAACAGATGCGAAATATGAACTTCAAAGCATGAATAGTTAAAACTAGCTAAGGTATAATTTATTGAAAAACAATTGAAGTGATTGTTCAAATACATATGAAGTCATTTACTCTTAATCTTACTTTTATTTTTGTATTGTGTCAAATATGGTCAGCCCAAAAATGGAGGTTTGCACACAATTAGACCTAGACTAGAATGGTCTTTTTCCCATGGCAAATAAACAAAGATTATGAAAAAAAACCTGAACACTCAAAATATTCTTTACAATTGATTATGAAATTCCATAGTGTCTGTACATTAAAACCTGATATCCATTCCATTGAAATAGATCTTTCTAGATGGTATGGAAAATAATATCTGACACAAAAAGTGCCTAATTTTAAAGTAAACAGTTACCTAAAACTTATATTGGCATTAGCCAACATTACCAACATTCATAATTTTAACAATAAATTAGATGTCAGGGCACAAAATTCAGTGAATTACCTTAACAATATGAATAATTAGAAGATTAGATAATTTTTCCAGTAATGAGTTAGCGTCTTTTGGGGAGATACTAATTTACTTTTTCCTCCAGGCATTTTGTGATCTTTTTGTCAACAATATAAAATATAATTCAATATTTACCAAGTCAGATACTAGTTTACAGTGCTAAGCTTCTATTATGGGAAAGAATATGGAAATTGGATATCTTTTGTACCTTGGTTACCAATTGACTCTGAAAAAACTGTTTTGTGGTGCCCAGTTCTGAGGAATCCCATTCTTTCCTCCTCTCCCTGCTCTCTCACATATAGCCTCGTAAAATAGTTTCCAACTTCCTGAATAAAACTGAGGAAGTTCATTTATAAATATATTCTTCCATGTTCAATATCAGCTTTTTCTTGCAGGAATATTGTTGTTTCTGCTGAAGTGAAAATGGGGCCTTACAAATACTGTTAAAAGTTTCTCCTGCTGCAGTTTAGTTTGGTTTCACCATTGTTGTTGCTGATAGAAAGGAACAGGAGAGAACATTGATTGCAATTTAATGAAGGAGAACATTATCCTAAAAGTTTTGGTCAAAAAAACCCTTTCACTCCTCTTAAACTCCTTACTTTTCCATTTTTTCTTGAAAGGCTCTTACATTATAACAGAAATCTACACAATTCAGCCCTTTACTTTTGCAAGTCTGCTTGTAAGCTAGAATATTACCCAGAAAGCTCACAATTCAAATCTTCCAAAAATGACATGCTGAAATGATCCCCCAGCTTCATTAGGTAATGTACATGCTGAGATGTTGATACACGTACTATCCACAGGAGCAGCTGCTCAGTGACTGCATTTGTTACTGGTAGAATAGAAACCTTTGGGACAAAGACACTCTCAAGTCTGATGTTCCTCACTGTGGTGCAATGGGAAGGCAAATACAAAGCTATTTTCATCGTGAATCTTGCAATTGTAATAGTAAGTACAGAAAGGAGATCAGGAAATGTAAGGATGGTGCTTATGATTGAGTGCAATAAAAGGGATTTTCCTTATGTCACTCCTAAAACAGCATGGTTTGTCTGTGGTTTTCTTCAAAATGTATGTTTTCTTGAGTAACTGATACCTTGTTGAAAAAGATTTTCAGGTTTTAACCAACTAAATGAACTAGTCCTGGATCACCGGGCAGCTACCAAGGGGACACCACACAGAATGGGCCTCTCCAGCCGGGGAGGGGCCGGGTGCTTTCAGCCCAGGGCTCCCAACTGTGGGTATTTAAACCATTAACATTCTCAGGATCATGGCGAACTGGAGCACAGTGAACAGGAGTAGGCCAACAGGGGTGTTAACCACAGGGGATTTTGAGTAACTGCTGGGGCTTAAGTGACTAAGAGGCAGTTAGCATGGCAGTTTGCACAGGCAGGTGGAATGGGCAAGCAGGGCCACAGATGCTGTCTTGGTAAGTTGTGTGTCTCCTTATCCTCCTAGCCCTCCCCCTGTCAGTAATGGCTAGAACCAGATGGACGAAAGCCAAGGTTGGCACCACAAGGGAGGTTCAGACCCAAACAACCCCTGTGTAATGGATGTGACTGTCCAGAATCCTGATTGCAGGGAATGCCTGAGCCTGATGGCTGAACAGGAGGACAGCCTACAAAACACCTGTGTCCGGTGTGAGCAGGTAAATTACCTACTCTGCATGATAGCAGAGCTGAAGGAAGAGGTTGAAAGGCTGAGGAGTGTTCGAGATAGTGGAAGGGAAATAGAATTGAGAGCATGTGCACCTCCATCCCTTAGAGACTCTCGAAAGCCAGAAGAACCTCATTCACCTCACATTTCCCATCATGAGGCAGAAGAAAGAGACCTCCAGGAGGACGGGGAATTGGAACAGGTCTCCTCCCATGGGGGTAAGGAATCTCTCCTGTCCACCACCACATTTTCAGATACCACCTTCTGAATTGTCCATATAGAACAGGTTTGGGGTCCTGGATTTGGGGGATTTTGGGGATCAGGAGGATGATATGGAAGAAGGTACTCCACCTAGTAAATAACTAGGAACTACCTCTTCCGCCAACCAAATCAGAACCTTTAGCGTCAAAAAGAAAAGGAGGGCAGTGGTTGTCAGTGACTCCCTTCTGAGGGGAGGGAATAGAAGGACCTACCTGTCGAACAGACCCATCCCACAGGGAAGTCTGTTGCCTCCCTGGGGACCAGGTATGGGATATTGCTGAGAGGTTACCTGAACTAATTCGACCTTCTGATTAGTATACCCTGCTTGTCGTCCAATCCAGCAGTGATAAGATCAACAAGAAGGCATTCAAAGAAATTAGGAAGGAATTTAAGGAGCTTGGTCAATTATCAGTGGGGTGGGAATGCAGGTAGTTTTTTCTCGGTCCGTATAGTGGCAGGTTTGGAACCTGAAAGGAATAGGAGAATTCTTGCGATTAACTAATGGCTTAGGGACTGGTGCTACCAGAAGAATATTGGGTTTTATGATCATGGGGTATCCTTCGCCAAACCTGGCTTGCTAGACTCTGGTGGGCAGACTCTATAAAATAAGGGCAACACGGTTTTGGCCAGTGAGCTGGAAGGACTCATTGACAAGGCTTGAAACTAGGTTTGAAGGGAGAAGGAGATCCAGCAATCACTCAGGGAGACACTGAAACTGATAAAAATGGGTCAAATACAAATTCAGCAACCCAGCTGAAGTGCATGTATACTATTGCATGCAGCCTGGGTAATAAATAGGAAGAGCTGGAAGTCTTGGTGCATCAGGATTACGATTTAGTTGCCATCATGGAAACATGATGGGATGATGAGCATGATTGGAGTGCTACATTGACAGGCTACACGCTGTTCAGAAGAAATAGGAGGGGACAAAGGGGTGGGGCAGTGGGTCTATATATTACAGCAACTCTTGATACCATGGAGCATGACATTAAGGATGATCAGGTTGAGAGTCTCTGGGTTAAGGTAAGAGGGATAGCCAATAAAACTGAAATCTTGGTAGGAGTATGTTATAGACCGCCTGATGATGAGGAAGAGGAAGACCGATTGCCCTTTTAGCAACTAGAGACAGCCTCACGACCGGCTGCCCTAGTTCTTGTGTGAGACTTCAATCTGCCTGATATCTGCTGGGAATACTGCAGAAAGGAGGCAGTCAAGAAGGTTCCTAGAGATAGTTGATAATTGCTTCTTGATGTAACAGGTGAGTGAGCCTACCAGGGGGGAGGCTGTGCTCGATCTGCTGTTTACAAAGAGGGAAGGGTTTGTTGGTGATGTTGAGGTTGCAGGAAATCTGAGTTGTAGTGACCTTGACATAATAGTGTTTGCAATTTACAGTGTGAAGAGAAAGAGCATGAACCAAACCTCCATGCTGGACTTCTGGAGGGCAGACTTCAGACTATTTAAGGATTTAATTAGGAGGGTACCATGGGAAACAGCCCTTAGTGACAAGGGGGTCCACGAAGGCTGGACAATGGGAGGCTTGGATGGATGGATCGTGGTGCCCATGGCTCCAGGGTTGTGGGTTCAATCCCTGCGTGGGCATTTGCTTGGGAGTTGGACTAGTCCCTTCCAACTCAGAATAACTTTTTAACCTGTGAACCTGTGAACTCAAATGAAGGCTATATTGTTAAGATACCATTCAATTTGTGTGTGTGCTCATGTTAAGAAGGTTAACAACAGCTAAAACGTAAAGCAATTTTAGATTACACAAATTAGTATTATTCTAAAGTTTATGTGCAGCACTAAGGCCACCATGGCAGCAGTCCGGTCAAATTTTCAGCTGGTTTTAATCAGTAAAATTCTCTAGGTTCCAATAGAGCTCTTCTGATTAAAAGCATCTGAGAATCTGGACCAATTATTTCCAGATAAATTATTCACAAAGTAATGGGCAAAATGGCAAATTAATAATTTTATTAATACAGCCTGACCATCTATAGAGTTAGTTGAGTAGAAGAAAATACTTCTGTGAAAACATTATTGGACAATTAATTGTAAAAAGAAAAAAAAAATTCATCATTCATTCATGTAAAAGAAATACAGAATACTCTAATAAAGTGATGATGAAGGATTTCTTACCGGATAAGTTTGCATTAGATTACAAACTATAGAAGTAGAATGCTTGTGTACAGCTTACTCTGAGACAGAACTTTTATTGCACAATAATATTACATGTCTATTCATGAAGTTAATATGAAACATGGATCAGTTTTACTCCAAACATCCAAACAAAGTATTTTAAAGAAGAATGTAGGACAAATTTTGAAAAAATGCATGGCTGGATTTGAACTCGTGCCTCTGAAAGACTTCTTCTGTTTATATCTGAGAATAGCAAGAAAAAATAAAGTAGAAGATCATAAGTATCAGATACATTAACTATTATTGGGTTCCAAGAACAACAAAGTACATTACTCCTAACACCAGGCCAAACATCAACAGAGGAAATAAACAGAAAATTTGAAATTAATTAAACTTGTCATGTTTCCACTGCATCTTGGATATGTCCCAAGAAAGTACAAACAAATTTAAATATATTGAATAAACATCTGTACCATTAATACTATTATATAGTATAATCAAATTAGAAAAGAGTTGCTTAGATTCAGTCAACTTTCCCAGGTATTAGAAGCACAAGCAAAAATTGTGGGAGCCAACACGTCAGACATTACATATCTACATCACAGACTTGTTCTGCAAAGCAATTAAAGATTCTCGTAAAGAAAATTGCTACTCAAAGTGAAGACTTTAGTTTTCATAACTATCATTGATTCAGTACTCAGGTAATTTATTTTTGTGATTTCCTTAGCTTCTACATACATTTGTATTGCTGCTAGCTTGGAGGACTTATAGAACGTTAGGTCCTGAAATTTTTGTTCAGTTCAATATTCCCAGGTTCACAGGTTATTCTCAGCTGGAAGAGACCCACAAGATCATCTAGTGCAACACCCAAGCGAACGCCCACCCATGGATTGAATCCACAAGCGTGGAACCACGGGCACCACGCTCCATCCATCCAAGCCTCCCATCATCTAGGCCATGTCACTGAGTTCCTCATTCAGTCTTTTCTTAAACACCTCCAGGAATGGCAACTCCACCACCTCCCTGGGCAGACCATCCCAATGACGGATCACTCTCTCTGAAAAACCTCTTCCTAGCATTCAGCCTAAACCTCCCCTGGCGTAGCTTAAAGCCATGTCTTCTTGTTCTGGTGCGGGCATTCTGAGAGAAGAAATTACGTCCACCCAACTGCAACCTCCCTTCAGGTAGTTGTAGACAGCCTCTGAGTCACCTCTGAGCCTCCTCTTCTCCAGGCTGAACAACCCCAGCTCTCGCAGTCACTCCTCATAGGGCTTGCTCTCCAGACTGTTTACCATCTTTGTCGCCCCTCTCCGCACCCTCTCAAGAAGTTCAACCTCCTTCTTAAACTGGGGAGACCAGAACTCCACACAGTACTCAAGATGTGGTCTGATCAGAGCCGAGTATAGGGGAAGAATAACTTCCCTAGTCCTACTGACCACACTGTTCCTGATACAGGTCAGGATGCCATTGGCCCTCTTAGCCACCTGGGCACACTGCTGGCTCATATTAAGTCTCCTGTCAATCATTACTCCCAGATCTCTCTCCATTTCACCACTCTCCAGCCACTCGTCTCCCAGCCAATAGAGGCGCATGGGGTTATTATGTCCAAAGTGAAGAACCCAGCATTTGGACTTGTTAAATCTCATACTATTGGAATTTGCCCATTTCTCTAATCGGACAAGACTTTAAAATAAAAGTCCTCTGACTTCTGCTAGCGTGCTATTAAGAATTTCTGAGTGTCAACATCAGCATAATCTAATATTATTTATCATGCCTGAGATGCTGAAGGGTTTTGTTCTGCATGTCACTGGGTTCAGCTCTTCCTCTTATCTCTGTCTTGGTCTGGCTCCAGGTCGACTATATCTCCCACACAGTCTATACAGGTCATGTTGTAATTTTTACCTTCTGCGACATGTTAACAAGACTCTCATATTCCTGGTAACCACAGTTGCAGACATAAAATGTCTCAAAAAAAGGATTTTTATTACTTCCTTCCACTCCTGAACCTACAGTTATAGCATCTTGTAATCAAACATTCCTTGTAAAATAACCATGCAAAGGAAACCAGAAACATCTTTCCTAGTCAAGCTACATGGTAATTTCTTACCTCCCCTAAATAGCCTTAAAAAGTCTTCACTGACATGCTGAAGCCTTAATAAAAGTCAAGGACTTCTGTTTCATGAGCCAGTTTGAAAAATGGGAGAGGAATTTTGTTTTAAATTCTTTGTTGCTTTTATTTCTTCTGTTTGGTTTACTAATTTGCTGTTGATTTCTCTTTAAGTCCCAAAAAGCATATTTGGAAATATTTTCATGAAGAGGAAAACATTGCATTGCCAGTTCTCTTATTCTCATTTGGTTCTGCTACGATAACTGCAGAATTAAATCCACTAATTTTGACTATGGAAATAGCAAAGGATAGCTATTCTTACTTCTGTATCCTGTCAAGTACTAAATACTCAAACTGTGGTTGTCTGAAGGTCATAACATCATTCTTTGTGCTTTACAGCCACCCACGTACCTGAGAATAACTCATCTGATTTCAGTAGAATTACACTTTATCTTTGTTGGTGCAAATAGCCCTGCAATCCAGGGTAGGATTAGAAAGGTGCTTATATGCTGAATGCACTTTCTGTCACTTTGGTTTACATAATACTAAATCTCTTACAAATCACTTTTCAGTTAAACAGGGAAAACATATGCCTTACTGTATTTCTGTCCTCATCCTGAGTACAAGCTCAGTGGTTTTACTGCAGTTAAAATCAGAGGAACTATCTGCATATCAACTATACTGAACATAAAAAACACATGACATTTAAGGTAGAATACAAGCATAACTAAATGCATGCAAGGTCAAAGATGAGACCCATGAATTTATTCTAAACTCTTAGATACCTGAAAATTTATAGCTCCTAGGTTTTCCCCAGAAAAATTTAAAATACTAAATTTCTCTGCAGATATTGAATTTCCACCTTAAAACATAGTCTGATAAGCATAAACTAATTATGACTACAAAATTCAGTCACACTCTGTTGTATTTACAAACATGTTTGGAATAGATGATAATGACAATTTGTGGTATCTGTGTCAAAGTTAAGATTTTCCTCAGTGGGGTTCACAGATTGCTGTGAATTCCACAGAAGCTGAGGACTGAAACTAAGACTTCTGCACAGAAGGATGCAAAGTTTTTAACATGGGGCGGAAGTGGCAAGAAGAAAACTTTGTGTGTGCTTGACTTCCTAATGCAGTGGTATATAGCTGCTCACTCAAGGAAAGGGACTTCGGAGCACTGCTCTCCACAGGCTTGTTCATGCCTTTTGTCACTTAAGAATTAGTTACATAGGATGTTGCTGAAATAAAACATTCTTACTAAATGACACTTTCTTCTAAGTGTGACTATGTGTGCGTGTTCACTGTTCAAAGGTGGCAGAGTTGGGGCCTCTTTGAAGGAAAATCACTTTTCTACCACATTCTACATATAGCAGATCCCAAAACACAACCCTTTGCTTTCAAAGAACAAGTATCATTTTACCAGGGAGACTGTGTTGTGTTTTCTCAGCTGTTTTGATTATTTCACACTTGTTTTTTGCCTCTTTCTTCCCAAATGAAGGAGCAGGGAGTCTGGCTCACAGCCTCTCTTGGTGTGTTTCAGCAAATCAAATTGTTACGACCACTGCTGAAAAAAGAGGCCTTAGGTGGTCAAAAATCTGTGATGACAGAAAAGCAAACATAAGATTCATGTCTTTTTAGTTTGGACTGGAAGTGACATTAGAGAGCTGTTCCCAGGGCTTGTGAAGAAAGCTGGTCATATGGCAAGGTTGTGTTTATGTTTAATGCAGTCAAAATCTTTAAAACAGCTAATTTTATACCTCCAGAGTTGTCTATGTAGGAACCAAATTTGTATTCTTTTAACATGACTTACACTCCAAAATTATCTATTGTAATATGCTGCTTCTTTTTTTCACAACATGTAATATCATGATGCAGTTACTATGATTCTGAGGCTTGTAAGAGTTCTGATATCAGTATAGCATAAATTTGCATTTTCAATGTATAGTCTCATTTGTTGTAGTGGAAATTTTCCAATAAGCTTGATCTGTTTTCTAAATCATGTTGTCATTCTGTGTCACAATTTGGTATTTCGTCATTTGTGAGCAATTCACAGAAATATTCCACTGATCCTTTCTTTAACATATCCAAATGATTAATTAAAAAGCTCAGACGCACTGTGGGAAGCTGAAAAGACACTCTTAAGGTCATCTGGTCCTAATGACAATCTTCTTTTTTTCCCTTCCAAAGTGGTTGCAAATGCCTTGCACATGTTTGTCATAAAGTCAAAGCCACTGTTTACATGGGAAAGTAGAAGTTGGAGTTGGTGCTGGTTTGCACCTGTTGTTATTCTTACTCAGTAGGAAAAACTATGTGTGAAATACATTACTGTATTTGCCTAACTATTTGCAGAAGAAGTTTTTTTCTTCTGGGCAAGACTTCTAGCATCATCCTAAAGCTTTTATGGACCTAAATCTTTAAGAACACAAAAAGATTATGAGGAACGAGAACGAGAGAGAGAGAATCCATGACTTTTGTGAAAGCAGCTAAATAAAATTTTAAAACATTAGGCTACATCAAGTACTAGAGGCTGCAGGCTGACTAACGTAGATCCCATAAATATATAGTAAGAAATAAAACCAGGAGGAAACTGAGTGGACTAATTAAATGAAGGTCATACTTGATGAATATTCCTGATGGCGCTGGAAAAACATAGCAGAAATGAAGCAGTACACAGCATGAATCTTGATTTTAGAAAGGCTTCCTATACTGCACAAACAGTACACACAAATCAGGTTCCATAACCTTTCTGCTGTGGTTATACTGTGCAGCTGCCAACAACAGACTGCTAATTATTTTTTTAATGGCTCTAGTCGGAAAAAAAGTAATAATGCAGAAAGGTATATAGGATCATCACTATAATTTATGATCATCACTTCTGTAGCTGAAATTCACAAGACTAAGAAATTAGTCATCTTACTAACTCTCTGGGTGTTGGTTCAGGGGTTTACCTCATCTGGGGTAAAACTCAGCAGGTGGTGACTGAGGGCCTGAACATTTCCTTTTGTTTAAGACTTGTAAATCTGGATTATAGCTGTTTGATTTATAGAAAAAATGTTCTGTATTAATTGGACGTGTTCCAGACAAAAAGTAATGCAAAATTTTCCAACAGATATGTATTGTTAAGATCAACATGTTGTAGATTTGGGTAGCCTGGTCCATCGTTAAACACTTAACTTAATCTAATAAGATTTTATTTTAGCAAATCCATTCATCTGTTGGCTTATGTAAAACCGTGCTGCAATGTCAGTACATGAGTTCGACTAACATAAATATAATGACATTGCACTGGGGAGATTTAGACACGACATTAGAAGGAACTTTTTCACAGAGAGGGTGATCTCTCAGTGGAATGGGCTGCCCAAGGAGGTGGTGGAGTCACCGTCCCTAGAGGTCTTTAAGAAAAGGTTGGATGACGTACTTGGTGACATGACCTAGATATTAGGGTAGTGTGTTATAGGTAGGATGGTGTGTTGGTAGTAGGATGGCAACAGGTTAGGGTTAGGGTTAGGGTTAGGGTTAGGGTTAGGGTTTAATTCCTGTCAGCAACTAAGCCCCACACAGCCACTAACTTACTCCACCCTGGTACAATGCAGAAGAGAATCAGAAAGATAAAAGTGAGAAAAATCACAGCTGGAGATAAAGACAGTTTAATAATTGAAATAATATAACAATGATACAGTCAGGTCTCCTATACCACAGAACCACAGTCTTATTCAGGTCCTGTGAAGCCCTATTTCTGCGTTGAATGGCAGCTCATTAATATGCAAATTTACCCGTACCCTCATGTGGCCCCCCGGCATGTTGCTGTGTATTGCTTGCTGCGGCAGCTGTGCTGTGGGTGGGGGGCGGGAAGCGGCAGGGCCGCTGCCATTGCTGCTGCCGTCTTGGGGTCAGGAGGAAGCAGCAGTGCCGCCATTGCCGTGGCTGTGCAGGTTGATTTGTATATTCATGACTGCCTAATTGAATATTCACATATGTTAGGTCACGCACGTGCAGCTGTGAAAAGGAGCGTCCTTAATCACTGAAAAATCATGCCGCTAAGATGTGAACCCGCAATATGGGGAGCGCAAAGGGCACGAGGGCCAAGTGTAATTGCAATTAAAAGGAAAATAAGACAAATAAAACCTAAGAAAAACAAATCACCTAAATTAAAATAATTGCTCAGTATCAACTAACCTATGCCAATTCAGTCCCCAAGAGGCAGCCTCCGTCAATCTCCCTCACTAGTTTTATTGCAGGGCAGTGTCATAAGGAGTGGAATATCCCTTTGGTTGGTTAAGGTCAGCTGTCTCAGCTGTGTCTCTTCCCGGCTCCTCTGGCACCACGAGGAATGGGCTCATTCATTGGTGGATTGGGGTGAGCAGCAGCAAAGCTGTGTAAGCACTGCTCAGCAACAATGAAAACATCCCAGGGTTGTCAACAGTGGTGTTTTCAGCACAAATCTCTAACACAGACCCATACCAGCCTCTGTGAAGGAACCCAACTGTACCCCAGCCAAAAGCAGCATATGTGTTTATGTGACTCTTTGCTCCTTTTCCATTGTTTCCACAGAAGCAACGTTTTCTAGTGGAAGCATAATGGGCAAAGGCTCAGGAGACCAGTGTGTGTTTTTCACTTCCATTGACTAACTGATTCATCCAGAAATGAGACACCAGAGCTCAAGGCCTTTGTCTGTGAGTCAGCTCTCCTCTCCTAGCACACAGCTGGAATCAACAGACACTGAGTGATCAGAAATACTAGACGAAAACTTACTGAATGTGGACAACAGCATATTAGCAAACCTAAGGTCCTCAGGAAGAGTGCGATCCCTATCTATGTAACAAGGTGAATATGAAACTGTTCCTAGCATCTTCCAGTGCAGTAGATGCTGGGAGCAGTGCTTGTCTTTTGCATTAAGGAATTCTTGTGCAAACTGTAGTGACAATCAGACCTAGTTCCTAAGCATTATTCTTTTAAAGAGCGTTCTTTGAATGCATTGATTTCAGCAGAGATCCATATCAGCTTCAGCACAGAGGACAGGAGAAGTGCTGAGGCACTACAATCTGGCTTGATACAACCAAGACATTATGCCTGAGTTTCAGCCTTGGAGATTTGAATCAAAGGTAGCCTAAAATCCAGATCCCCAAATTCCCAGTATAGAAGTTCACCCTTCTTTCTGCCATGGTCTGGCATGCCCATCCTTCTGAAGTCACTGTTATCAGTGCCTTCTAGGAGACTGAGCACATGCACCAATAAAGGTCCCTCTGGGGACCGCTCTGGAAATACCTATTTTGTGACTCCTAAAAAGCCCTGATGTCCCTTATCAGACAAAGTGTGGTGCACAAAAGTGTAGACATCAAAAGGTACTCGAAGAGTTAGGCATGAAGGATGCATTTTATTGCCTTTTGAAAAGTCAGCATTTAAAACATGCCAGAAGTAGTCCTAAGTCACTTATGTTCTTTTAGTCTTGCTTCAAAAGATGATAAAAACATAAGGCAAAGAAATATATACTTGGGACTGAAAAACCTTTGGGGGAAGTTAAAATTGTGTGTCTGGTCAGAGTTCGCCTCATAATCGTACATGTCTGACATTCATTTCTCCTTTCAGGATATTTTTTAATAGAACTATACGATGATTTTGTTCTGCTTCTTATGACTCCAATGTCAAATTCTATGAAACAAGCTAAATAATTTAGTAATCTTTTCCTTTAAACTAAGAGTTGTTAAAAGGACCAATTCGGCCAGGAATTTCTTCAATTTTAATTCGCCCACCTGAAAACATGATACAGCCGAGTAACAGGGCCACCATTCAAACACTTGTCTAATTGCATCTTTTTATTTAAAATATTTACCATCAAGCAGTATTAAAAGCAGTATGGTTCTTGTTAAAACAACAACTTTTATCCTGGACATCTTCCACCTCTGCTAATACTCTTTAATTATTTGTTGAACAGTTCCCCTCATCAGGTAAAAAAATTAATACTGAGTTTAGCTATATTTGTTCCTTCCTCTCCCATATTTTCATCACCATATTAAAAAATGTAAGTGCAGCAAGCATCATAAGTTGTAAAAATCAGTGCTCAGCAGGGACTCAATCCAGTCCTAAAGCTGGGATTGTATTGCAGCCCCTAAAACTGTCCAACCACAAGTGAACAGCTTCAGTATCAGGAGAACTTTTGACTGGTTCACAACTGTCCATTTTCATTCTGTGATCTTCGTACTCCTGCTCCCCTTCACATAACAGTGGTTGGCACTGTAGAAATGCCTTTATTGTGACTTAGTGGTTTTGTGGATAGTTTTGTCAAGAACTGCCAGCTTAACTACTCTTTATGTAGATTATAGTACTAAATAATAGGCCTTAGATTACCTTTCCCCTCTGTGGAGATATTTGGTGCAAATAGCACTGATACTTCTCTTATTGTCATCTTTGTAACACAGTGCTAGTATGAGGATCTTAGGAAGGATTGGTTTATGTAGCTGAAAAATCTACAGTATCAGATCCACTGTACTGTCTCCAGATGCTGCTGAAGTTAATTTTTACACATGAGCCATTCACTCCCCCAGAGCTGAGCACGCACCTGTGATTTGGCAGTCTCTGTGTGGAGTCTGCAGATAGTTGTTTCTCCTGCGGAAAGTATCCTCTATGCATTGGAGAAGGACAGCTCACCCTCCATCTATTTCTGCTATTTGAGCCCTTTGAGGGTCACAGAGGGCAGATCTATTCATCTCTGTGCCTGTCCTGATGAAACTGGCTACTCTGAAAAGAAAATTGCAAGAGTCATAGACACAGAAGATCAAAGGAGAGTGTGACACTATGGTCTAATGAAGAATGCAGCTGGACAAAGGCTAGGGAGCATGGGTACTGTTCCCTGCTACAAAAAAAATTCAGATGACCTTTTATTGTCACCTGAAATAAAAAGGCATGTCCTGGAACTAGGACCCAAACCGTAGATGTTCTTGTAGCATTTTCCAGCCACTAAGCTGCAAAATCCTTGTTGTTCAGGTTTGCTCTCATTTAGTCTTGTGTCTTTAAGAAATGGGAGCAACATCTTTATCATCTGAAGGTTAAAAGATGGAAACTTTGTCCTGGCCTCTGGTGTTCTTTCATTATTTTTCTAATAAGAACTTGCCGCCTCTCGGGCTCGTCTAATGCAAGTGCAAACAGCAGCAACTCCCAAGGCTGTTGAGGAAGGTGTTTGCTCCACACCTGTGGGAATCAAAGGAATTAGTGAGGAAAAAAAAATGATTGAAAATGTTTAACTATTCAAAGCTGCTCAAATTCCATGATGATTTTTTTCTTTAGTTTCAAAACTCTTCTGGATATTTTTCTTCAACCACAAAATCACACAATATTCTGAGTTGGAAGGGACTCACAAGGATCATCGAGTCCAACTCACAAGCGAATGCTCACACAGGGATCAACCCCATAAACCTGGTGCCAGAAAAACCATGTTTTGTCCATCTGAGCTAATCTCAGGGTCACATCATCATCTTTTTTGGTTTTTTAATTTTATAACCTAACCCCCTATCCCATTATCTAGACAATGTCACTGAGTTCCTCATCCAGTCTTTTCTTAAACACCTCCAGGGATGGTGACTCCACCACCCCTCTGGGCAGACCATTCCACTGACAGATCACTCTCTCTGTGAAAAACCTCTTCCTAACATCCAGTCTAAACCAGTCCACCCAACTGCAATCTCCCTTCAGGTAGTTGCAAACAGGTAGTTGCAAACACCAATGAGATCACCTCTGAGCCTCCTCTTCTCCAGGCTGAACAACTCAAGCTCCCACAGTCACTCCCCATAGGGCTTGTTCTCCAGTCCTTTCAACATCCGTGTCACCCTTCTCCGCACCCTCTCAAGCAGCTCAACAACCTTCTTAAACTGGGGAAACCAGAACTGGACACAGTACTCAAGATGTGGTCTGAGCAGCGCTGAGTACAGGGGAAGCACAACTTGCTAGTCCTACTGACCACACCATTTCTGATACAGGCCACTATGCCATTGGGCCTCTTAGCTACCTGGGCACACTGTTGGCTCATATTAAGTTTTCTCTCAACCATTACTCCCAAATCCCTCTCCATCTGACTACTCTCCAGCCAGTCATCCCCCAGCCGATATTGGTGCATGGGATTGTTATGTCCAAATTGAAGAATCCGGCACTTGGACTTTTTAAATCTCATACCGTTAGAATCTGCCCATTTCTCTAGTCTGTCCAGTCTGTCAAGGTCCCACTGATACCCTCCGGTAGTTCAACATTTGCCCCCAGCTTGGTATCATCTGCAAACTTGCTAATAGTTTGACTCAATTCTCTCATCCATGTCATCTATAAAGATATTAAACAGTACCAGGCCAAGCACTGATCCCTGTGGGACTCCACTAGTGACCAGTCATCAGCTGGATGTGTCATCATGTACCAACACTCTCTGTGTTCATCCATCCATCCAATTCCTCTCCCAATACAGAATGCTCCTATCCAATCCATGCTCTGAGAGTTTCTCCTGAAGCTTACCAATGGGAAACTGTGTCAAAGGCTTTGCTAAGATCCAAGTACACAACATCTATGACCTTTCTATTATCAACCAGGCAAGTCACCAGTTCATAAAATGAGATCAGGTTGGTCAGGCAGGACCTATCTCTCTTAAATTCGTGCTGACTAGTTCTAATGTCATGGTCATTCTGCAGTTACTGCATAATAGCACACAGGATTATCTGTTCTGTGACTTTGCCTGGGACTGAGGTCAGGCTGATAGGTCTATAATTACTCAGATCATCTTTACAGTCCCTCTTGTGGATGGGAGCCACATTAGCCAATTTCCAGTCATCTGGTA
>WEKX01026056.1:52384-66780 GCA_013390025.1 Pitta sordida
GTGCCCTCTGCCACTGCCAGGTGCCAAAAGAGACCGCCCCCCAATTGTCACCCCTTTTTATCCCCTTGCCTCATCCATATACCTATTGCCCAATGAATATTCATTTCTACGGCATTATGTCATTTGTTATGGATCCCTCAACCAATTGGCTCCCATGTTGTTAATTCTTTTCCCTTTGTTTTGACTAACTTCCAATATTGTTTACCTTCAGAGGGCACGGAACTGCTCTTTTCACCCTTAATATTCTGCCCTAGTTTTCAGGCCCTCTGAAGGATTCTAAAGTCTACTAATCCTTCTAAAATTCACTAGAAATTCACTAAATATTCACTAATTCACTAAAATCCCTAAATCTCTATGCCCTTACCTAACACACTAAATTTGTCAATTTCTGATTCTTCAAATCAGTGTGATACTGTGACTCAGAATGTGGATAAGACTGGAAATTTATAAAACCTGCCTAAAAAGGGATCCTCAGTATAAAACATCAGAAAGCTGAAAGAATTCACAGAATCACAGAATCACAGAATATTATGAGTTGGAAGGGACCCACAAGGATCATCTAGTCCAACTGACCATCTAACACCCGTACAGAGACCGAAAGCACATCCCAGAGCGGTACCACAAACCTAGTTCCCTCACAGTCTAGCAGGCCACTCCGAGCCGGAAGGGTTGACAGAAGCAACTGCTTATCACATGAATCACTTTGCATTACATTCTGTATTTCAACCCTTAAGCTGGAGAACATTGGCCCTTCAACTCCTAATAAATGATGATTTATCAACTGTTCTGCATATCTGTAGTCGCTGTATCAGAACTAACAAACTTTGAGAAAAAACCAATAATGACAGTAACCTCCCCTCTCTAGAAAACATCCTATTCTATGAAAGAGCACAACTCCATAATAATAATTCTGGATAGGGGAGGGCTGTTCAAGCTATTCAGGTCTCATGTCTTTCTGCTGTCTTGACATCGTCTTCATGTAAAAGAGAAGGGTAATTTTTTTTTTTTTTAATTATGTACAACTTGTTGAACTAGGATTTTAAGAAAACACTCAAACATCTAAAAATTCAGAAAAAAATATTGAATTATGTACAACATATCAATGTGTAATTTTGACTTTGAAGACCATTTTATTTATTTATGATTTATTATCTTTATCGCTGTTTTCACATATCTCAGGAGCTATGCAAATCTTTATGTTGTTGATTCACATCTTGGTTATTCAGCTGATCCCACACTTCTCCAACTCTCACCTATCTTTACTAATAACAAGTTACAAAATTAAAAATGTTGGAGTGTGGTCTAAATTTTCAGGACTGAATAGTGATTTAGAATTGCTGAAACCACAGGGAGTCATGCTCACGAAATTTTATAGATGCAAGAGCTAGCTTTCGACCATTGAATTGCTGGGGAAAAAAGGCTTAAAACAACACAAGAACTGAATCATTCAAATTTTGTCCTAGTAAATTCTGAAACATGACCGAGCTAATCTTTTCTGTTCTCTCTTCTTGTTCTGAATGGCTGCGCAGTTCAAATTTGCCATACCGACAATAGTGGTAATATCAAGATATAGAGAAAACTACAATAGATCTCATCATTGTGTTGAATGTGCCAATAACAAAAATTAGAGAACAAGATAGTTAGCAGGTCTAATCCACCTCAATACAATATAATTCCCTAAGGAATACACTTTTCTTAAGGATGGAATTTTGTGCGGACAAAAAACCAAAAGGGAAGGGTGTACCACGTGGAGCTAGCAAATAATTTTCAAAAAAAATATTTTTCTCATAATAAATGGTGCCTGGTCAAAGCATGCATTCATATGGAAGGCAATTGTAACTATTTTCTTCTTTGGATTTTTTTTTCTCTGTAGCTTTCGAATTGCCATAGTTAAAAATGTATCTTTTCCATTTGATATTCCATCCAGATTTTAAAGGCAAGCATATTAAAATAGTGGTCTTTTCAAGGCATAGAAAAATGTATGTTTGCAAAGTTAATTGTAATTTACAATGGCAATATCTTTTTAAATTTTTTATTTTCTCAGCATGGAAAAAAATATTTCCTGCTATCACCAGCAACAGGAAAAATATTGTGGCATTTTGTCAGTGCAGAAAAAAAGAGAGAGTAGAGCTACATCAGTCCTTCAGAGCCCTGGACAATGTACTTCTGGACATCTGAAGGAATATAAATTGATCTACACTTTATAAGGCATCCTCTGCTGTTTTCTTAAATCAGTTTGGCAGGAGGAAGAGTTGAGGGTTGTGACTCTTCCCCTTTTCTAGAACCACAGAGATTGGCATCCCAAAAATGGATGCAGGTAAAAACCCACACAGATTGCATTTGTTTCAGATCCTTCAAGGGTAGAATTTGAGGAACAATCTTAGTTCTAGTGAAAATTCAGCTCCGCAACTAATCCATATTTGGGAGTACAACAGATTCCTTACATTTAGATACTTTGTTAAGATGGTTAAGTTATCAGATGGCTGAGTTATCTAATCACCCAGGACTTTCAATGATGAAAATAAATAAGTGTCTACGTTAGTTCAGTCTGTCTGAGAATATAGATCTGAATGAATGAATTGCCTTCTGAAAATATCCATCACTTCCTCTCTTCATTGAACAAGAGATTTCCTCAGTAAAGCTGTTGAAATTAACACAGATAAATCTGAGTCTATTTGCCTCAAATCTTCTTTGATAACATTTTAGCTACAAAAATACACTGAGAATGTGTAATACAGTAATCCCGCAAATTTTGTGGGGGGTGGGGATTGGGAGAATGCCACAAAACCCAAATTCCATAAAGAGCAGCAAATCATATGTATGCAGATAAGCCATGCCCACTGCCCCACCCCACCCAGTCCCCGTGTATAGGACGCGTTCCTGGCACATCCTCATGCCCTGTGATGGGACGAGGGAGCGAAGCAGATCTCTTCTGCATCTCCTTGCCCAGGGAGTCCCATGGAATCTGTGGGGGTCCCTGTAATGGGTTTTACCCTGGCTGGATGCCAGGGGCCCAAACAGTCGCTCAGTCCAGATAATAAGATGGTATACAAAGGGTGGTTTGAAATAAGGCAGTTTAATATGAGAACAAATAAAGCAAAGCAAAGCCCGTGCAGAAGCAAATCAAAAGAACAAACTCAGTGACATGGTCTAGATGTTGGGAGGCTTGGATGGAGAGTGGTGCCCGTGGTTCCACGCTTGTGGGCCTGATCCCTGGGTGGGTGTTCACTTGGGAGTTAGACTAGATGATCCTGTGGGTCCCTTCCAGCTCAGAATAACCTGTGAACCTGTGAACTAATCTCTACTTCTCCATCCGCAGAAGTGTCCACATCCCGGGAAGTAGGGCTCCTACGCGTCTTAGGAAGCAGCCATCAAGAACAATGAATGCCCTCCCGTCCTTACTCCCTTCCTCAGCTTCACAGAATTACACACAGAATTACACACAGAATATTATGAGTTGGAAGGGACTCACAAGGATCATCTAGTCCAACTCACCATCTAACACCCGTACAGATCCTCTGCTCTCTCTCTCTATTCCATAGGTTTGCAGACAGACAGTCTGCTTCACTATGGTCCATTCTACAAGCAGCAGCGAGATGCCTGGAACCCTTACTCCCCCTCCTTCGGCTGGCCTGGCCATGGTGCCTTCATGGCTGCTCAACCTCTCACAGGCTCCTCTCCAGCCATCCTCTTTGCTGTTTCTCTACTTTTTTTCTCCTTTCTTAAATATGTTATTACAGAGACCCCTCTATCTGCTTCTGACCTTGAATCCTTGGCAGCGGCAGAGGTTCAGGCAGCAGCTGTTAGCTCCCCTCACTGCCAGAGGCAAAAAACCCCACTCAAACCAGGACAACGAGCTGGGACAGTTTACCACTGTCAAAGGGTCTGCGGTGCACCCAACCAGCGCTCCGGAGAGGGCTGTGATGCAAGCGAGGCTGCAACACATCGTGCTGCTGCTTTGTTTGGGCCAAGTGTTTTGTTTGGGTTTTCTTTTTCCAGGACTGCAACAGCCCCAAGCAAAGCTTTTGACTTTCTGGCAGGGGCAGCGATGCAAGCAGCCAGAACTGAACTGGGGTGCAAAGCCAGGTCAGCTGCAGAGGTTCACTCCCAGTTTTTTGCCTAGCAACAGGAGGCTGAGTCGTGTTCACAAATGCAAGGGCTACAGTCACCTTCACAACGGTTACACCCCTGGCAGTGCTGGTGGCTCTGACCTACCCTTTAACCTGTAACACCAGAAGAGAGGGCAGAAGGCAAAACGGCTTGGAACAGGAGGGGTTTCCCCTTCAGAGCAACCCACTGCAACAGGAGCAGACCAGCAGCCTGGTGGTATCAATGCTTTCAGGATGGAAGCCACGTGTCTGCCCATCATGTCATAGGCTTTGTTAGCTCCCCAGTCAACCCAAGTGGATAGACAGGCAGCAAGGACTACGCAGCCACGACAGAGATGTAGTGGGCTGTCTGTCCCAGGGACCATGGCCATGGATGTGGGACCCGGTGGCAGAACCGGGACCTACCTGAGTGCCCACGCCCGCCCATTCATCCCCACAGCAGACAGTCTGTCCTGGACACGGTAAGCATGGGAACCCCTCGCCGCCCAGCTCACGCCTAATTTACATATTCATTAGCACCACCACTGGGCGTCATGAAGCCACAAAGGGTTTTTGGCTCTGAGAAGTATGGTGTTAAGCTGCTTTTCCAGTCAGGCGAGGTGGTTTTTTGAGGGACTTTTTTGTTGACTTCCTTCTTCTCCCCTGCTCCTCAGCATGGTTGGGCTTGCAGCAGTGGGCCCTCCATAGGCCGATGGCTGCATGCAGCCAGACCAACACTGTGGGTAGAGAGAAGCTGACCATCACCACTTCTCCCCAGCTTGCCACCACCTGCCCCATCTCTGGCGGGCGGCAGCTGGGGTCCGCCTCCTTGTCAGCAGGAGTGTGAGCTGGTGACAGCTGCGCTGGGTGAAAGAGCTGGTGGATCTCTGTGATCTGCTCCTGCTGCTGCTCCTCAGAGATGCACGGGGCAGGGGCAGATAGGTGGGAGGAGTCGGTGCAGCACCAGAGGACAGAGGTGTCCCGCGCCAGGAGAACCTGCATCCCCTCTCATCCCTGTGTCTGATGCCCCAGCCTGCAGTTTTCTCCCCTTCCCTCTCCTACTCTCCCTCTACACCTCCTCCACCCCACACATCCTAGAAGGGACCCCCCAGGCCTGTCCAGTATCGACTGTTTCTGTGTTTCTGACACAGCAAGAAACATCTACATACAAAAAACCCACAGTACACATACGTGCTCTCCTGCTGCCCAGAAGGAAATTTTTATTTTGGGCAGCAAGGGGGGATTCCAGTGCCAGCACTAGAGGTCAGACTCTGATGTCAGGAGCCCGCACCACTGGCATTGGGACACACTGGGCTATGTTGCCCCTGTTGTGGCCATGTGGACAGAGCTGAGGCGTGGTGTCAAGTCAGTGGCTTCACTCCCGCCTGCCTGGGGATTAAACCTCCAGTCTGCTGCCACACCAGAGTTGCCATTGGCTGCGACAACTGTCCCCCGCCATCCCCCAGTTCACAGTAGTTCCATGCCACCATGCCTGGAAGTGCTGGCAAGGTCCTGGTGCCTCTGCGCCAGCTGCACAGCAGCGCTCCTGGCATCACGGAGATGGTAGCAGTTCCTGTTCCCCCTAAACTGTGAGAATGAAGGATGTATGGCAACTTTGGTGGACGGTGATGGTGGGCTCAATACATGAGCTCATTATATATTTACGAGCTGACAGGTTCGTGGTACGTTCTGTGCATGCACTGAGGTTGCACACCTCACGGAAAAATCAACCGCAAATACTCGGATCTCACAAAATAGGGGTAGCGAATAAGTGGAGGATGACTGTATTAAAAAATTACTATACTAGAGCAATGTAACCAAAGTACTTTACTAGCAAAATATTTGACACTAGAGAAAAATACCCACAAAAGAGAATTTAACAGTAAAACAAACTTAACAGCCAAACAAACTTAATAGTCAAATAACATTATAATTAACTTAAGAGTAAAGCAAACTTAACAGCACAACACCCACCCTAGAGCAAAGCAACACAGTAAGTATACTACAAGGCAAGCAATAATATAAAAAAGAAAGAAAGCAAAATTAGTTATTTAAAAGCAAGTATATATATATATGTATATATGCAATGTTTGCTCTCCCCACCGTGTCCCAAGTGGAGTGGAAGGAGAAGAGGCATTTGTCAGTTGCCTCCACAAAGGTCAATGGAACTGCTCCCCCCTTTTTCTCTAGATTTCTATCTCTTTTTATATCTTTTTGTCTCTTAGGCAAGTTTCAGTGACAAACCGGTAAATAAACTCTTTTTTGGGGGTGTTAGGCTATTGCTTTAGGTCAGACAATGGATGAGACAGAGGTCCAAGGATCATGTCTGGCTGAATACCTCAAGCATATTTGGAAGAAAGACTGTGTTATCTTCATTTCACCTATTCTTCAGTTAATCCTGTTTCTTACAGAGGTTTAGTTTTATGGGAATGTCTCCCCAGGTGCTGGGGTCTTCTAGGAAACCATCAAGAGCTTGTCTCTCCTTCTATGACCTCATCTATCAGCCTGCATATGATTATAATGCTTCTCTTAACGCACTCCTTTCTTGTTAATAAAATTATAGTTTAAAATTTTATTCACTCTTCATGTTTGTAAAGTTTATGATTTATACTGGATCATAGCCACATGTATTACTTTGAAATCCAGTCCTGTGAAAAAGTGATCTTCATTTTGTTTGACAAACTATTCAATAAAGGCATTTCATTTCACTGGCTGAGATAATCAGTAAATAATGATAACAGCTCTTGTTAATAGAGAACAAAGAGAATTCTTTGACAGTTATGTCTAACGTGTTCACATCAACTTGCAATGGACTCCTTTTTGAAAGTTGAACAGCACTGAAATAAAGTAGCTGATTGGAAAAACATTCATTACTCAAATTCAGTTCTCCAGGTTTTTCCTTACTATGTTGAAACTCAGCCCAAAGGGTTGTGTACATATTAAGGAAGGAAAACTCACCACCTTGAAGAAAGTCTAATAAATTTACAACATCCATTTTTATGTAACTACTATAACAGTGTCTGGGAGATGATAATGAGTTGGGCAAGTGGTAAGAATACATGTAGGTTTTCCCAATTCACAGAATTGATGCTGACGAAGAGCCTCACCAAATAACTTAGTTTTTATCACATGTGAGCAAATGGCATATTTTCAATTATTTAATCAGGCTGCATCAAATAATTCATACTTGAAACAAGGAATTTTTGACCAGTATATTCTGCAGCCTACTACAAATATTAATCAATAAAAATATTTACAGTTCTCAAATAACTTCAAAAATTACCTGTTTCTTTAGGCACTTTTACAATTTTACCTCTGAACTGAGAAAAGAGACATCACTGAAATCATATTCCCCTTTAATTTCACACTATATAAAATTATGGGCATTGTCACAAAAATCACAAAATTGTTAAGTTTAGATAGCACCTCTGGAAAAAGCCTAGTTGAAATTCAGAGAAGGGTCAAATAGCGCAGAGTTACCAGGATTGACTACTCCAGAGGCCTTCAAAGATGGGGTATCTGCGTGTATGGCTGAGAAAGAGCACCTGATGTCGTTCATCTGGACTTCTGTAAGGCCTTTGATCTGGTCTCATGTAGCATTCTCATCTCTAAAAGCAGCGATAGATTTGACGGAGAGGCATTGGCTGGATGGATGCACACAAAGAGTTGCAGTCAATGATTCAATGTCAAAATAAAAAAGAGTATCAAATGGTGTACCTCCAGATCAGGACCAGTACTGTTCAATATTTTTAATAATGGTATAGACAGTAATCAATAAAATCACTTCAATCAGAAAGCTGAGGATTAGCACCTGTTTTCCATTCTTTTTTTCAGAAATATCTGGAGAATGAGATTGCAACTGCAGTATTCTACTTGTGCTACAAATGCCACAAATCTATGTGCACCCGTGCACTTTAATTTACCTGTATAAACATAAAAGATTAATAAACAGGCTAACATATGCTAATCTTGAATGGAAACGTATTTCTGATCCTTACTAATTCTTTGCTTTCAGAACATATACTGAGACTTGCTAACAAAGCATATGCTTCACTCATCTCATGTGCTGGCCTGCATAAAGATGAGTAATCTACTATTGACTAGTGTTAATGAAGACAACTGTCTTACTTTACTGCTTATTGTTATTACTTTATCTCTGCATAGCTTTCAAAATGTAGCCTCACCCCTTTATATCAAAGGGACAATTGGAGATTCATCTTATCTTTTGTCCTACTTAAAGTGATAGAAGATTGGAAAATAATCTGTGTTCAAACTCAGCTGATAAAAACACATGGTTCTCTACCTACTATCATTAAAGTACTTTTTATTTAGGAGAACTTTACCTAGGTTCATTCATATATGCTTTGAGATCCCTACTTAGTGCTTTCTCTCAATTGATCTTCTGGATAAATAAAACTCTTGTAGGTTTTGTAGTATCTTCTCACTTGTCCTCATAGAAGTCAGGAGACAGAATCAGTGTAAATCTAAAGCAGAGACAACTTTTCCCACTAGCAAGCAAGCAAGGAAGGAAGGAAGGAGTTAGCTGAGTAGAATGATTCTACATCAAGTTAACTTGAGCTGTTGGAGGTACCCGGTGTACCTGTGATTTAAGGAAATCAGTTGCAGGACTCAAGGCAGTTTCTTGCAAGAAGAAAAAAAGTTTATTTTGGCCCAAGAGCCAAGGAAAGAGGAACAGCAGTGTCCCCAGCCCTGCCAGGTGACAAAAGCCCCCGCCTAGATTTGCCACTTATTTTTAAACCCTTGTCTCATGCATATGCAAATTATTCTATGAATATTCATTCCTTCAACATTATGTCATAAATTTCAACTTTGCTCTAATCTTCAGATTTTGTTGTCACCTTTCCTGCTAGATTTGGAAAGCTTTCTGTTAGCAGTTTTCTCTTCCTTATGCACATACTCATATACAGAACTTAAGCCTCTCTTTTACCTTTTCTATGGGAAACTCATTGCAGCATACATCAGAAACAGCTGAGCAGGCTTTACACTAGTTACTATGAGTTCATTCTTTCACACTCCACTGTTGGATCGTTACCTGATTTTCCTCTGGAGATTTCTGCTTCTAGAGTGTAGACGTAGATTTTTTTTCTGTCTCTTGTTCAGTCTCTCAGTATCAAACATGGATGCACCGTAAGATTTTAAAAGAAACAAACATTTTCCTTTTTATTCTAAAATTATGAAATGTAGGACTCCCAAACCAAACAATTTCTGTACAAATACAGAATACAAATACAAATACAGAACACAAATAAAAACTTTCAGAGTTTTCTTTTTTGATGCTTTATCTTTATGTGTATGAGGCTTTCTTGAGGGGGTTGGTTGGTTGTTTTTTGTGGTGCTTTTTGGTGTTTGAGGGGAGTTATTTAATTTACAAACTTTTTTTACTTTCTTAGAATTTTATTCTTTTTTTTTCCTCTCAAAGTTTTCAGTCTGATTAATTTAACAGTTATTAAAATCAGTTGGAATATTTAAGCTCGTCTTTGGTGGTTTTAGACCAAGAACTAAAATAAATTCTCTCATAGTTCAGGTAAATTGTCTAATCACTGGAATAATTATACATTTTATCGCTTTTCCTCCTTCCTTTCTGCTCAATAAATAGTAATTAAGTAAGTCACAGTACAAAAGTTTTACATTTCCTTCTTGCAACAAAGAGAATGAGCCTAAATAAACATATTTTTGTCTCTTGCCACTCAGGGAGGACTGCATCAGTGGACAAGGTTAGGGCTACAGATGTCATTTATCTAGGCTTCCATAAAGTCTTCGACAGTGTGCTCCATAATATCCTTTTTGTCTAAATTGGAGAAAGATTTGATGAGTGGACTGTTAGATGCGTAAGAAATTGGTCGAATGGATGCATCCAGAGAGTAGTGGTCAACAGTTCAGAGCCTCAGTGGACATTAGTGACAAGTATCTCTCAGGGGTCCATATTAGAACCAGTATTATTAATATCTTCATTAGTGATACGGATGAAGGGATCAAGACACCAAGCTGAGTGGTGCAGTTGACACACCTGAAGGATGGGACGCCGCCCAGGGGGACCTGGACAAGCTCAAAGAGTGGGCCCATGGAAGGCTCATGAAGTTTAAAAAGACCAAGTGCAAGGTGCTGCACCTGGGTCCAGGCAATCCCCAATATCAATATCGGCCGGGGAATGAACAGATTGAGTAACCCTTCTGAGAGGGGCTTGGGGTGCTGGCGTATGAGAGGCTGGACATGCCCCAGCAACGCGCACTCACAGCCTGGAAAACCAACCATGTCTTGGGCTGCATCAAGAGAAACATGGCCAGCAGGTCAAAGGCAGTGATTCTGACCTTCCTCTCTGCTCCTGTGAGACCCCGTGTTAAGTGTTGCATCCAGGTCTGGGGTCTCCAGCACAGGAAGGACATCACTTGTTGGAGTTAGTCCAGATGAGCCCACCAAGCTCATTGCCTATCAGGAAAGGCTGAGAGAGTTGAGTTTATTCAGCCTGGAAAAGAGACAGCTGAGGGATGATCCAACTGCAGCCTTTCAATACCTGAAGGGAGTTTCCAAGAGAGTTGGAGAGGGATTTTTTACAAAGGCATGTAGTGACAGGACAAAGTGAGATTGCTTCAAGCTAAAAGAGATTTAGATATTAGGAAGAAAATCTTTACTGTGAGCATGGTGAGGCACTGGAAGAGGTTTCCCAGGGAAGTTGTGGATGCTCCATCCCTGGAACTGTTCAAGGTCAGGCTGCATTGAGCACTGAATAACCTGGTCTAGTGAAAGGTGTCCCAGCTCACAGCAAAGCAATTAGAACTAGGTGATCTTTAAGGTCCCTTCCAATCCAAGCCATTCAATGATTCTGTAAGTCATATTGATTTAACATGGTTTAATGGAACTTAGTAAATCTATTACACTGAGGTCTCCAACTCTGTGTGCATTACTAGCCCATCTCCGATGTGTTTAAAGTGCATTAGTTTAAACTTCTTTCAATGAAACTTAAAATAATACATTTGTTTCACATTTATGATGAATTAAGAGTGTGTAGGTGGCAGCATACAGCAGATAGTTGACAATGGAGGTCTCTGAAGAGATTCTTTCCACCTGCTACCCAGGAAAGGAAAGTCAGTTCAGAATTAAGAAACACAAATCCAGTTGTTTACACATAGAGATCTGCAGGTATGCCATTTCTTAAATTTCATTTTATTCAATGGCCTATTATTCAACAGAGTCAATAGAAATTAAAAGAGTTATTCAGCTCATCATTAAATAAATATCTGGATGTGTAATCCGGACCTGAATTTTGAACACTATCACTAAATATCAACAGAGAACCACCATGATGAGGTGACTATGGCTGGAATCACATGAGATCAATCTCACTGGTTTTATTGCAAGTTTTTTCCTCTGTCTCCCTCTCACATTCATCCTTTGGCCATTATTTCTGCAAATTTGTCTGCTACACTGTGAATAAGCTGCTAATATTGTTAGCATTGGTTGAAAAAGAATAAATTTGGACATATCCTGATTGTTTTAATTTATTTTCTGAAGTTTCTGTAGACCTGTTTCAAAAAGAAATAGGTAAACAGGTCTTGGCTTCTCAACGGAGAAATAATATGATAAAGTGCTGTTTTTCTGACAGGTATTTCTGGTTGCTCAGGACAGTCAGACTATGAAAAAAAATCTATGAAAGCAAAATGATTTGTAATGATGAATTACAGCTGAGAAAGGGGATATACCAAATCATCTTCTTGGCTGTATTGATTTCAGTGTACAGGCAGCTCAATCTCTGATGTAATGGGAAGCATTGTCCATGGCACTTCCCTAAGGACTAAGAGGTTTTATGCTATTACATGAATGTCTTCAAAATGAGGATGAGGATTAATTTTCAGAACTCTGAAACAGAAACCATAAACAAGTTTTGCTCTCTCACACTCAGTTGGATCTGTTCATAGTAACTCCCACTACTTTATTTTCCAAATTTCAACAAATTGGCACAGGCTTTTTGAGAGTTGACCTTATCTCACGCAACCCACAGACAAACTATTTTATTTTATGTTGTTTTTCGAAATTAAAATAGCAAATTATCCAAATTAAAGTGCCCCTAAAGTGTTCTGCTCAAATATGCACCTAGACATGCTGAGTTGGGAAAAATATGAACTCTTGATCCTTTTCTCAAAATCCAACATAGAGACCTGAAGTCAACAAATCTTTTCTCAAGTGATCTAGGATTGCGTCTTTACTGTTGGAGAGTGGTTGATTAAATTAAATACGGTGCAATCTGAGATCTAGCCAAATCAAGCACAAATCTTTTCCACAAATAAATTCTGAGAACCCTCTATTTCCTTGATGATGCTAGTGCTCAAATACATACATACACATACCATGTGTAGCACCTTCATGCTGAAATTCACCATCTCCATTTCCTGTCTTCATCTTTCTTCTTATTTGTATAAAGTTGAGGCAGTGGAATGTAATAATATGTTCTATTGAGAGCACTGATTGTCAAAGAAAAATACTTTGAGCATTTTTGTTTTATTGACTTGTCACTACTAAACTCTGACTTGTATACACATATAAATGTAGGCTGTTAAATAGGTTCCTGTTTAATATTGTTAATGGAAATATATTTTTATGTGTGTACAAATATGGATGAATGTCACACACAAAAAAAGCCATGTGTTACTTGGATTAAGAATTTAAGTGTCCTGAAACTTGATCGTGTCTCTTTTGACTGAAACATGGCATTTTTGCTGTTTTTGAATTTTTTTTTGGTAGGTATCTTGTTAGAGAGACTGACAAAGCAGACTCACAGTAAATTAAAAACAAAGGGCAGTTTTCTTTTTAATAGACACAGATATGGTTGAAATGATACCAACAGAGCTATGTTACTCTGAGTCTTTCATTAATAGTGTGTGAGTCGTCTTACAGTTATACAGTAAATACAGCTCAAATTCATTCAACATGCAACAAGAACCTGATGCTTCTATTATCCCACAGGAATCATGATGCAGTTTCAGAATTGCATATAGCTTCACATGTTATTGAATCATTCCTTCAAGAGAGAAATTTAATCTTCATAACCATCTTCCTGCTTTAAAAGGTTGGCAAATTAAAACGAATGCCCTTTGGAGAACATGAGGAATACACTAGGAAATCCCAGGTGAATTTCTGATCATGCATGAGATGCTGCATGACTGACAGGTTTGTTCTTCCTTCATGTATGATGCATATAAAAGATCGTGTTGGGTGACTTCAAACAGCAGATAAAATTCGTTCAGAAGTTAGGAGATAGATACCTGTAGAGGGTTGTGTATTTATGGCACTGTAATAAGACCACACATAGCCATGCTTGGTGTAAGCATGGAATTTACACTCTTATTAAAAATATATTATATTTAAAATATACAACTAAGAAAATGTTATCTTAGTAAAGTTATGGACTGGCCAACATCTGCCATTTGCCATTTGAACCTTAAAAGAGTACCTACAACTGTCCCTTTCTATGTGTATCACACAGGATTGAGAGAAAGCAACATTCCTGTCTGATTACTGTTTAAAAATCATCTAACAGAATCCATCTTGAAATCTAGCATGAAAGACCACACATCTTTACAGCAGCATAGGACCTTTTCTCCCCACATTCAATGTGTTATGGACTTGTACTCTAAGATAGTCTGAAGTGTTGACAAGGAAGTTTCCTTTTAGTTAAATTTTCTTAGAAAATTTAAGATAGCTTCAGAGAAGGGATTCTACAGTGAGTTGTTTACATTCATTTCACCTTCATTTGAATGCCACAGGAATCTTCCATTACTAGTTAGATTGATTAATCTCTTCTGCAACAACACACAGTCTCAGACTGAATAAGAGAACTCTGAGAAAAAGCACTCTGCTACAACTGATAACACCACTAAAATATTTTGGATTTATCTATTCACTTGCTTAGGTTCCTCAGTATTTTAATTATCTTCTTCTCAACACAGATTCCTAAACCCTTTATTTTCAGTTCTTCATGTAGAAAGAAGGATGGTGAAGGGGCTGGAACATNAGTAATTATAATACTTCCTCTAAGCTTCTGTTAAATATTCAATATTGTACCTCAGAAAACCTTCAAATTATAAAATGTTTTAAATTTTCCAAGAAATAACTTCTACCTGGGATGTGTTGAACTTTTATCTGCCATTTATTTAATTATATTAATGATGAAATAGAAATATTTCACCTTCTGAAACTGCTTGACCTGGCCATAGGACTCCTGAGGGGATGAGCTAAGACTGTAGGAGAGAAAGGAGGAAAGAACAAGCATGACCAAGGCGGGGTTTGCAATTC
>WEKX01026059.1:9365-25405 GCA_013390025.1 Pitta sordida
CTGTTCATCTCTTTCCTTTGGGCAAAAGAAAGAACCTACTTTTAAGTTATAAACAGCAGGTCTTGGCTCCTGTTTCATTTTGACTGATATGAAAGAAAGAACACTTAGGATACTGTTAATGTTATCTAGTCTGGAAAGTGTGGGGCTTCTAGTGTGGATGGAGGTACTCTTTGAACTTTAGAAACTACTCTTTTCAGAGCAAATGTGAGCAAGCAGCACCCATTTTAGCTATGTCATTGAATTCCTCACACAGAAAGAAAACCTGGGTAAGGTTAGGACTGACTCAGTGTCATGTCAGTCATGTATAAGTAGTCCCTACTGACAGCAGTGTTGAGTTCTCCACAAATCTTCATGTCATAATCTTGCTGTAGAACCAACATGCAGGCCCTGAGTCCAAACATACATTAAATTTTAATATGTTGATAANTGTAGCAAACTAGACATTGTAGTTTTGTCTGTAGGGTAGTTTGGACAAATACCTTTGATTGGAAAATTGTTAAATAGTGTTTGACATTGCCTAAGGTCACAAAAGTTGAAGGAATATTTAAGCTGCTGGTAGATGTTTTGCATCTTTAGCTTACATTTCTTGTCATAAACATGTCTGTTACTTGTCCCATTGACAGGACTGTTGTATATTATTATTCAAAACTAGATTCTACTCAAAACCAAATTCTTAGCCATGAGCAAAATATTACAGACTTTAAAATTTCTGGACACCTCTATTGTCTGAGTTGGTCTTACTGTAGGCAGGTAAAATATGACGATGAAGTGAGTGGGTTTTCTTTCTGCGTACCACTGTGATTCAGAAAAGAGACATAGTATTGTTTTAGTTAATGATACCTGTGCACCTCTCTTCCTCAAATACTGTACTAGACTTTATTTGACTTTATTGTCAGGGTCAGGCAGTGTGATGGAGTGCTGGTTTATGCAATATGCTGATTTCTCATTTAATTACCCTGCCAAACACACCCAGTGCTTTAACTTTCTGAGAATACATATCAGAGTCAGGTACAAAAAAATTATAGAAGCCCCTGAATAGAACTGTTCTGTATTATCTCCCCAAGTGCTGTTTGTATGTGATTTTTTTCATGTTGTGTCACTAAGGAAAAGGTTGTTAAGACAAAACTATGTATTTATGGCATGCATGTATTGAAATTAGTTTTGATTTACCTTGTCCATAGTATCATGGACATGAAGTTTGAAACACAAAAAACCAGTAAAGCTGAGTAATGGCAAAACAACCCAGCCAGCCTTTCTTATTTCTTTATACACAGAAAGTAAAAATACTATTGTTACTTGGTAACCTCAGTAACTAGGGTAACTGCAAACAGATGATGATTTAAATTACACTAATATAATCACAAGACGTAATAAAATTAGATTCTGATATTATAATGAAATAGATAAGGCACTGAGAGCTCTGTGTAGTGTCAGAATTGTGAAATGAAGCACAGGAGGGGATCTTTCTGTTATTGCAAAGACCTGTAATATAAATATTTTTTTCCTTGCAACTGCAAACCTAAGTCAGGGGATACTTAGCTTCTGTATAAACAAAAAGGCTGCAGAAATAGAATGAACTTACAGAATTACTGATCACCATTATATGGGTATGGATGTGTATGTGGTTAATATTTATTTCCTCACTATTAAAACCTATAGTTTAACCAGTCAAAAAAGCTGCTGAAAAGCACTACTATTTTTTCCCTAGACTCCTGTTACAAGTGTAAATTGCAGCGCAAAGAGTTGAAGTCTGGTATTTCAATACCAAGTCAGGCATTGCTGCTAAAAGAAGACCACCTTACTCTCCTGGTCAACTGCCAACCCCACATTAATGAAAGGAACGAGAAGAAACCTGAAGAGGTAACCCCTGAGCTTCACAGTTATTTACTATAAATTCTGAAAATCACCACTCTGGTTACATGACAGAAACAGAATTACTGTTTGATTTTTGGATAGGTGCCTACCCTGCCCATTGTCAGACTGGCAAAGCTACCTAGGCAGAGCTGGGGGAGTATGTAGGAAGCTCTGATTTAAATTTTCTAAAGGGCTATAATTCAGTTACAAACGTAAGGTCATAGTAGATATTGACAACAGACTAGAATATTTTGTCAGTGGAATAGCTACTTGGGCTTGACATGAAATCAAGGCCATGCCGTATAATGTTAAGGTTTGTAAGGAGTGCCTTTTATATAAATTTGCTGTTTATTCTTAAGGACTTCTTAATTTACTAATTCCCTCTTATTTAAACTTACTGAAAAGCTTATTTCCTTACTTAAACCTAACTTTGCAGAGGTTTTTCAATAGCTTTTGTGTTAAATTTCAGCCAATATTTATTTGTTAATCCATGGAGAGAAATTTAAGTTATGACAAAACTGTATCAGGATGAAAAAAGTCATTAGCCTTTGTTATAGGAACAATAGAACATCTAAACCGTTAATTTAAACTTTAGCTTAAAATGCTAGCAACATTGAGGTTATGCCTGAGGAGAATTTTACTCTAGTCTGCTTTTCTGTCCACTGTTCACGGGTTATTCTATTAGTCATTTACAGACTCCTGAGACTTCCTGATTCTGTATTTACCTTTATGTACGAGTGTAACTATACAGTGTCAAAATGGAAGATAAGGAGACTGGAAAAAGTGATTTTTATGTAATTCGTCAATGTCTGTTGACTGTGTTTCTGGCCTTTTTGCACTAAGTTCTTTTAAGTACTCCCCCCCTAGTTTTTACTACTGTAGATTTGACTTTCCTGTGTCTTATGCTGCTGATCTTGCATGATCCAGCATCTGTTCTGAAGTAATAAAGATGCTGCAAAATGCCTCTTAAATTAATATTAGAGGTTTCAATCTAAAGATAATACATTTGATTTAGCACACTCTGAAAAAACTGGAAGATGTTTTCATATTTATTTTTGTACAAATACATATTGCAATTATATATTTATGCTTATGCATTAGTATTGTTTTTCCTATGATGTAAATAATGGGAAATGATTGCCTAACTAGTGCTTTCCCCAACTGTGGTCGTGCGAAATGTTCCTAAAATGAGCTAATGGCACTAAAGCCAGAAATTTATAAGGAAGTGTTTATTACATTAAAAAAAATTATTTCACTTAAAAGTACCCAAACCACTGTCATTATGTACACATCTGTCTTCACTCTTGAAAGTTTTGTGTAATTGCTTAGGCAAGTTTTTTTCATGTTTATGGAAATGGAATTTTGCAAGACCTTGAACTAAGATGAACAAAAATGATTTAACGGGGGAGTGGAAGAATGACTAAAATCCCACAATAAGCCAGGTCCATATCTTTCATCCTAATCTACAGTCGTTCAGTCCAGCCATGAAGTGAAGCATAACTGCACAAATATCTTCCTCTTCTTTTCCTTAGCAATGTGGTAGTACAAGTATCACACTGTCTTCCACTAGCCCTGCTTTGAAAAGAAACACTGAGCACCTGCTTGAAAGCAGTCCTGCCAAAACCCCCCACAAACAATTCCAGTTCCCCCAGCCCATTACATGGAGCTGCTCTGTGCTTTTGAAGAGACTTAGTTTTCGTGCTGTTAAGTCCCAATGTCATTGATTTGCATTAATGGTTTCTTAATGAGATTGGGTTTTCTTAAATTGCAGCGCCTGGGGAAGTAACTCATACTAATTTAGAAGCGTCTGATTGTTAAATCCTATTTTGCAGTTACTGTTCTCACCATTTTACAAAATCCCAGTGAGATTAATTAGAGTGAGTGATAAGAAAGGGCAGAGGAAACTTTGCAAAGCTTCCTGCATTCCATTCAGTATCTCTGGCTATAAGCACTGTTTTTACCACAGGAGGAATTGATGTAATTTGTCTGAATACTCAGTGTTTGCAATGCTTTTCAGCTGTTTCCTACAAGAGCTGGGCTCTTGCTTCATCAGACAGTAAATGATGATGCAACTACTAATGTGGGTCTGTCAACATTGTTAATGTAAATATATAAGTAATCCAGCACCTCACAGAATCATAATTCCTCCTCAGTTCTTTGCCTAAGACTTCCTCAGCTGTAGGGCTCCTGGAGGTACTGTGTTGTGCAGTAGGGAGGAAGTCCCTCTTCCTTTCCTCATTTTGCTGAAAGACTTGTTACATGGTTTGAAAACTGGACTACAGAAGATTCAGACAAAAAGAAGCTATCTCCCATAAGTAGGATAAAATATTAATTCTTAAATAAACCTTTTACCCAGAGTTGAGGTTATGCAATATAATATTGTTGATTATGTATTATGACTACATATTAACGTGGTCTGTGTTAATTTCTTGAGCTTTAAAATTTTGAATTAAGGCCCTTTTTTTCCCCATCAGTTTTCCTTACAGCGCCTTGTACTTTTAATATCCTACAAGGGCAAGTTAAAAATATCAATTTTATTCCCCTCTTGCTGGTAATGCATCATGAGGCATTCTAGATGCTGTTTAAAATCTGACAGAGATAAATTTAAGTTGTTGGTACAGTAAAATAACCATTGAGCTAGATAAATCTTTAATAAATTAAGTAAAAAAACTTTCAGATTCCTCTAAATTGCATCAAGGGTGTACCTTCCTTTTGCAGTTTCCCATATTGTGCTCCTTATCTTTCCACTTTAAATGAAAAGTTTCTAACTATGTATAACTAAAATGAGTTTCAGCCACACAAGACATGAAATGACACTGTGAACAGAATCTAAACACAGACCATACATGTAACTCACTGAGAGCTCTATGAATTCCTGGGTGGTGCTGATATTTTACATCTTTACAGTCTACTTTCGCAGTGCCCTGAATGAAGCCCATGCTGCTTTGTACTTTGTGTCCATCTTTCAGCTTTAATGATTCAACTGTCATTGGTATTGATGACTGGATCATTGAAGTGAATTATCAGTATAGCTTGTCAACAACTAAAGGAAATGTGTGGGAATAAATTGGCAATTAAGGGTTATGTATCATTTTTGTCATGCTTTCATCAAACAAACATTATGCTCTAAAACTCTGTTATGGTCCAGTAGGAGTTTTAAGTTTTTAAGTGATCCAGAAGAAATGTCTGCTTCAGATGTTAAGTTTTATTTTATAAAAGCAGTAACATTGAAATGCTTGAAAGTAAGTAGAATCTGAATAAAGTAAGTAAGTGTTTTTAAAATTAAGTGGGTCTAAAAAACAAAAATGCTTTTTTTAGCTTTACTGTGAGATTTGTTTCCAAACTTACATATGATACAAGGATGCTGAGAATGTCAACAGTGTAAATATAAGCAGAATATTTGGCTGTGAGCACAGATCTGGGAACTTCAGAGAGAGCTGGAAGTGGTTTGTTGGTCTCTGCTGTGTTGGGGTGAGGGGGAATGGGGGAATGCTGTACCACACCCCAGTTTCTGGATGGACATCACCAGTGGCCCCCACTGCTTTGCTTGGTATGAAGTGAACCAATATTTATAACAAAGAAAGTGAGTGTAAACATATGCACTTTCTTTGTGTATTGTATGTCTGAATATTAGTGATTTCTCCAATAAATATTCAACCATTCCTCTATAATAAAGTGATAGCTAGAGGAAAGACTGAAATGAGATCTTGTGGTGACTTTCTCTGGCCTTGGGTGCCCATTAAAATTCCAGTAGAAGACAGAGACTGAAACCTACTCAGTGGTGTGTGGCTGGTCACTAGAGAGTGAAATAGAGTAAGAAGAGCATCGTCATCTTCCCTTTTTCCCATTTGACTTTGAGAGCTTATCAATGAAACTTTTTCCCACTGAGATATTTTTCTGCCTTTTTTTTCCAAAGAAAAAGGCGCTTTTCCCCCCAAACATCATTCTTTAGATTTAATTGTAAATGTTACTCCTAGGGTCCTACAGTCTTTTTACATTCAACCTCAATCTCATTGTGTCACAGCAGCAGTGAATTATTTTGTCAGTTTGTATTTTAATGACAGCTGAAATTGGAATTAGCTGCTGTAGTTCCTGACATTCAATTTTTCTAGTTCCTACCTCATCAAAATATGCACCGAGCTGCTTTTTTCAAACTTGCACTTTCCTACTTAGAGCATTTATTTAGGTAGCAATGTAGCTATTTCAAGGATCAACAGAATTTATAAATTCTGTGGAAGAGGATGCTTTAGCACTCATTTTAAGTTCTATCTGAACTATAAAGTTTATTCTGTCCTCAACTGTGAAGCGAAGTGAAACTAGTAGCCACTTGATTTGATTTAATAGCTTATTTTTCTTTGTGCGATGCTCTTACTGCTGTATTTCACCCACCCAATCCTTATTTTGCTGATTCTGTTCCTTTTCCCTTTGTCTCTTTTCCCTCCCCTGGAGCCTTGAGCTACCCTGCAGAACTGGTTCAAAAGCTGTCAATTCAGCAAAGCAAGAAAGCAGAAGGCAAGTTAGATCCAATTTTTAATTATGAGTTGTCAGGATTTGTGAAATCCTGCAGATGATGAAAAAGAAAATCATAGTTAAAATCCAGGTGGAACTTAGAATGCCCCATGGAATTTTTTTGCATTTAAGAAACAGAAATCCAGAAATAGATACCCTGAATCCAGAAATAGATAACAGAACATTTTGTTTCCTTCATTCTCTCAGGCTAAAATCCCAGTCCTATCGAGTTAGCTGGTGGTGACCTATTCACAGAGGATTTCTTTGAGTCACTGGAAGTGTGGAAACAATGGTGTTTTCCAAATATCAATACATAATTTGGGGTTTTTTAAACTCTGAAGTTCATTTCAGGAACATTAATAATGTTACATTTTTATAGAGATATTTAAGAGTATGGTAAAAAGTAAATGTATTTTAATATTGAATGCTTATTACATTAATATTAAACTATATGAACCAGCTCAAGTATCTTACTTGTAGAATGAACTGTATCAGGATAATATAGAATTGCTTTTCCCACTTCTTTTTTTCTTTGTTTTTTTGCATTTAGTGGTTGGAAAATTGTGTTGATGGTTTTGTTTTAGAATTTGGGAAATTTAATGGTGTTACACAGTCTCAAAGGGTATTTTTCTGTGTCACAGTAATAAAGGATGAGCAATCTTCTCCAGAAATGGTTACTGGTAAATCACAGAAGCCTTTAGGTAGAAATTTGCTTTCTTCTGAGGCATTTTTCTAACCTTTGATAATATCTTTCCTGTGGGATAATGTTTCTACTTCAATAGTTCCATAGAAGTACCAGTCATGGAAAACAGAGCTCTGTAAAAATTTCATGTGCTTGTGGGTTACCTTAAAGAAGTGCAATACATTCTGAGCAAAGGACAGTGTGTAACTGTAAACTGAGACCAAATTAATCCTCAGGTCTTTTCTCTACTATTTTATTTCCTGACCAAGTACTGGAACAAGGGTATACCAGATAGTTTTCATCATAACTGAAATAGATTTTTCTCTGTGATCAAAAATGCTTACTCTGAATTTGTGGAGTTTGGTTTTGTTTGGTTGGTTGGTTTTTGGTCATTATGCATTGGATGTGGCAGAGAATAAAAAGCTGTGACCCATTTGGATAGGAGTCATGGCCATTTGTATACCTGCAGCCATGCAGACCCAGCACTAATTCTGTGCATTGCGAACAAGAAATGTGTTTGGAACACAGGAAAAAGGAATCACCAGATAACGAGTAAATCTAGATGCCCAGTAAGGTTTGTTATGTAGCTTTTGTGGGCTGTTCTGCTGTATGGACTTGTTTAGTGTCCATGCCAATTCAGAGTCCCAGAGTGCCTTGTCAGTCTTGCCCTTTTAATTGTTTGTAAGACCCTTGCATGACCTCAAGTGCAAGTTTTCCTCTGTTTTGTGTAATGTGTCTTTTGCAATTTGCAACAAAATTTTCCTACTATCTGTGAAGACCATACCATTGGGGAAAATGAAGCTTAGAATTAAATAGAATGACTGAAGACTGAGTTTTTTATTGAGTCACTGTGACTGGGTGCAAAGGCACGGCATTATTTTCTTCAGAATGTTGCAATGTGCCACTTAGCAAAAGATAAATTGATTTGCTGTGCTGGTTTTCACTGGAGTAGAGTTCGTATTCTTCACAGTAGCTTATGCGGGGCTGTGGTTGGTATTTATGCTGGAAAAATGTGATAACGGAGGGATATTTTGGTTATTGATGTGTGGTGCTCATACAGTCAAGGCTTTTTCTGCCTCTCACCCCCCTTAGCAAGGAGGCTGGAGGTGCACAAGGAGCTGGGAGGGGACATAGCAGGGACAGCTGATCCCAGCTGGCCACAGGGATATCCTAGACCACATGGCGTCGTGATCAGCTCATAAACTGTGGGGAGGGTTAGTGGGAAGGGTGGGCTCCTGCTCGGGAGTCTGGGCATCAGTCAGTTGTTGGTGAGCAATTGCTTTTATTTCCATCACTTTTCTTTCTTGGATTTTATTTCTCTCTCAAGTTTTTCCTTTTAATGGAAACTTATTTTTTGGAGTTTTTTAGTTGTTATTTCAATGATTAAACTGTTCTTCTCTCAGCCCGTGAGTTTTCTCACTTTAATCCTTCCAATTCTTTCCCACACCTTGCTGGGGCATGCAGTGAGCAAGTGCATGTGTGGTGTTTAGTTGCTGGCTGAGGTTAAACCATGATGCTTGGAATTATCAATACTCCTGCAGATTTCTCATAGTGGATTTTTAACTGTAGACATATTGTATTTTCAAACTAGCCTTTAACTGAAGTCATCTGAATGTTTTTGAGAGTTCACTGAAAAACAACTGCAGTTTTATGTGAACATAAAAAGGTTGCATTTATAAAAAATTCTCTAGAATAAGTTTTGATAATGATCATTCGGTACCTGTGTAAAACTTCCCTTCTGCTTATCAGAAAAGAAGTAGACTGAGGTAAAAAAGGTGCTTTATACAAATAAATCGGTATGCCCCTTCACATGTTACTTAATGCAAGCTACCTCCTTTACAAATCTAAAAGTATCTGGGAACCCTATGAACATTTTCTCGCTGTTGGAGGAGATTGGTTCAAAGAAAGCTGTAGCTGGTGTGCTCTAAAGCTCCTATCTGGATTTCAGTCCTTGTTTCCAAATGAGCATCAATAATAAAGTCTTCAAAAGATCAATGTAAAAAGATCAGTAGGACAAACCATGCAAAATGCTTTCTTAAAATAAAATGTGTTGCTAAGAGCGTGCTTCCTGCAGCGAGCGACCCGCGGAGCGGCGCGGGGANTCAGTTTTTTTTTCTGTTGATTTCATAAGCCATTGTAGATCTGACACCTTTAGAATCATGGGAGGATTGAGGCCTTGTAAGTCTTTGCCAGTAGTAGCAAAATCTTATTTAGAATAAATGGATCTACTGCTTTTTGTGGGGAAGCTAAAATGTTTCTTCATTTTATTTTCTTTATCTTATTCTTCAGTGTAAAATCCAAACAAAAATAGTAAAGTACACAGGAATAGCATGGATGCTTTATGGCAAGTGACACAAGGTCCTGGGTTTCTTTGCTGAATAACCTATTTCTACAGTTGCTTACCTATGGGTGATTGAATCCTGCAAGGTCACGATGTAGAAGAATGTTGGAAAGTAATTAATAGTTTTAGAAGTGTTTTTGCAATTTGACAAGTAGAGAGATCTGATTCCTCTAAATCCCATAATATGTAACACGAAAAAAAAATCCAAGCCCAAAATATCCTAATGTTTAGAAGAGAAATTTTGGTGTGTTTTTTAATAAGTGTTTTTTTCTTTAGTAGACATATCTTGAAGTGAGTCTTTCAATGACAGGCCATAGTACTTCTTATTACTAACATTCCTGTGCAATTCAAGCAAATTTTTTACTGCCTTCTGTTATAATAGAGCTGATCCCAAATTCACTGGAAGTCAGTAATTATTTCTCATCGACTTGATTTTGTTTAACTATGAAGTTAAAATTATTTAGCCTAGAACACAGAGTCATGAATCAGTCCAGATCTTTTTCAATACTTCTGAATGTTACTAAATTCTATGGAGAGTGAATTTTAAATGGCTTGTTGGGGTCACAGTGAAATTCAGTAGTTTTTTTAATCTGGCCAGAATTGTGATCTTTGTTCAACAAATCACTTTCGGTGAAAAAAACATTTTTTATTTGAACCAACTTCGAATACAAATTAAAATGTTCATTTATCAGTATTAAAATTAGGAAAAATGGCCTTTTGCTTGATTAAATAACTTGATAAGCACACAAGAGAGCATTTGTGCATCTCTGTGGAACTTTCAGATTTCCAGTTTCAGTGTGTCAGTATGTCTGTAGGTTATTCCCAGTCCTAAAACCTTCTGTTTCTTCATTTTAAATTTCCATTTAAAATGAAGAAATAGAAGAAAGTAATTTTCAAGTAATGAAGAAATTTTAAAGTAATGAGGCAAAGGCAAGCATAACTGTGCAAGTTAACAACCTTTTACTACTTAAAATTTGGCCCCCAAAATACCTTTCCATGACTCAAAACCCAACTGAATGTTTCCTAAACTCTCAGCCATGTTGTGCCCCATTGCATCTATGATGTGGTGCCTGCTCTTCCATTCCAGCTGAGTACATGCTGGAAGAGGAAAAGACCAAAGTTTGCCTGTAAGAAACATATAGAACAGCTTCCAATTTCATGCTTTGAAAGCAGACTAAATGGAGCAGAAAAGACAAATGCTCTACCACAACATGAAAGCAAAGCAGTGACATTGATCTGGAGGAAACAGGTGTGTGAAACATGGTTTCATTTATTCCATTTTCTGATACAAGTCTTCCTTAGCCTCCTCATTACTTACAGCCCTATCATAGCCCCAACATAGCTAATAAAATGTAAATGTCATGTTAAATTTCCCTCTGCTGTCTCTGAGCTCTTAATCACGGTCAGAAACAGCTGCAGACATGCAAGATGTGCACAGTTATATCTGTCCCCATAGCTCAGCATTACCCTTACAGATGATGGAGTGCTTTACAGGACAGTCACTTTACGTGGTAGTTCAGCTGCTGGAGCCTTGTTTTCATTTACCCTATGTAATTAGTTTTGATTAATGCAGACACCAATTTCCATGTATTATACAGGCTCTCTGTAAAATTAGGGCCTCACTATTGACCAGACTCCCGAAGCATTTAGGTACATTCTACATTGGAAGATGAACTGGCATTATGAGGGATCCATTGGAAGCCTAGGAAGCCTCAGAATAGCTCTAAGAAAAGTGGTTATAGCCTCACTGATATTGCTAAAGTATTTCTAACCTGATGAGAGGTCAACAACAAAGTGAGGCTGCTGTACTTTTCTCCAGAGAATGGGGGGCATGTCTGAATATTTCAGTGTTCTGAAAACATTTTTTCCCCCTACTTTTGATGGAACAAGGTGTCTGTGCTTCTTTTTCCAGTTACAAGGCTTAACACCTAACTAATCCTTTTATTTAGCATGCTTTTTTCTTTCATGACTTAGACTGTCTTTTGGGATATGTAGATGCTGGGGGAAAAAATCAATGATTCCTATCACCAGTGTTCTACTTAAAACTTCTCTTTACCTTCATGAGTTCTGCTGACTTCTGCTTTTCTCATTTCAGAAGTTCTCTTTTCTCTTTGTTGCTGCACCAAATCAATGTTGAAATGGACAGGGTACAGCTTTGTAGTGCTAATGACTTTGCTGTTTTAGGCGACATCTTTAGTCTGAATGCAAACTCTTGTCCTTACAGTATAATTTGGATCATGAAATCCTTTTATTTTTTCTTGTTCCTGAGCCAGCAACGTGTTTCTTGGGTACCTTCTTTGAAGGTTTTCCTGAACAAAGTCACAGCCTAAACAGTAGGAGACTCTTTAACAGTTAATGTGAGTGAGATGCTACCTTTGCCAACAGAACCTCAGAAAAATACACTCCCTATGCTTACCATTGAGTTAAAAAGGAATAGTGTTACCTTTACATGTGAATTCAACTACCCAGCACTGAGAAATTTAGTCTTTCTAGATAAGAAAGTTAGTTGGAGGGACCTGTAGTCGTATATTTTCTTGGTCTGATAACCTGTTTTCTATTTTGTTACTTCATTAATTTATTTTTATTCAACCTCTCCTAAGGCATTTCTTTTTATAATCTGCTCCCTCCAGTTTGTTTACATGCAGCAGACCTTCGTGGAGGGCTTTCATGCCACAGTATTGCTGTCCATAAACAAATAATCTTTTTCAGTTAAGACCTTAATTAGCCTCTCCATAATTTTATTTGTTTTACTATCTAAATCCAGTTTGCTTATTTCCTTCCATCAGTGGTGTGCAAAGGTTAAAAAGCAGTTTATGAGTTGCAGACTCAGTAGCTGCAAAATCCTTCCTTCCTATATTTTGAGTGGTCCTGTTCAGCGTCTTGAGTGTTGCTCAAGTGACAAAGAAACATTAAGTTTCTCCAGTCATGCTGAGAAATCCTCTCCTGATGATAGTTTTATATTTTCCATGCATTTCCTTCAGCTTGCCTGCACTGCGCCCTGAAACATGAGGAGTCATATACTTGATGATATTGCATCAGGGGATGTTTTCTTGTGAACTCTCCTGGAGACTCTTGCAATCAACCCTGCTTGTTTCGTTTGGTTTTCAGGGTGTGTTTAGGAGTGCATGGATGAGACTCATTTCAGATGGAACGAATTTGGAAGATGCACTCTGAATGCACCACACTCTTCAATAGGCAGAATGCACGAGAGCCTTTAGGAAGTGAAACAAGCTGCTCAAAATGTGCTTAGTGTGGCTGTGAGGTTTATATCTGGTACTTGGCTATTTTGCTTTACACATCTGGTCTTTTTGTGCTCCACTGTTGTTTAAATCAGGTGATGCTATGCAGCTCAGTGCAGCAGGGTCTAAGAAGGTACTGTGAGTACGACACTTTCTGTGCAAATAATTATGCAGGCCGTCTGCATTTCTGGGAAATTTAGCATGAGTATCTTGAAAATAAGCTTGAGATTGTATCCATGGTACATGAATGCACATAGAAATATTTTATTGATATATAAAAATATGCCCTTTAGATATGCTAAATTCTAGAAGTGAGAAAATACTGGCTTACTTGCTCATAAAATAATGATAAAGAATTGTATCTGTCTAGCCACTAGTGTAGTGTTAATTTTTTGCGTCCGCTTCTAATTACTAGTTTTTGCCTGTAAATCTTTTAAGTAGATACGATTTTGCCTTTAGGAAAGATAACTATCATGTTTGTGCACAAAGTAGTTTCAGCAGAAACATAAACAACACTATGATCTGACACTACTTCTGAGTTAAGAATTATGTTTAACTAAACTTCAATTCACTCAACACAGAATTAGAAAATGGGAGACTCCAGATTTCATCTCAAATATTAAAAACCACTCGATAATTCAATACTGCCATGTGAGATGAAAATATTTCTTAACACAAGTAAAAACTCATCAAAGTAACAAAATAAAACATGTTTTTTCAGTTTGACATCTGCTCAATGTTTTGCTTTATGAAGCACTTAATTAGATCTGCTATTGCTGTAAATCTTCCTTGTAACAATATGAGTAATTCGTTCCAAGTAGTTCACAAATTTATTAATGCCTTCCATTCAGCTGGCTCCCTGTATCACTCATAGTGGAGAACGCCATGACTTTGTCTAGAGTAATTATTTAGTTTCAAATCAATTTCACTGAAGAAGTTGGGAACATAATTGCAAAGAGAAATGCTTATAAATGATCTGTCAGGAGAGAGTTTGGAGCAGTGCTGTACAAATCAGAGATGAAGAAGGAACCTCCTTAGCCTGTCAGTGCTGACTTCAGTCCCCTGTCTTCAGTCTGAGTCAATAATTGATTGACATTGATTGCATTTCCCATTGGGAAAGGAAATTTAATTGAAGAAATGATAAAAACTGCCCAAATGGACAGCTAGGTTTATGGCAGATGATAATCCTAAAGGAAGGATTTTAAAGATGCATTTTCATAAGAAACTTGTGATCTCTTGGTATACCAAAGGATATACATATAAACCACAATGTTGGGCCACTTTATTTCTATCTAATGTTAATCAGGGAAGAAATTCTAGCAAAATTAATTGTCTTGACCTCTGTTATTGCCCCTAAAAGTTTCCTCTTAACACATTTTACAGTTAAGACTGTCTTGAACATTTCTTTATTGGGGTTATTTCAAGGTCTCTATACCTATGAGCAGCAAATTAATAGTCCATTAATTTTGTTTTTAAACATTGAGATGATTTTGTTTGGACTATAAGTGAGTTCACTCAATTTTTGGTGTAATATATGCCTAATTACACTGTAATGTTGCTGCCAGAAAGGAACTAATTGTCATATAGATCATACTTCTTAGCACAAGACAGAAGGAATTGCATGTATATATATATCGAGCCCTTGATACTCTTTCAGTTTAATTCTACTCACTGCTTAAAGAGCTTATTTGATGTTTGAAATATGCCTCTGTTGTAGAAATTATATATATGTAATTGGCCAAAGTGTGGTCATGCCTCTGCCGGAAGCAGGAATAAGGATTTCCCATGGGAGAAACACTGTACCTTTTGCTCTAATAAACCCTTTCTCCATGGATTGAAATACAGAAAGCTTCAACATGTAGAGGGTGTGGCAAGACTGTTTTTCCTATGTTCTATGCAGGAAATCTGAATGAAACTGAAAATTGGTAGTTACCTTGGAGCTTGGAAGAAGGGTTCATGGACTCTGCAAATAGCATTGTTTTTCTAATATGTATTTTTGGTTGAAAAAGAGTAGGTTTCTGTGCGTATCACCCTGCAAAAAAGTGTGAATACAAAAGCCGCTTGGCTACGATGAAACACTATCTGTATTTGGAGGGGAGTGAGGTGGGGAGGAAGACTTGTTTATAAAGCTTTTTAAATTTTTTTTTTAATTGATGACATTTCAAACACTAAGTTCTTTGTGATGGTTTCTCACTATTCTGTAAAGGAAAACCGGCATGAACTATTTTCAGGCTTTTTCACTGAAGTAGATCTTCATACCCAAGAAGTACTAGATTATCATTTTAACTTACTGGAGAAGTGACTACTTGGATTCTACAAAATTTTATATAAACAATAACAAACATTATAGATTATTTTAATACTTAACTGCCTATACTAAATATTATATCATGATATACATTAAGGTAAAAATCTAGTTTTGAAACAACTTGAGGAATCTGAGCCAAACACGCTCAAGACCTTTGTGTTTACCAAGACAGAGCAGAATGCTGATCATTGGAATTTAGCTGCAGAGTAAAAATAATTACCTATTAAAACTTTCCTTTTCCCAGTAAATAAAGGAAATAAGATGGATCCTCTTAATGAAAGAGAGGATAGTCAATTTACAGTCAGGATTTTCAAGAGTGAATAACATGCAATCTTTTGTAGTGGATGAGAAGTCTGAAACAATTATTTATCATGAATTGTTTTTTTGTCACGTTTCCCTGGCTATGCCTCATTTTGTTACTTCTTTTGTTACCTCATTTTGTTACTTTAGAACTACTTATACCACTCAGTTCCTCATATTTTACTGTGTGTAATCCTGGCAAACTTCCTACATAATATCAACACAAACCTACTCCATTGATTAAATTTTTTTGTCATTTGATGAGTATGTGCATTTGTCATCTTTGTTTTTTCAAGTATCTCTTCAGATATGAGTCAATGTGCGTCAGCAAAAAATCTGCAGGGAATCATTGCTATTTATTCTAGTATATATCTCTTGGCTAATCTGGGATGTCGAGGGTAGATAGTACAAAATATGCCATTGAAAGATCTCTGAAAACAAATCCACTTGGAAGTGCAAATGAGTACTTATACAGCAGTGGAGTTTTTTAAGGGCAGTTAAGTAGTCAAAAACGGCAATGAACACCTGGCTATTATCACTGAGCTGAGAATTTTTTGAAGAAATCTTAATTTCTGTGTATTTGCATATTTGTCATTAAATAAATCTACTGTTCTAAATCAGATGTTGCCTACTTACTGAAAATTCCCATTGTCCTCAAGAAAGTGTAATGTAAGCAGGGAAAGAAGAATTTCAGTCTCCTTCCTGCCCTGAGATAATATTCCTCAAAATTGTCATTAAAAAAGCTAATATTATACATTCTGTAGAGGAGAGACATTTTTGTTGCCCCTAGGGAGCAGTAAATTATGT